>CM057847.1:74454417-74484571 GCA_030068395.1 Apalone spinifera | reverse complement strand
ACTTGGCTCCTTTGCATGCCTTTGGCACACAAGCGCGCCAGTGTAGACCTAGCCTCTGTGTTTCTCTTCTCCTCCTCCTGCAGCATCTCTCACTCTCTCTGTCCTCCACCCTCTCCACGTCTGCTCCACTTTCCTCCTTTCCTGATTTCAGAGATGCACGCTCGTCCAGGCCCTGGCCCCTGGCTGTTCCCTCTGGGTGGTGTGGTTGCCACCTCCATGCTGCATTGGGAGCACGGACCCCAAACAGCTGTTTGCTTTGCTTGCTCCCATGCAACAGCCCGGCTGAGCAGTGCAGAAGTCAGCCGAGCGCCATGGCAGGAGGCAACAGCGCCACCCACAGGGAATAGCCAGCATTTCCGTCACAGACATTGGGCTACTCTATATATGATGTAATACAGCAGTGTGTTTTTCATTTTGTAGGACCAGCCAGAATACCCACTAACTTGAGCTGCAATCCTAAAAACCTTCTTCCTCGTGAAGGTTCTCATGAAGATACCTTATGAATAGAAGTTGCTGTCTCCTTGAACTTCCATCTAACCCACCAACTGCAGCAGGCCACACAATTTGTAAGTTATGAAAATTGCCATGTTGGCATTTCCTTAATAGAATGTTTTTGCAAACAATGTTTTATGGCAACTCAATTATCCAAGCCTAAAACAGAGCATTTGATGCAGAAAATCCATGGCAAGGTTACCCAACCTGTTATTAACCTACTGAAGAAGGAAATGACAGTAAGTAGTAGGGGAGCAGGATGAGGAATGTCATTAAATGCCACACTTTTTAAATATTTTTCCTATGTAGGTGCCTAAATATGGATTTAGATTCTTTAATTTAAATCACTAAGGGTATGTCTACACAGTGGCACTATTTTGGAATAACAGACATTATCCTGAAATAGCTTTCTGCGCATCTTAACAGCATGCCTGTTATTTCAAAATACATTCCAAATAATGGGCTTGTTAGTGCAGCTTCCTGTAAACCTCGTTGCACAAGGACTAAGGAAGGCACCGGAATAGTGATTTCAAAATAAGCGCTGCGCAGACAACACCAAATTTCAAAATAAGCTACACAATTTGTGTAGCCCAAATTACATAGCTTATTATGAGCTACACGCTACTGTGTAGATGTACCCTAAGTAGTCTCATTTTTGAGATGGTAACACTTCCCCACTTCCACTGATGTCAATGGTCACCTTTTCTCCTCATTTTGATGTTAAATACTATCTTTAAAAAGCCCAAATTCGGATAAACCTGTGAGCTTTGGGATGATTATCTACGACTCTAATCAAGAAAGACTGGGGCTATGTTTACACTCGTGGCTTCTTACGCAAGTAATATGCAAATGAGGCTAAGCATAGAATATCGCTGAGCCTCATGTGCATACCTACTGAGCCATCATTTTTTTCAGAAAAGGCTCTTGCGCAAGGAGCATCTACACTGCCCCTTCTTGTGCAAGAAAAACCCTCTTGGGCAATGCCTTTCTTCCTCTCAAGTAATAGGTGTAACGGCATTGTGCAAGAGGGTTTTCTTGCGCAAGAAGGGGCAGTGTAGAAGCTCCTTGTTGCACAAGAGCCTTTTCTGAAAAAAAATGGTGGCTCATTAGGTATGCAAATGAGGCTCGGCGATATTCCACACTTAGCCTCATTTGCATATTACTTGCACAAGAAGCCGCGAGTGTAGACCTAGCCTGGGAGTATATTGGCTTGAGGTTTTTCCACTTCTGCAGCATTATAGGAAGGTAAAAATATAACAGAACTTTAGAAGCTCAGCAATATGAACTATTCCATCATTCTAGTCAAATTAGATACTCAAAGTGAATATATGACCACAGTAATTTGGGGGGAGGGAGGAAGGGGTGTACCATGTTATCCAAGTCATGCAGTTACACAATATTTAGACTGCTGCCTCATTTTGAACACTATGCTCAACATTTACAACAAAGACTTAAAAGTCCCAAAGTGTTTCAGGATCCCTTAGAAACCTGAAATTCTAACAAGTTTAACTGGATTTTTTATTAAGGTTTCAAATGAACCTACGGCTGCTTGACGCTTTGTGTTTAAAAACAAAAACAAAAAAACACCACACCACTATCTGAAGCTTCATATCTAGAGTTTGCATTTTTGGTGGTTTTTCTTCCAATAAAAAATAAAACTGCTCATTTTAAGAGTTCAGCTTTATATTTTTATGTTTATTTGAACTCCAAACACACACAAAGTAGGAACTGGTACAGATTCAACACGAAGAAAGTGCTTGGACAAAACCTTATAAAATAAAACCAATGAGCCAGAGTTGGTACATGGCCTGGTTTTGAATTCACCATTGCATTAATGCAGTTTCATAAGAACAAGGAGAGGCATGAACTATTTTAACACTATGGGGAGTAGGGAAAGAAAGAATAATCAATAGTGGTTAAAGCTTAAGAGTGGGAGTTAGGAGACCTAAGCTTTATTTTCAATCTCTACCATTTAGTGTCTTTTTGACCTTCTACATATACAAATATGGGTGCTTAACCCATTCAAATATGGGTGCTTAAATTCAAATTTCGGCACCTAATTCCAGCCCAAAATGGTGAGTACCCAATAGTTCAAACTGAAATAACTGAAAATCTTGGCTTAAACGTGTCTCACCTTATCCTTATTTGTAATATAGTCCCAACTAATGATTCCCTTCAAGAGATCCATTGTTCTCTCCTACCCATATGCAATACTGCATTAGCAGCTATGTGCATTATAAATTTCACAACTTCCTCTGAACTATCTGGCAGTGGCCACTGTTGAAGGGTCATCCTCTGAAGAGGTTACATACAAGTAAATAGGAACAAAGCATACAGGAGGGCATTGCATAACTAACCAGCAGCACATGATCTGCTTAAGACACGTTGAATAATTTGTATTGTTAACTCCAAGATTCCCTCAGCTGAAAGACACTTCCACATAGCCCTCTCATTTGTGGCCAGTTGTGTAGTTTGTGATCAATTGGATGTAAAGAACCAAAGATCTACATTATTTTCCTCAAATGCAAACTAATTAGATTGATTTGATCTGTACAATTAACACAGTGTGTCACAGTAAAAATTCCAAAGAGGTGTCTCCTCATCTCCTTCCTGATCCAACAAATCCCATTTAGGTAAAGGACTTCTTTATAGAGAGACAAATGTTTATCATCCATCAACTGTATGCCAATAAATCCACAACAGTCAATAAAAACATCAACGCTATTTTCATACACCAGTTTATTTAATTATAATTACAGCTCACTGCAACAGGAAATGGCCACTATCTGAGAAGTCTTGACCATCAGACTTCCCGTATGTAGATTTCCTTTAAGATCTGATACTAGAGTATAAGAAGAGTATTTCATGTTATTGTGTAAAGACTACTTGCATCAGAGTTATCAGAATTATTTATTGCCTTTTTTTTCCCCAATTAAAACTTTGACAATACAATCTTAGGTAGGACACACATTTTATTGTCCAAAAATTATTTCACTGATGATAAAATTGTGTATCATATTCAGTCTTTATGCTGTATACATTAATTCCCATTGCTGATACCACTTTCAAGCAAATAAGAACAAGTAGAAAAAAATGTGACTGCCACAATGTGGAGGCAACCAGACAATGGAGTTTTATCCTTCACTGAAGTAACAGGAATTTTTTTTTGCCCAAATAAGGACTGGAGCAGCCTTCAGAGGCCCAAGTGCACAAAATGAAAATGTTTAATAATATAAACTCCTCAACATTCCAAATCTCTTAAATATGCCTATTTGTAATTACTGTTACCCTACTTTGGTTTACAAGAAATTCTTGCTTCTCTGAAGGTGACTTGAGGGAGCAGGAATTATGAAAAAAAGTAACATGCCCTTTCAGGTAAAATCCATTAGTCACATTACTGACAACAGGCACATAGTGAGTGACTTGGCAACTTGGAACTGGCAAGATATTACTGAAGTCTGTTATAAATTTTAATGATGAAACAGTCAGGAATAAATGCTCCCAAATTACTATATTAAATGGTTTTTTAAATACTTAAATATGCAGAACAATTACACCTCTTACAATTGTGTCTTACTGCTCTCTAAATACATATTGATTTTGCAGGCTTAAGTTTCATGAAATGGTCCTGTCCCATTCAGTTATCTGGCTGATTAAATAAAAACAAGTGCTCATCTTTTAAAAAAAATTGACATGATGTGGGTAAGTCATTTCATTAATAGTAAACAATTAGTTCTTGTAAGGCAGCAAAGACTTAGATGTAATTGTTTACATTCAAAAGAGTATGTTACAAAAAAGGCAGGCTACAAGATTTAGTGGAAGGATGATGGGTTTTATGTTGGCAAAACTTTGTATTCATGATGAATTTTATGATGGAGAAGAAAATGCAAAAGTCTGCATCATAGCAGATATAGAGCTCTTCCTTTGTTGTAATTCACAATGAGGAGCGCATTCCCTGTTTTTCCAAGATATTTAGTTCTTCTTTTCCATCCTACCAAACAAAAACAGGAGAATTCAGTGAAGGTCTTAGTATTTAATTACAATTACTGACTAAGGCATGAATATACTGTGGAAATGAAAGGCTGGGTATGAAAAGGAAAAAAAAAAAAGTTCGATCATCTGGTTTATAACCTTACCAAAACAAAACTGCTCCCCAAACTATCCTGTTTTGTGCACTCTAGTTTTAAAGTGTCCCAAAAGATAGAAGTTCCTAAGCTATTGTGTTAGCTAACTATTGATGAGGCAATGAAATGTTAAGCATTTGATTTGTTTCTGCCATTTGTTTCCTGGGAGGTCTTCCCAGCAGCAGCAACAGAGAGATGAACAACTAGCAATATGATGCTTTAAGCAAGAGACACCAAAAATAACTGGCAGATAATAGTCACTGTGGAGTATAGAAGATGAAAAACTGCAACCTTTTTAACCTGAATTCATGCATAGAGAACAATCCCTATCAAATGTCAGTTTGATAACCCTTCTCCACCCAGATTTTAAAATTTACTCACGTGTATTTCATCAGTCGTCCTCCTTGGATAAGCTGTGCAATTTCATTAGTGAAGTGACATGCAAACAGAAGCCAGTTTCTCGGCTGTACCTTGTAGGCAAATCTCATAAAAGTCAAAGAGTAACAACATAGTGCTGTAAAACAAGAGCCAACATAGTGTGAGTAGTAGAGTCCAACTATAAGGCCAAAAGAAACCACCATATAATCTAGTCTGACCTCCAGCATATTACAGGCCACAAACATCACCCTCACGCTAAATCCAACAATTAAATTTAGATCAAAGTATTACATCTACCTGGAGATTAGACTATTAGGAGCCACAGGGAAAGAATAGGACAATCCTGGCAAGTGACTTGCACTGACATGTGCCGCAAAGGAAGGCAAAAATAAAAAATGAACCAACCAAAACCAAGAAAAAAAATCCCCAACATCACTGGCTTATGGTTAAGAAATTTATCACTTAAGATTTCAAATGTCTCCTATTTGTTAAGACATCATTTTCATGCAATCAATACTAATTTCATGGCAAACCACTATTTAGCAACTATTGAATGCATTTATCCTTTACTGTGGCAGCATCTCAAACAGAGCAAAGTAGTAAGTTGTCTGTTTTGCTGGGATCCAAACAGAGGATTCATTGATTCAGAAATCCACAGGTATTGCAACTCTCAGTGGCTTCCTATAACCACACACAAGATACAGAGTCTTCGATTCAGGGTCCAAATATTCCCTGTAAGTGGTGTGCTTGTTTGGCCATTCAGGAGAGATTCAAATGCTGCTCTGCTGATTAGCAGAGCGCCCACAGCTAGGTTTTGTTTCTATTGGTGGTACACACTGACATATCCCTCATGCATATAAACATTTATTTTGCACATGGATGGACAAAAATCCACATAAGGATGGAAAAAGTTAATCGGAGCACTGGCCCAAATGCATCTACTACTACAGTTAATACTGATTCCAGTGGTAACTGGATCAGACCTGACGTAAATAAGACCCCTGCAAATTTGAATCTACAGTAGACTTCCGATAATCTGGAACCTATGGGATTTAGGTGGTGCTGGATTATCAAATATGCCGGACTATCAGGAGGTACTATAAGCAGGTTATATATATACTATATACATTATATACTTTATATAAAGTATTCTTAACCCTTTTTATTGTACATACTGTATACAGTATACTGTAATGTTTTAGTTTTTGTAAGCCTTTTTGCTCAGTTCAGCTGCTGCCACTGTTACTTTGTGACTCATTTTTTGCCGAAGCTCACTCACTAGGCTCTTTTGATGCCAGACTATCAGGAGTGCCGGACTATTGGAGTTTTACTGTATTGGCATATTGTATTTAAATACGGTTCTTGGTAGGAAAGGACTATCAGTATTTTTAAAAGCAATAAATGCTCTCCAAAAAAAACCCATACACTCTTCAAAATACTCACCTTCAGGGGGGAGTATAACTTAAGGAAGGCACACAAATGATTTTTAATCTCCCTTTAAATGCCTTTAAGGGTTAGGCTTAGAAAATTAAAATCCAAGGAAAATTAATTTTTTGCTGTAGTATACATTTTCAGTTTTTGATGGAAATTCAAGACCGCCTTTTGTAAGCCATAACGAAACAGCTATTTGTGACAAGAGACCAAACAGACCTGGTCCAAGAAGGGAAAGTCTTGTATTTTAAAGGGACTCATTTGCACTTGTTTATATTTTGTACAAAATGTAACTCATTCAAGCATGTAGCAAAGATACTGCTTTGTGGAGAGAAAGCTCACCTACTAACCTTTGTAACAGTTACAGTCATCCTCCAGCCCAAACACTGTAAATAAAACTATTTTTAACAGTAATAGAACCTTCTGTTTGTAAACAGGTACAAAGTGGAAACTGAACTAGTTAACTAAACATTGTGTTGTAATACATATATTTGAGGAAGCAAAGTTCTTTGGCAAAATATTTGAAGAACTGTGCAATTTCACTATTTAAAAATTCTCCTCCCAAAATCAAAATGGGCGTTTAAACTTCCATCCCAATGGGAGTGTGCTATTTCACTGTAAAGAGAAGATGGGTAGTTTCAACATTGTCTTGAAACATCTATTTTTAGTGTAAAATGCTTATCAAAATGAAGACCTTGCAAAACATGTAAATACAATAAAATTTTAAGCAGCCACCCAGCATTAGCTATATAGAAAGGGGACATTACAGGCTGAATATACTTACACTACAAAATATCCCTTTTGTTTAGTTACTTAAGACAAAAACTACTGAACCTTGACTCAGTTCCATGTGAAGATGGAAAGGAAGCAAATGTGTTTTATTTATCAGTTTCTTCAGCATGGGCTAGACTCGTAAGAGAAAACTGCCACTTATAAACATCTAAAATCCCAGGCTATGTCCAGACTACATCCCTCTTTCAAAAGAGGGATGTAAATTAAACACATCAAAATTTCAAATGAAGCCAAGATTTGAATTTCCCATGCTTTATTTGCATAATTGCATCAAGGCGTTCTTTCAAAAAACGCTATTTCGAAAGTGAAACCGCGGTCTAGCCGCGGTTCTTTCGAAAAATCCTGTACTCAAAACATGAGGTTTACAGGATCTTTCAAAAAAGGCTTTTCTTTTCGAGAGAACCGCATCTAGACCGCTGTTTCACTTTCAAAACAGCATTTTTCGAAAGAATGCCGTGATGTGATTATGCAAATGAAGTATGGGAAATTCAAATCCTGGCTTCACTTGCAATTTCAATGTGTCTAATTTACATCCCTCTTTCAGAAGAGGGATGTAGTTTAGACATATCCCCAGAATCAGGCTGTACTGGGATTCACAAAACCTCACTCAGCAGCAGCTGCATAAACCTCAGCACCTAAGTTTCTGCTGTAGAAGTCTCCTAGTTACCTATGTTTTTGGCACTGGGCCTATGCACTGCAGACGCAAGCGTCAAGCATCTGCATGCCTAAGCCTCCAAGCAATTCACCAACTGAATAGGAATAGATGTTCTTCTGCCTAGGTTGCCTGCATGGCCCAATCTGATGCACTCAGAGCTTGCATATTGACTTAAGCTCTGATAGGTGAGCTTACATACATTTCTGCTGAAGTTGGGGGGGAGGGAAGGGTGGGAGAGGGAGGCAGGAGGAACAAATTGATCAGAGATTTGCAACTGCTCAGGTAAGAGCCCTAACCACTGGTCTATGGTACAGTCTGATGTGGAGATCCCTGAGGCTAGGTCTATGTTTAGAACTGGGGTCCTGTTCCTAGCTCCAGTCAACATGCCTGTGCCAGCTCTCATCAAGCTAATGTGCTAAAGATAGTGTAGCCATTGTAGCATGGAAAGCAGAGAGCAGCAGCATGGGGTAGCAACCTTGAATACCAAGCTGTCAGATCCTGTGGATAAGTACTTGGGGCAGCCAGCCTATAACAGCATTCGCTACTGTCTATGCTACCGTGGCTTCAGTACCTCATGTACTAGATGCTCCAGTCTTTCCTGGAGAAATTGTTCCACAATTTAAACATGGTGGGGGGAAGGAGAGAAGAGAGAGCAAGTGAGTGAGTATGAGAATGTCTGTAGCCTGGTGGTTAAAGCACTCAACTTGGGAGGTGGACAAATCAAGGATCTAATGACTTTTACAAATTATTTATCCAAATTGGAACTAATTCAGCAGTAGACTTTAAAGGAACCCTCACCCTCCATCAGACTATCATATAGAGCAGCAGTTCAGAGACACACCTGAGAAGTGTCAGATCCCAGTTCAAGTCCCCATTCCCCCCTCATTTAAAGGGGGACTTGAACCAGAGGGTCTCCACATCTCAAGGTGAGTACTCTGACCACTGGGCTAAAAGAAAGGACATCATTTGCTATGGGGCAAGGAGAGCAATTCCCTCCTGACCTTACAGTGTGCAATACAATCACACAAACTTCTGTGTGTCAGACAGTCTCCCCTTTTAAGTTCCCTCTTAGCTGCATGGCCAGCCCCAGAATGGAGTTGCTGCAGAAGATAAGCCAAAGCAGTTTTGTGTTGGAGCTGACAGATAGAGGCACCTCTTCCTGCTCCCACCCCCTCGTCACAACTGCTCCATGCTGGGGCAGTGTGCCTCTACCTCTGCCCCAGCATGGTGCCCAACCTGAAACTGCCCTAAACCTCCAACCAATGTCAGTCAGGTGCGCCTTCCCCAGCTGTGCCCCTGGAACTGTGGAGCTCACTTGGCCCCAAGCTTCAGTGGTAAGAGATGATTGACGGACCTGTCTGTCTGTCTCTGGAGGAGCCTGTACCCTGAACTCATCTCCAGCCAGAGCCTTCACCCCAACCCTCGGAGCTACTCCTGCCACATACTGTCCATGTGTGAAATGACTTGTTAGGAGAGACAACGCCGCCATATTGGTGCACATAACAAAAAAGTCATTCCATACATGAACATAAAAAAAATTAAAGGGAATACTGCTCTTCTTCCCCAAATTTTTCTGAAATGATTCCCCTGGCTAAAAGTTCTGGGAGAGGTTGTTCTCCTCCATCTTCTTGCTAAACAGGCATCTAGCACCAAGAAAAGGCTTGTAAGGATGAATCCAAGGCGGAGGGAAACACCTATCTCTGGCTTCAGGCATCTCAGAGAAGCAGAGCACCTCTCAGCTTGGCATCTCTCATTGGCTGGTTTAGGCAATGAACCACCTAGCATGCTGGCCTTTGTGAATCCCTTTCTAACACTACATCTACACTGCTTCCCTCTTGTGGAAGAGGAAATGCAAATGGAGCACTCATTAGCATATCTTGCACTCTCATTTGCATATCCTCTTCCGGTCTTTTTTGCAGAAGAGGTTTTTGTGCAAAAACACAGTGTAGATGGGGCCATTTTGTGCAAAAAAACTTTTTTTGCACAAGAACGCTGTAAACCTCATTTTCTGGAGATTTTTACAGTATTGCTAGGGATGCCCAAAGGGGTCTTCCATCAGTAAGCAATATTGGCTGTCTTGAGAGCAACATTTAATAGACAGTAACTCAATTATCCAATAATACTTGCTTGAAGCAATCAAATTAAATGGGTAGAAATTAGACTTTTTGTTATAACAAACATGTTTTTACTTTGGGAGGGAATCTGCTCAAAAGAATACTGAACAAATTAAGTGGAATGCGCTATATTTTGGCTAATGTAAAAGTCATTATGTAATTAAGAGCTGTATATTAAACTTAAAGGATTTGGTTTGGTTTATTTTTATCATGCAAGAAGAAAATCAAATGTCAGAAGGAAAGCAGATACTTGAGCAAAATATTTACATTCCAGGGAAAACAATTGTTTAATGAAACGATTCATCCATTTCCAAGCAGCAAATCTTCTGAACAAAACACAGAATGAATGATAGAGAGAAGTTTTCAAGAGTGATTAAAGCTCCCTTACATTTGTAGAAAACCTTCTAATACAGAGTTGTTACTCTCTAAAAGTAATTTAATTCTGTTATTAAGGTACAGGCAGAACTTAAACTTCAGAAGACATAGCCTTTCAGTTCTTCAGATGGCAAGTATTGTAATTTAAAACTCATACCACACAGAAGCAGCATCCATGAGAGTGTCATGGTACAAGACAGAGGCAGTAACAAATTAACATTGGAAATAAGTTAGGAAAATGTTCTGTAATGAATGTTATACAGTAACAGGCAAAGGAGAGAAAATTTTGTAATTACAACTATTGATTTTGAATGCCCAGATTTGAGACACCTCTAAGAGCCCCTTTCCCCGCCATCTACACTAATTACGGAGTATCTACTCTCTTGGGGAGGAAAACATTGCCCCTTTAAGATGTTTCAAGTTGGGCACCTTAAAAAAGGAGGGAGCAGTTATGGGTTACTTTTAAAAACCATAAATACACAGTTTTTTAGAAACAATAAGAGAGTTTATGGATATGTTAAACTAAAATTATTGCTTTAAGTGTAGCATTTGGCAAGTTTTTTGTGGACTTTAAGTGATCTGATAGTTTAATAGTCTGTTCCAGTTTCAACCCTGTTTCTTACCAAATGTCATCCGCCCACTAATGATCTCTGGAGATTTCTTCATGTCATTAATAGCAGCAATAGGGAGTCCCCAGTTGGCTACCGGTCCCCAAAAGTGCTGTAAATAAAGTGGAACAAAGCAAAGAGTTTATCTTCACATTTTGAGATTTATTTTTTTCTATCAGCTATATGTTATTCTTATATGTTTTACTAGCAGCTGTTCTTGAAGAATTGTAATATGTTAAAACTTCCAAGTTAGAACAGACACAGTTTTCAAGCACAGTTCAGTGGAGAAAAAAAAATCTGCTGTCAAATAAAGTTCTCATCCTCTCTACTGCAGAAAAATCCTCCCCACTTTCCTAAGACCATGGATGTGGGTATGGCATAGCTTGTGTTATGGGGAACAAGTATACAACATACCATTCTTCCCAGGCTGGCAAGTGACAACAGAACCCGCTCTGGGGTCACTATTGTAACTTCAGGTTTATGCTAGAAAGTATACAGCTAATTCATGCAAACAAGTAGTACGTATTGTTCATGCAAATTCTCCAAATCATTATTCAGTATTAAAGCAGGGGAAAAAAAATCTCAATGGAAAATATTTAAGTGAATAACTTAAGGGACTCAGAGGGGTAACCAGGTTAGTCTGTAACTTTAAAAACAATGAACAGTCCTGTGGCACCATAAAACATGTCTACACTAGGGATGTTAAATTGCATGTAATCAGCTAATCGAGTAGTCGATGGAATTTCCATCGACTACTCGATTAGTTGCTAAGGGGGAAAACTGCAGAGCCACAGCGGGGTTAGCTCCCAACTCCACTAGGCTCTTAATACATTTCAAAAGCAGAGGTGCACCTGGAGGGACCTGAAGTGATCCAACAATCAGCTGATTCCTGGTTCACGCCCCATCCCAGCTACACCTCTGTCTCCCTCAACAGTGCTGGGGGGAGAACTGGCTTTTAAGCCAGCTCCCCCCAGTACTGGCTCCTGCTCCCTCCCCACACCTTGCTGCCTCTCTCTGATAGAAGCAGCAAGAGAGGGGAAGTGACTAGACGAGTCACTACTTGACTACCTAGTAAACATATGCTTATCAGGTAGTCAACTACTCACTTACATAGGCTAGGGATGTAAGCAACTAATTGACTATCCAATAAGAAAAAGCTTATTGTACAGTCGACACACTAGTCAGAAAGAAGTAGCAAAGGGGGGTGGGTGGAGAGGAGAGGGTCCTGGGGATAGCCGGCTTAAAAGCCTGTTCCCTCCAGCTCCGTGGGAGGGGGCGGGGCGCAGCGGCAGCATTCCACCTTTGAAACGTACAAGAGTCCCTGCTGGGGCTCTTGTACATTTCTAAGCGGAAGTGCCACATAGAGCCTGGGGCCAGTGGGTGTCTTGTACATTTCAAAGGTGGAACGCCATCTGGAACTTCCACCTTTGAAATGTAGCAACAGCCGGGCGGTCTTTTGCCACATTTGAAATCAGAAGCACCCTTATCGACTAATCAAATAGTTGGTGGAAATTCTATCAACTGTTTGATTAGCTGATTAATCTAATTTTAACATCCCTACTCTATACTAGAAAATTATTTTAAAATTATTTTGAAATAATAACTCCCCAAATAACTATTTTAAAACAACATATCCACACTACAGAGTAGCCTCAAAATTAGTCCAAGGCAGGCTTCCTTACTGTGGACATGCTACCTAAACTTTGAGCCCCAGGAAGCACTATGGAGTAATTACTTGGAATGACTCTTGGGAGTAATTATTTCAAAATAACAGCAGCGGAGCATCTACACTACTGCTATTTCAAAATAACTGTCAGAATAAACGTTATTCCTCAAGGAAGGCAGGAGTTATTATTTTGAAATAACCAGCCCCTTATTTCAAAATAATGGACTTGGTAGTGTGAATGCTTCACTAGAAATAAAGTGAGTTATTTTGAAATAACTCCCTAGAGTAGACCAGGGCTTAGAGACTAACAAAAAAGGAGAGTATCATGAGCTCTCATGGGCAAAACCCACTTCTTCTGAGGAGATAATCTTGAGTGGTCATCAAGATCATCTCCTCTGAAGAAGCGGGTTTTGTCTACAAAAATCTCATGGTACTATATATTTTTAGTTAGCCTCTAACGTGCATTAGGAAACATTGTACTCGCAAACTTATTTAATGGGACTTCTGCTACTGCATCTTTTCACATATTGCTTTGAAGTTTACATCATAACTGGTCACATCCAGTTTCATTCACGCATTCAGGCTGTCTTCTGTCAATCTTATGGCAGGGGACTGGGGATGTGGGGGGGAGGGGCAGGATCTGGGTAAGAGGTGGGATGCAGGAGGTAGCTGGGAGTAGGGTGTCTGGCCTTGGGGAAGGGTGCAGAAGCACACTGGGGGTAGATGTCTGGGCAGGAGCAGGCTGGGGGTGCAGGGTCTTGGTGGGGAAGGGAGAGCATGAGGGCGCTGAGGGGTGCAGGGGTTGGGCATGAGGGACTTGGGGGCACTTGTTTTTGTGCTGTGCACCACTCCCAGGCACTGGAGACTTTCACTGCTGCTCCAGAAAGCCTCTAGGAAGCATGCCCGCGTGCTGCTGTTCCCCCAACCAGGGGAAGGGAAATGGCAGAGCTTGGAGCTGGAAAGCCAAACCTGGTGGGGAGCCTCAGGGCTTCTACCCCCTTCCCACACAAGACGCCAGCACTGGCACTCCAATCTTGCAGGGAGCCATGAGGCTGGAGCATGAGTGCAGGCTCCCTGCTGCAAAGGGACCAAAGGGGGGCTGAGTTCAAGCTACAGAAGGACTACATCTGGCTTCCTAGCAAGCCATATTTGGCTTGCGAGACATAGGTTCCCGATCCCTGCCCCAAGTAAACGAACATGGTTGTATCAATAACAATTTCTCCTCCCAACATAGCCAATTTGGAGGTCTTGTAAGTGGTTTAACTTCTAAACCAAAAGGTGTAACATTAGGGTACCTATTTGCAAGTGAAAGCTGGAATTCTTTACAGCCAGCTAATATTAAAATAGATGCAAAAATGATGTTAACATTAGACATATTCCAGTGATTCAGAACTAGGGAACATATGGAGGAGAGAAGGAAGAAAATGTGTTTCTTCACCTGTAATTTTAGTTCTACTGAGTGCCATCCAATGGTCTGGGCATGAACTTGTGGAATCCACAAGTAAAATCCACTAGAATAGAGACAGCTTTGCTTCCACCCCCAATTCAAAGACAGACAAAAATCTTAACTGCCTCTATTGTGATGGAATCAACAGATCTAAATTACTAGTAGTGTGCAGACTAGTGAGAAAAGGTAGAAATCTTACCAAAGACAGCTAAACAAACCTCCATGATCAATTTTGCTGGATTAAGTATTGTTTTGTACAAAGGCCGGCGATTTACCTTACTGCAGTTAGAAGTGACTTCATGCATTTGAGGCTGCAAGGCTAAACACCACGAAGTAGCACTGCCAAAAGTCACTTTAAATGCTTAACAATGGGACTTGGATGCTTCTAACAATTTTATCCAAACAATTTAGTTTCAGAAGTCTAACCAGTGTATTTCACAAGTAAATTGTGTCACAGTACAAGACTGACTAGAGAAATTAAAGACTTCCATTTCTACTACTGAAAATGTGGAAGAATATGATCGTTAACTGGAAAAGAAAAATGCATCAGAAATCACTAATTAAAAATCAACCCATTACTACTCAAACCCACAAAACAAGAACATTCTGAGATACAGAATTCTACTTGTACATGTATGGCTTCACCTAGACCTTGCCATTAATGATATATTGACACCTGACAAGTATCAAATTGATATATACTAGAATTAATTCAGTAATAGTGGAATTCTGTTAATTTGGGGGTCTTGTATGTAACCAAGTTATTTTAATAATTTCAACAGCATTTACAACTATAGCTTTTATGCAAATAGAGGTACATTCCAGCCCACATCCTAACTAAGTTTATGTTGCTCATGCATTAGTTCAAGAAAGTTTTGAGTTGTATCCACAATTGCACATACATTGTCACTAATACTGTTTTAAAATCTGTATAGTTATCTTTTGATTAATTTTAAAATCATGGAAATTAGTGCTTGAGAATTTACAAATGACAGCACTGGAAAGTGGCTGCTCATTTACTCTCAAAACAGTTTTAGCTTTAAGAGATTTTATGCTAGCTTCTTGTTCTGAAGGGTAGTTAATGTTCATTCAGTACTTAGTACCTTCTATAAGCAACTTAAGAAGGAATCAAATCCCAGGATTATAGTAATGGGGGGACTTCACTAGAAACAAGTCAGAGTCCACTTAACTTGCTTCACATACATCACTAATCTTTCATCAAATAGTAACTTTCAATCTTGACTAACCTAGACCACATTTGAACTGGAATCCAAGAAGTAAAAGGCTCCATAATCCCATTTCAATTCCCTGAGGCATCATCCTCCCTTAGATGAAAAATATAAGATGTCTATATAATGAAGTGCAACTTTACATATAGACTATTTTCATGCTACATGGGAAGTAGACTAGGAGAGTTTTCTATGTTAGTATGTACTTAGCCATAGTATAGAATTAAGTACATTGAATCCCACAATATAATGAGCCAAAATTAGTAATGGAAATAATTGAGGACCATCAGAGAAAGTCTTGAGTGAGAGCTGTGGGACTGTACTGCTCACTATCTGAAGTAAACATGGTTACAAATAAAACATTCATCTAGCAACAGCATAGGACTGTGCAGTAGTCAGAGATGGAGCTCTAAATCAATTCCATGCCCCTAGCAAACAGTGACAGGTAGGAAGGAAGGAAACCTGTATCTTTCTGAAGTGATTCCTTAACTGCTTAGCCCTCTTTAAATGAGGGGATTATTAGCCTGATGCACGTGGGAGTAGAGAGACGAGGAAAAATTACTAACTCACCAACCAGTCCTGAAGATTAGCAATGTCTCTCACAGGTCAGTTCATAACAATGCTACAACAGCAAGATTACAAATAGCTGAAATGGAGCAGAAATAGCTTTTTCTTACCGTACTATGTTGTCAGCATTCACCATTGAGATGATGCATGAAATAGAAGCAAAGAAGAGAGTTAGTTTCCTACAAAAAACATTGTCAAATTACTTATCTTAAGTGGAAGAAAGGAAGACATCAGTAATGCTGAAGCAATTTTTCCTCAATTTATTGTACAATGTATTGTACTAGAACTGAAATTATTTAACAATTATCTTGATAGAACACAAATTTTACCCTCTAATATACTAGGGTGAGATTCTAGTCCCACTGTAGTAAGTGGGAATTTTGCCATGGACTTCAATGGGGCCAGGATTCCACCTCTAGACTTTTAGATCAGAGGATGGCAAAAGCATAACTGAGTTATAAAAGGAACATGGCTGGCTACCTTTTCTATGTAACTACAGACAGAGAAGAAATCTAATAAAGTGTAAGATTTTACTACTGCTGAACTCAAACAAGCAGTAATTAATGTAAATCACAAAAGAAGTTGCACTGGCTTTGATAAAGAAATCAACAATCAAACTGACCTGCTAATTCATGGAAAGTTGCCGTGACGTTTCAAAGTGGCAGTGCCGCACAGAGGCCAGGGTCAGAGGGGGAGTCCCCAGCTGATCCTGGGCTTTGGGGCTTTTGCCTTTGAAGCGTAGCCCAAGGGCTGTTGCTACACTTCAAAAGCAGAAGCACCTATCGACTATTCAAATAGTCAATAAAAAAAATGCATTGACTATTTGATTAGTCAATTACCTGATACTTAACATCCTTAATATGATACAGGATGCACATAAAAGGGCAAAGGATAACATGCATTAGAAACTGTCATGCATGGTCTTGAGAGGCGCAAATTTTACCATAATCAATTCCACAATTCTGTATTCTTTTAGAGTTTGTATGATAAGAAGTTTCTGAAGACATTACTCTTACTAGTTTAAGACGCTTTGTGACTACACGCAGTAGTGTACAAAAGGTATATGCAAGACCACCATGTATTCCTGCACATTTAAATGGTCAGACTCTGCTTATAAAGTCCTGTTCAGTATATCTGTCAAAGAAATGGTTTCACCATTATTTCTAGTATTCTTCATTTTTTTGTAACCATGCTCACTGACTGATTCAAGATGCTCAATGTGCATTTTTGTGAGTATGTTCCACAGTAACTTGTTGTTGGGCTGCTGAGTATACAAAGTTTTTAAAAATGTGACGAGAGAAAGTTTTAGTAAACTGCATTTTAGTACACCTGATACAAATTTGTTAGCTTCATGACTGTGTGACTTTTGTTTTTTCCCTCAGTCATTTGCATAATGAACAGACACTGAACCAGTCTCCACCTGACTCTACTGAAGAAAGGATGAATCAGTCAATTTTTTAAAATGGCAGTGTTAGAAGTGCCATTTTCAATAAAACAAAATTACAGTGTATTTTTAGCTAAGTTTCTGGAATCACTGCTAATCAAACTCGGGAAGTTAATTTAGATTAACTGGCTAATCGAATAGTTGATGCAGTTTGAATCAACTATTGGATTAGTTGATAAAGGTGCCTCGCCTTTGAAGTGTAGCAACAACTCTATACTTCAAAGGCAAAAGCGCTGCATGGAGCACAGGGCCAAGCAGTCCCCCACTTGCCCTGTGCTCCCTGCGGCATTTCAAATCAGCAGCACTGTGTGGATCCCTGGGTTAGCAGGGGAGTCCCCATCTGATCCTGGACTCCACGCAGTGCTGCTGCTTTGAAAAACCGCATGCAGTCCGGGCCATTTGGAGACTCCGCAGCTGGTCCCGGAATGCACGCGATGTTTCAAAGTGGCGCTGCTGCTTTGAAGCACCCCGTCCTCCCTCCTCTTTGCTGCCTCTTTCTGATAGAAGCAGCAAGGAGGAGTGGAAGGGGAAGCAACTAGTCTACTAGCATGTCGATAAGCATTTGCTTATCGGATAGTCTACTAGTTGTTCACATCCCTACATCGAACTAATTCAAAACATTTCTTAGACTTTAATTCTTAATACGTGTTGCACTTCTATAAACTAGGACTCTCTGGTCCAGCAGGACCACAGATGTTCTAGGATCATGGTGTGATGTGAGAAGGTGGGGGGCCATGAGCCTTTGTGTGTGGCCAAGCTGGGTTGTGGCTCAGCTGAGCTTTTGAGGGGGAGGAGGAGGAGGTAGAAAGCCGGGAAACTCAGCATGCGGCTCAACTGGGCTGCGGGGGAGGAGGGGAGGTGAGAAGGCTGGTGTGCAGCTCAGCTGGGCCGCGAAGGAAGATGGCGGGAAGGCTGGCACGCACAACCGAGCTGGGCTGCCCGTAAGATATGGCTCAGCTGGGCTGTGCAGGTGGGGGGTGGCAGGAGAGCCAGGAAGCCCAGTGCACAACTCAGGTGGACTGCCGGGGGAGTCGGGAAGCCTGATGGGGCGGCAGGGCAAGGGGAGGGGCCATCAGTCAGGGAGCCAGAAATGACCTCCACTGGTCTGGCAAAATCCCTCATGTGGTACCAGTCAAGTCCCAAGGGTGCTGGACCAGGGAAATCCAACCTGTATTTTAATGGAAGTTTGTTAAATCTAATGCCAATTAAATCCAGTTTGCAACAGGAGCTAAAGTACTGTTGTTATTTTAACAGTGGAACACACAACCTTTCCAGATGGGGAAGATTATTTCCCCTCAACCAAATCCTTTTTGTTCACATGCCCTTGGGGCAGTTACCACAGTGGGAGGAATATGAAAAAACAAGGTTATACAAACTCTACCCTCAGAGCAAGTTCATATTTAGCTTAGTGGTTTGCAGCCAAGAACAGATCAGTTACATCAACAGATGTTATAATCTCTCGATTTGTAATCAGATTGCAGTATATGCTTGTTCTAAGGATGTAATGAGTCATTTAAAAATGTAATGGTTAACTGCTAAAAAATCCTAGCGATTACACACACTATGGGCCCTAAAGTAAGCTCTCTGGGATGATATAGAGAATAGCAGCATAGGTTGGCAGGGGGCTCCCCAGGAGTGGGGCTGGGACTACCGGCCTGACTTCCAGACACCATCAAATAGTTGCATAACCACTAAGCTATGGTGCGGTTACCCGATTATTCAACTGAACAACATCTAACATCCCTAGTAAGTGCGACCCCTCTAAAACAGAACTCTTGTTCTTCTGAGCAAGAACTATATTAGTCACAACAGGTCAGGTTTAGATTCCTAGTTGCTCCTTTTAGGGGCTTGTCTACCTGAACCAATTAGAGCATGGTAAGGTAAGCTGGCATATTGACTAACTTGTACCAGTGGTCCATCATTTAACTGTCCTGCTGCTGTGCATCAACAGTTTTTTAAGATGCTCTATCTAGTCCCATTTCAAAGGGACCACTGATGCAAGGTAGATATACTTGCCATGCACTAATTGTTCAGGTAGACAAGCCCTAAATTAAAATCAACAGGACAGCCAGAGAATATCAGAGCACTGCAGTGAGTGCATTTTGTAAGACAGGCAAGCAGTAAGATGCATTATGGATTAGCGTGAACATCCTGAAGGTTTCAGGTACATTACAGTGAACTATTAAGATGGCAGAGGCATGAAAAGACTAGAGCAAGCATCCATATTCACCAGCACTATCACAACTGCCCTGGTTAAAGATGGAAAATGTGTCATTTCCATCCCCCTCCTGCTACATGTGCCATGGGTTCATCTGTACGCAAAACCAGGAAAGAGGATATTTTAGGGGGTACTTTATCAATCATGAATAATAAAATCCTATCAGACAACTAATGGTGTTCTGCTAGCTTCTAACAGAGCCTCACACTGAGCTGTCCTGAGCTATAGATGAGGCCGAGGTGCAGTTCAGGAAGTGGCTGTCAATTGGCTCATCTTTCAGTTTCCTAAATTGCAGTAAGAGACCATTGGTAGTCTCAGCCCTTCCTATTTATAGCTGGGCTGTTACTAGATTTTTAACTTTTTGTTCCAGGTCTGCACAAGTTGGGATCACAGATACTGCAGATGTGAAACAGCAATACCTTACACTACTACGATTTGTCCTGGTGACCATTGTTGAGCACAAGTATTATACTACTAAGAAATTTTACCTTCAGCCTCTTTAAAAGTGAGAAAGGCTGAGAACAGCCTTTTTGAAGAGTGATAAAAACAGTACTAGCTAACAGGTTAGGGATATAACAATTTTAGCCTTTTGCAAAGACAAGAAAAAAAAATCAATCCCTTGATGACTAGTCACCAAATCATTTCCAAATTGTGTCTTCCCCACCCCGAAGAACCTTGTTATATGGATCTATGTTACACACCTGCTGGAGTGACAAAGATCTGAATAGTAGTTGAGTAGTATTAAGGAGACATTGCGTAAGAAAAGAATGAATCCTCCCCCAAAAGCTATCCTAAATTCTTAGTTTAGAATTACAAATGTGAAAGGGATAGACTGTGACTAAGCTACAGACAAGGAAACAGTTCTTTAAGCCCTTGAAATCAGTGTCCTTCAACATTGTATGTGCACATTACGAAGAGCTTACTTTGAAGTACACTTCTTGTTTAAAAATCTGTCAACAAGGAGGACTGAGGGTTGAGAACAATTAATTCCTGTTCATGATTGTGTCACTGAAAGCAAGAGCAGTTGTTTGAAAAGGGGGACAGTGTCCCTCTGTGTTTAAATACAAGTCAAATATACCACTAGTATTTCCAGTCACACTTTAGAGATGACCTCAGTTAATAAAACTGTTCATGCTTTACAAGGAATGGAACATACCCACTCCAGAACAATCTAAGTATAGATGAAGGGACTGTTACTGCAATGTTGAGCCACAATGAAGAAATATAAACTCCAAAAGGTCTTTGAAAATTTTCAAAGTGCACTCTTTTACAATGGATCCCAGCTATTTCCGATTCCTAATTAGTAGGGGGAAAATCCATTTATATTTACAATACCTGCAGAGCATCTCTATTTGTGATGAAAAAATTAAAAGCTACAATTTTATTATAACTTTTTTTTGCAATGTTCATTTCAGTGATGCAAGAAATCTTAGACAATTGAGTCTCTCTCCCAGTGATTCAAAAACATGCTAATCACACCATTTAAGCTCTGAACCAGCTATTTTCAATCACAAAGGGTATGCCTACACTGGTGGGTTCTTGCACCAGAAATATGCAAATGAGGCTAAGCGTGGACTACCGTGGAGCCTCATTTGCATATCTAATGAGTTGCCATTTTTGCAGAAGAGGCTCTTGCGCAACCCTCTTACTCAATGCCGCTACGCTGATTATTTTCAGGAATAACGGCATTGCGCAAGAGGGTTTTTCTTGCGCACGAAGGGGCAGTGTAGACAGCTCTTTCTGGCGCGAAAGCCTCTTCCACAAAATGGCGGCTCACTAGATATGCAAATGAGGCTCCAAAATATTCCATGCTTAGCCTCATTTGCATATTTCTGGCACAAGAACCTGCCAGCGTAGACATAGCCCAAATGTTTAAACGATCATCAGCTATCTTCAAATCTAAGAGTATTAGTCATCAACAGGTATTGCAAAAGATCTATTTGTAGTTTACATTCCCATAATGGTTGTATTAAAAGAGTAGGTAAAAAACTGACATTCAAATGTGAAAAATATAATTGGACATACAAGCACCTAGATTACTATTTAATAAGCATTTCAGATAAACCAGAATTTAAGAGTTGTTATAGCATCTGTTGAGTCAACTGATTATATACTTGGAACACAGCTTAATAGATGTCTTGTTATATTATAGTATTTAGAGTCAACATCCATCTTGAAGACGAGGCACTTAGTTTTTGTCTGTCAAAAGTGAATTGTTTGTATAAGATTGAAAAAAAAATGTAAACGTGACTCATTAAAGAACCTGATTTAAAATGCATTTATGGATGCTCTTTTATGACTTGCAAAGTTGTTGTCTCACTCATAATTCATCTAACCACCCTATTGTTAGTCCTGTAAGAGCAGGCAGAGAGGTAACAATCTTGAGGAAAGCTAATTAGGGAAAGTAAGGGCCTACAATAAGGAAGCTAAGACGACAACATAATTTGAAGGTATGAATCAATTTTTTTATTTTGTTTTTCCCCTATCTCCTGAGATTTTTGACTAGTATTGCTTGAATCTTTGCAATTCTTCCATCTTTTGAATGAAGATCACTAAGGCTTTCAACAAGACTAGAAATAGTGTTTATACAAAATGGAGTTCAAAAATACACACTGCATAAAATAATAAAATTAAAAAAAAAAAAAGATTTCCACTGCACTAAACATTTAAAATCAAACAGCTACAAACTCAGACATAGGATTGAATAAGTATCATTTGTATATAGAAAGCAACACATCCCACGAAACTAGAGTCTTGTGCAACATTAAAGAAACTAAGATTTGGAACACCACATTATCCTGTTTGGCAAGTTCCTTCCAAACTGGTAAGCCTTTAAAATAACTGAAAAAAATCCTTCAGGTGTCTTTTCTGCAAAAAATCCTCCTATGTTATACAACAGGTGGCGGCATGGGTAATGTTCTTAAGGTGTGATAACTGATCACAATGCCCATTTTGGCCATTTAAAAAAAAAAAAAATCAGATCAGCGTTTTTTATTAGATACTAGAAAATTTACCTGTCGCTGCTCGGGTCCTTAATTTTTGTTTTTCCTTCATTTAAAGCATTGCTCTTGCGGGAGGCTGGGGATAAGAGGTTCAGTTTGCAGGCTTCCCCAGAGAGAGAGAACTACTCCAGTCCTCTCTCACCACAGCAGCTTGGGGCCAGATGAGAAGTAGAGATATCAATGTATACATGCAAAAGCGGCGAGGGGTCCTGTGGCACCTTATAGACTAACCGAAGTGTTTGGAGCATAAGCTTTCGTGGGCAAAGACCCACTTCGTCAGATGCATGTAGTGGAAGTTTCCATATAAATATGCACCTGCCTCTGGAAATTTCCACTACATGCATCTGACGAAGTGGGTCTTTGCCCACGAAAGCTTATGCTCCAAACACTTCGGTTAGTCTATAAGGTGCCACAGGACCCCTCGCCGCTTTTGCAGATTCAGACTAACACGGCTACCCCTCTGATACTTGACACAATGTATACATGGTTAACTGATGAGCCTTCACTGTTACATGCAACCCCGAACCCCTGCTGCCTCTGATAGAGAGGCAGTGGAGCCAGTGTGTGTGGGGAGCCAGCTTTTAAACCAGCTCCCCCCTGTGTGCCAGCTCCTGTGGAGCCACCCCATCCCCCCACCCTGCAGTTGCCTCCCAATGTCAGGTGCCTCTTGAAAGGTCCAAACCCTATTGATGGTGGATCAATATGATTCCAACTGTTAAGGTTTGTTTTATGTTTCTTTAAAAAACAACAACCAGGAAATGATATACAAAAGCAAGGTTATAAAAATAAGTTTACAAAACCACTCAAAATTCTAGATTAAGGTTGCTGTAAAACTTTTACTTGGCCCCTATATGCTTAAATAATAATTAGAGTCTGCATCATAAAGCATAAGCATGTGCCATATTTGCCTTGTAAAACTTGGGATTGGTCCTGCCTTGGACAGGGGGCTGGACTTGATGACCTTCTGAGGTCTCTTCCAGCTCTATGATTCTATGAACTGACACCACAGTTTACCTGCCGAAGCAAAAAGGCCATGATTACTACAATAACTAAACTTCCCACCCATTTAAAAAAGATAAGCAGCACTCTGCAAGAAGGTTTCTGTAGCCCAGATACTTTGGGCTCCTTTGTAATTTGCGTCACGTGAACAGATGTACACACAAGAAAACAGAGCAGACACAGACGTTGCTTCTTAAGCTTCAAAGAGATAGCTAAGTTAGTTTCTAATTGGAAAATCGTGAAAAAACCACCAATAGTCTTGCAGCAGCTTACAGACTACCCACTGAAGCTCATGATACCATCTACATGTTTTGCTGGTCTTCATGTTGCTTCTGATTAGCTACAGGCTGCCCTGAGCGCTTTGCCAACCCAGGTACATCAGGAGGCCAGTTCCACCCACTGCGATTGGCCTCGGGCAGCAGCGAGCCGCGGTACGGAAACCACCCCGCAGCCTGGCTCTGTGGGTGGAGCGACGCGGGAGCGCTTCAGAGGCGGCGCGGGGGCTGCGGGAAAGCGGCCTTCTGCCCGAAACTCGGCACGTCCCGGGCAGCACTTGCCCCCGGACACCGCTGCGCCTGCCCCGGGGCCAGACGGGCCGGGCCACTCACCGCCCGACTGCCCCGAGCTCCGCGGGCAGAATTCAAAGGGCGTCGCCAGCCTCCCCGCCCGGCCCCGGCCCGGCCCGGCCACGCGGTGCCGCTCGTGAGCGCCAGAGCGTGACGCGCGGGGACGGCCCCGGGAGGCCGGTTAAACGGCCCGCCCCGCCCTCACCTCATCAGATAGTCCCTGAAGTCCTTGCTGCGCACATAGTCCGCGGCCTTGCGGGCCAGCGCCCCCGCCATGGCGGCAGGGGAAGGTCGGGCGCCGGGCGGGGAAAGGAGCGGGGAGCGCAGACACCGCACTCGCTTCGCGTCCCCAACGCCAATGACAACTGCCTCCCAGGGCCCGGGTCAAACCGGCTGCGCGCGACACCCCCTGGCTATCGCTTTACGGCACCATCCCGTCCTCCGTCGTCATGGCGCTCGGGCTGCCCATTGGCCTCGACTGCCCCACCTCCTCGCCAACCTCTGTGAAGGTGGAGAGCGACTGCCGTAAAGTAGCGCGGCGGGAGTCGGGAGCGTTACGTCGTACAGCTGAAAAAGAAAGGGTAGGAAGCCGAAGTGGCCTGCGGGGAGCACAGCAGCGGTGTCTGAGCCGCTATTGGCCGCTGGCAGGTGGCTGCTCGTCTCCTATTGGTCGCTGTCCCTACTCCCCAGCCCATGCCCGCTTCTCGACCTGCTGTGTCAAGGGCACTAGCAGCGGCTCGCTGCTGTGAGCGGAGCTGAGGCTACGCGCAGGAGAGCGAGCTCCTCTCTACAGACACCTCCTAGCCAGGGCCAATTGCGGGTGAGGGACAGGAGGGCCATTTGGCCTGGGCCTCTTGCTCAAAGGGGGGCTCAAATTTAGACGCTTGTTAATGTTATGGCATTTGATACATTTCACAACTATTGGACCAAAATGTGACACGCTCTCAGCTTAGGGCTGCAAGTTTAAGAAAAGAAGAGATGTGATTTGATTGAATCCATATATTGTGGCTAAATAATATGTCATATGAAAGAGTTAAAAATGTTCATAAATATTAATAAAAAGATGGTTCTGATGGCACAAGATTAGACCGTGATGAATGTGGGTTTAAAATTTTATTATGGTGAGGGGCTTCAAAAGTTGGAAGTGGCCAGGGCCTCTCTGGACCTCTGAGAGGTCCTGCTCCTAGCCTGCTGCAGATGGTTACTGGCAGAGGGGCCACTGACCTAGCAAGGGTTGCCTACCAGTGTGCTGATCGTCTCTGAACCATCATAATCATTTGCATAAATACCATATTGTCTTGCTCTGGGATTATTTTGATGTTGGAAAATGGTGAGGTCTGGTTTCCTTTAGACACATTCACAGCAGAGGAAAAACTGTAGTGTGAGCTCTTTTGATTTTGTCTTAAGTTTTGGGAGAGTTTGTATTTAAAAAAACCCTCCCAGCACTTGGAGAGATGAATAGGTGAGAATCTCAGCTTTCATTAAAACAGGTAACTTTCTAGCTCTCCTCTAAGTTGTGATAAGTCAGAAAATGTTAAATGAGTATCTTAATGCACAATCTAACGGGAAGGATATGTGAGTTCACCACTTGTCCTCTGCCCAGTGAACCTCCCCACCTCCATGTGTCCCATGTGGGGCACTCTTCTCATCCCACCCATGTTAGCTCTAGGGTGGGGGCTTTCATGGGCATCCGGGAGCTTAGGTGGGAAGGCTCTGCCTTTCCAAATTGCCATCTTGGCCCCCCAGAACACCTGTTGTAGGTGTAATGGGGCAGAATATTGCTGCTCCAGAGCTTCCCATCCTCCCCAAGTTCTGGGATCATCGGACCACCTCCCTTCCTGCTGCTCCAAGTTGAGGAGACTGGAGCCATGTGACTTCCTCCTTTCCCGTTGCACTGGGACCCATGTGGAATCCTCTCTCCCACTGCTCCCAGGGCTGGGAAGGCTTGAGCTATGTGGCTTCTTCCCTCCCCACTGCTCCAGGGATGCTGGTGTGCATGAGTAGTCTTCCCTTCCCTGCGGTGAGGATGGGGGCTCAGCTGAGGGGGCAGGGCCTGCTTCTCCCAGTCCTAGCTGTCCTGAATGCCCATGGGGGCTTTGGATCCATCCTTCTTTGCTTGCACCTCACCCTGATGGCCGCATCAGGGCAGAAGAGGAAATGAACAGAACAGGGCAATTTCTCAAGTGATTCATCCCTTTTTATCCAGTCCCAGCCTCTGGCAGTCCCTGACAGTCTTGGCTAATAGTCATTGACAGACCCATCCTGCATGAATTTGGGCTAGAGCCTGGCCTGTGAAATCAGTGAGGGGAGAGGGTGCCAGAGTCTGAGTTCCAGCCTAAACAGAAACATCTACATTTCTATTTTTAGCTTTGTAACTAGAGTCCAAGTCAGTTGACCTAGGATGAGGGGATAGTTACAAGTCCTGAGCTGGTTAATGTGGGCCAGAAGACGGTCTATTAACCTCATATACTGCACCTGGAGGGGAGCCAGGGCTGATAAATTCTTATTGTAAATTAAGCCCAGCTGGGATGGTGGTGGAGGAGGAGGAGAAGAAGAAGAGCAGCAGCAGCAAGGTTTAGGATTATAAAGCCAGCAAGTAAGAGCAGGAGCTGGTGGTAAGGAATAGGAATAATAGGCTTAGTGATGGCTGGTAAAAAGAAACAAAAAAGAATCCAGGGAAATGGGACTGGAGAGTGAGCAGACTAGGGTGCCTTGTAATAGCATTTCTTTGGAAGCCTGGGGAAGGTGGGGGTGGGCAGTGGGCAGATAATACAAACTCCAGAAGCAGAACAGAAAGTATTGGGACATTAATGCTCTGGAAGTTGGGAAGGGGACTGCATAGTGATGTGGCTGGGGGATTGACTTAAAGAAACTGCAGTCCTTGCCTATGAGTAACCAGTGATGGAGTGTCATGTGGGGCAAATGCTAATTCTCAGGTCTTGCCTCAATGAGACTCATGTATGGTGAATGGAGCACCTTATGTCAATTTTGTGGGTATGTCTATATAGTGAAGAAAAACTGGTAGCTGGCTTATACCACACAATTTGGGTTTATGGATCTTGAGCCATGGGGCTTTCTGACCTGGGCTGGAGACTGAGTGCTGTGGTCTTCCTGTCCCACAGTGTCCCAGTGTCTCTGTGCAAGCTCAGGGCTGGAAGCTTACAAAGTAGTGAACTAGCTCAGCAGCCTACGCCTAGCTATGGGCTTTTCTGGTCTGTGTAAATATACCCTGAGGCTGGCTGCCATGGTATGTGTGGTTTCTTCCCCACCTTTCCCAGTGCAGACTTATCTTTAGAGATTCCAGGAGGGCCGGTAGGAAGGGATGTAGAGACACAAGGCACTTATGTAGGCAAATGGTAGTAGGGGAGTCCAATTGAACCACTGACCAGGCAGCCCAAGAAGAAGGCAATTGGTGTCAGAAGGAAGAGAGGAAAAACTCCATGAAGCCATATGAAAGAGGGAAGGATGATCCTGGATTCTGTAGAGGATTCTGACCTAAGCCTGAACACCTCAAGGTGAGGAAACTGAGGAAGGCATAACTATGCTATCCTCAGTGAAGTTAAACTTAGTTATATGAGGTCTGATATTTGGCATGTTGATCTGAGGAATTGTGCCAGCAAATTAGCTGGGACCTTGTTGACTCTTAGGAAGCCAAAGAGTCTCTTTCATGAAGTCACTTTGATGCATACCCAAATAGGTTACTTTTGGCCTAATTCTCTAACAAGGGCAAAAAAGTATAACTTAAATCAAACACAGTGGATAAACAAACTATAAGCACATGGGATGATTAACTTGTAGGGTGAATGTGCCAAAGTCCTTTCCCTAGTTACTGGGATCAAAGTGGAAGTGCCAGGTACTGAATTACAAGCAATGATAGTAAAGGTCATATGTGTCTGCTTTAGGTTTATAGGAAGTGTAAGCAGGAAAGGTGCCCGGCTAATAACTTTTTTACAAAAACATCCACTTACACATTTGTAGGTATGAATTAGAGAAGCAGAAGTTGGCATTTAAACAGAGATCCAAACCTGAAGTCCACAGCTTGTCTCTCTTTCTCATGGTTCAAATTAAAACCTTGCATCCGAATACCTCCAGTTGCATAGGACAGAATTACATCCACACTCTACAACCTAACTTCACACTCTTCACCCATCAGAAGAGTTTGAGTCTGTCCAGTGTAGGGAAAGAGAAAATAAAGCCCAGATGTGGCCTGCCATGTTAATGTATCCAGCATGCTGGAATTTCAGCCAGGCTTTCTGCCTGCCTTTCCACATCCCCACGTGCCGCTCAGGGCAGCTCTCTGAATGCTGTGAGCTGGGGGAAAGGGGAGGTGTGTGTTGTGCCTAAAAAAAGGCTAAAATGAAAACAGTATACAACTGTTAACAGCAGTTCAGTGTCACCTCTTCTACTGAGGATTTTGAAGAAAGCAAAGGTTCAGTAAGACAGTGCAGGTACTTTTCTAAAATGGTTCAGGTTGGTTATTACAGTTGTTTGTGACTGCATGGGATCTCTCACTTGGTACTATGAATTTTGGCGATGAGCCATCAACATTTCTTTTTCATGCCTAGTGCATTCATACCCAGTACATTCACACTGTCTGGTTTTGGATAATGGCTATTGAAACATATAGTTCCCACTGGCTATTTCACTGTGCTGTAGTGCTCACATGGTATTTATCTTTGCTTTTTTAAGCAATCTGGACAGAGGCAATCCCTAACTACACAGCTGCCCACCCCCAAAATTAATCAAGTGGCCCTATTTAAATGTATGAAATATTGAATCAACACACTAAAACGTGTGACACCAAATCAAGGACCAGGGTGTCTATTTCTGGGTGACACTTGATTATGTAAATTACAATACTTCCAGATTTTGTTGACAATCAGTAGCATTTCCCATTCACTTCAGTGGGGGCAACACTTCACCCTATACGTTTTTAAGGGAATTAAGTACTAGTGAAAAAACGTAACTTGAGAGCCCTGGGAAGCTAGAAGTTTCTTTGCTATTGTCTACACTAGCATAGTTGGTTGTCAAACCACCTTTTGGTGACAAAATAGTGAGAGCATATGCACAACAATGCAACTTTTGTCTGGAAAAATACCCAGTTTTGGTGACAGTTTTCCCTCCCTTTATTGTAGATAGCATGGACTCTGTTTTTTGTCAAGAGAACTGGCTTCCACCAGTATCCCACAAAGCCTACCCTGATGGCTGTGCTCAGTGTTCTGAGAGCTCTGCTGCCCTGTATGCATGCTTTCCTCACTTCCTGGAGCATTGGAAGGGATCTGACAGTTGTGAGAGTTGCTCCATTTGGGGAACAAAGAGCAAATCATTGGAATGCTCCTATTCTGTCCTGCTAGAAACACAGCAGCAGACAGGCTGCTGCTTAAGGGGAAGGGGATGCTGTCCCATAATGAGTAGCTCTGGGAACACTGTGAGGTAATTCTCACAGTGAAGCACAAGCATCAGCTCTGCTTTCCCACAACACTCACTATATAATGCTTACCCACATTGCTCTGTTAGCACCCTGTCCACAAAGCAATGTGGCCATGAAATGTTGACAATGGGAGGCAGAAAAACTGGTTTGACCAGTTTACACTTTTGGTGACTGACTTGCATGTCCACAGCCCTTTTGTCACCAAACCTTCCCAGTATAGAGAGAGCCTTATTTAAGTACCACTGCATGGCCAAAGGCAGCAGAGTCTCTTCCATGCAGTACTACCAACATGTCTTAACCCTAATCTAGACTACTGTATCTATTGAACATTTGGGGAAGGGGAGAGGAAGTGGGTGGGCACAAGCCTACCCACATCTAAAGGCCTCTCCTGAATCTTAAGGAGATGAACATAACATAAGAACGGACCTACTGGTTCAGACCAAAGGTCCATCTAGCCCAGTAGCCTGTCTGCCGACAGTGGCCAGCACCAGGTGCTCCAGAGAGGGTGGACTGAAGACAATGATCAAGCAATTTGTCTCCAGCCATCTCTCTCCAGCCTCTAACAAACAGAGGCCAGGGACACCATTTATATCCCCTGGCTAATAGCCTTTTATGG
>CM057847.1:74432318-74444753 GCA_030068395.1 Apalone spinifera | reverse complement strand
ATATTTTTTGTTAAATCATCTGGCAACCCTATTACTATGTTATAGCTTCAAAGGCCAATAAAGAACCCTTGTGATCAGGTCTCTTCTAGGTCAGTAATTTTATATTTATAGGACAACAAAAAACATCTAAACCCACTCAAATAATGGGTTTTTACAGGCTATTCATGTCCCATAGGGTTTAAAAAAATAAGCTATGCCTTGTATATTAAACTTCCTCCTAGAAAAAGTGTTTATTGCTGAGCTATACAGCTTTGTGTCTAGGAGTCTGTAAAGGAAAACACTGCCATAAAAAAGTCACTCTAGTAGTGATAATTCGGGTTGCCAGGTGTCCAGTTTTGAACCGGACAGTCCAGTATTTGAGTTTTCTGTTCGGGAAACAAATTGAGAAAATATAAATGTCCAGTATTTTCTAAATAAGATGTAATGTAAATTGTGATGTAATGTCAAGTGTGTCGGGTATTTTTGTTGAAACCATTTGGCAACCCTAGTGATGATGGGTATTGCCACTTTACCTGAGATTACTTCACTTTTAAGGCTCAGTATAGAGTTTTCTCATCAATATAATATCACTTGAAACACTGCATCAGCCTGGATAAATTGGAATTTATGTATTTTTGGATGCACTGACAGCAAAACCCTAGTAGACAAACATTATTAAACCTTATTTCTAAGCTTATAAAGCAAAATAATTAGTGCAAGCTAACATTCTTTCATAGTTGGGCACATTCTGTACACCTGAAGTTGGGGATAATTTGGAGTTAGAGAACTATTCTCATATATTTGAGATCAGAACCACATCCCTAAGCAGGACCGCAGGCAGTGCTTGTATGAAGTTGAGTGGGCCCAGTGCAGTGTTAAGTTTTTAGCTTTTTGCACTCTTTTCATCTTATCAAAGGGGGATAAAGATTTCATCTTTTTCTGAATAGAGGGGGAAATTACAGCATTGCAAGATCAATAGGAATCCTTAGGGGAGACACACTGTATCCAATATACACTGGGCCCCTTGTACTACACAATACACTTACACACAAGGCCCACTTCTTGAGTCTGCTCAAGTAGCACAAAGCAAGTGGAGGATCCAGTAGATCCAGTTCCCTCAATCCCATGTGTATGCAGAATTTCTGGTGGCATACAACTGCTGTAGTGACTCTGTACCCCCAACTTCATATGCCTATTCCAGAGTCTTTCCCAGATAAAAGGGTGTATTGGATAGGGCATCTTTATGCTCCAGAAATCCCCTTGAGGCTGTTGAAAGCTGGGTGGTGGGGGCTCTTTTGATAAGGGGAGCATAAAACCAACATGCCTGGTCCTGTCCCAAGTGCAGCTTGGCTGGAAAACGGTTTGTACATGTGTATGTTTATATAATTATAGAAGGACACAAAGTTGAGCCAATTCATTCACCTTGCGATGTTTCACAGCATTGTTTTATTCTAAAAAAAAAAAAAAAATACAGCTTCAAGGAGAGCTGCTTTGATGCAGTCCCGTGTGCACAGCACATAAAACATTAAATATTGATTTTAAATTAAGTTTATAAATTTTAAAATAGACTAATACAAACAAACAATTCAGAACGCCAGTGGAAAATGTAATCCTAGGAAGCGCATTGCTGTAGTTAATGCAACTCCTTGTTCCCCTGGACACAGTGCTGCAAAGAGTGTGGATCTGCGCAAGGTAGCTACCCAGCAAAATAATCACCACTTCTAGGATATAAAGCTCCATGTTCACATTTTTTCTTTTAACCTTTTGCGACAGAAAATAAAAGCCAACATAGAATCTTGTTTGCTCCTGCAAAGCATGTGAAGTGATGAAATTCACTTGAAAACCAAAAATTAACAAAGCACTATAAATTAACAACCCTGGCCAACTTGTGACCGAGAGCCAACATGGATAAGAAAAGGAATAAAAAAGCCTGAAGTCCAGCATTACAAACCTTGCCCATTTTCTTTTGAAGTCAGGAAATGCGAAAGATTTGTTTTACTAAGACTTTTTGAGTGGTTTTCTTTCCCTGCACCTGGAAAACCAAGATAGCAGAGCATGATTGATTTGTCTTGTATAGCAGAGTGTCCTGCATTAATATTATAATACCTTGTAAGAATCAGGTGGCTCCTTTAGAGTACTGTGAGCCTAGGCATAATAGGCTTAGTCCTTTAAAAGCAGCGAACCAGGGAGGAACTGGTGTGTGTCTTGTGTCTATAGGAGTGTGTGACAGGTGACAAGCCAAGACTATATAAGGAGGATCCTAGAGGAGTGGAGAAATGCTTTAAGTTTGATCTGTCCAGAGTAGCAGACTTAAGAAATGAACAGGAGGGCTGGTGGAAGAGACCTAGGAAAAGGCCTAGAAGGAGATAGACTAGTGGATTGTTGAATCCAGCTGGGGCTAAATCAACTGTTCGGTAAGGGATTTCCTGCCACCCTTGCTGAAAGATCAAGTTTGCTCTCCCCCCCCACTAACACCCCTCTTACTTGTCATGTCCAAGCTACTTCCTTCTACCAATACCTTTCCTCCGAGTCTCCCATGTCTTTTCCTGGCTCTATCCCACCAACCAATCCCAGTTTGTTTTCTCAGGTCTGCATACTTCCTCTCTGAGCCACAAGATCTGATCCTACTTACTATATTCTTGGACATGCATCTGAACTCCTCAGTCACATGAAACCTAACAATCCCTTTTGAAGACTGCAGTTCCTAGAGTTCTGTGCCAAATCTGCGTTACGGCTTCTGACACCTGCTCGGAAGGGAGATGTCACTGTGTTCCATACCTTAATCAACATCAAATGAGAGAGGGAGGGCTCACAAGTCTTCTCAGAATCTGAAGATGTGCTCATCCGAGAGAGCTCTTTCTCCTTCACTTTGTACAGCATTTGTTTGAAGTCTGGTGTTTGGCATCATATCTCCTCAACCTTCAGTCCCTTTGAGATGGGCTTCAATGCAGCTGATGATCAGTAGATATACACTATTGACAGGCTGAGCCAATTCACCATTATGCAGATGCTAGCCACAGATGAAAACTTTTAATCCAAGCTGCTTGCTTTCACTGTGGAAAGTGGGGTTTTTTTGTTTGTCTGTTTTTTTTAAAGTGTTCTCATAGAACATCTTGAGGATTCTAAAAATAGTACCTGGGGCTGGGAGGGTACCTATTTTATTTGGCTTTAAGTCAATAAGGAAATCAGAAAATTGGCACATCTTTGAGAAGCTGCTGATTCAGGATCCTGGCCCAAACGTAAAAGAAATAAAACAGCAAAGGACAACTTTTCCTTATGCTGGACTTCTGCTGACTCCAGTGACTTCGTGTGCAAGTTGCCCAAAGTTCTGTTAACTGAGTAATAAAGATGAACCTGTTGAATAACAAACTGTAGGTTTTCAATGAGGCATTTTTGGGCACTGCTATAACCGTGTTGAGGTAAGTCTTTTCATGCCCCTCCTCTGAGCCAGATTCGAGGACAATACAGGCTCCAGCCTTGGTGCCTGAGGTGTTCGGTTTAAAGCAAAGTACGTGGCTGCCATTGCACCCTGTAAAAGAGAAAATACTGGGCTTAAAATAAGTCTTCATTACTTCCCTCTGTTTTCTAGTTCCTACCACAGAGAGAAAGATGATGTTAACACCATAGGGCCTGGCATACAGCTGAGTGGTTCCAGTTCCACCCAACAAGAGGCACTGGTGCGCACATGCACGCACAGACTCAAAATAGCTCATAACACAGAAAAAAGTTATACAGTACCTAGCAGATGCTGGGTGTAAAAGCTTTATATTTAATGTAATACTATATCTTGGGTTCATTTGAAAATAACCCCCTTATTTCCTGTATCTCCAAGGTGTTAATACAAATTCCCTATTCACTGTTACTCAGGAAGAAAGTTATCAGGAAGTAAATGCTGTGTTACCTTCACCAGGTGAACATCCTGTCTGCTGAGTTGATTTTGAGAGAGATATTCTCTGTTCACTATCCACGGGTGTCTGAGCACTTGGATTGCTGTTAGGCGCTGATGAGGATCTACATGAAGCATCTTGGACACAATATCCTGTAGTGGGAGAAGGAAGGGGTGTGTGTAAAATCTTTCAATTGATGTTTTTTATGAGTCTAGAAATATTTTACTTAAATTTTCTCTTAATCATAGTTTCATCAGCAGTATTTAATAGACAATGCCATGCCTCCAAACCTTTATAATCCCTTGTAATTTTCAGAAGTAAAACCAAACTTTCAAATCTGGGTTCTTAACAGAACAAAGTTCATATTGATATTTAAGCACCTAAGAGGCCATCTGAACATATTCATATGAAAGACAACCTCTTGAAATTATCATTTGCCAATTGGCTTGCACATGTAAGATGAACTTGTAACTTAAAAAAAAACCCCAAACAAACAAATCACTGAAAAGAGTTTACTCTAGGAAAATGGGGATATTAAAGGCTAAGTGACTTCTGAAAGTGTAAGTTGGATTACTTTGTCCCAGAGGCAGTTCTGAAAAATGTTACACTGTTACTAGCTTCAGAATGTTCATTAACTTCACCCAGTCATCTCTGTTACAGTAACTCTATCCCTATGCTGAGAGGCATGAAAAACATTTTTCATGGAAGCTTCTAATTTATAAATATCTCTTTCAGAGTTCAGTTTAACCTGTTATGTTGTCCTGACTCATTGTTACAGTAATGTTTGTATGAGGGGGGCGCTGCAGCAGTGTTAGTCACAGGATATTACCATGTCGATATGGGTGAGGTTCTATCTTTGATTGAACCAACATCTGTTGATGAGAGAGACAAGCTTTTGAGTTTACATAGAGCTCTTCTTCAGATCTAAGAGGCTCAAGAACTGTCTGACAGAACTCAAAGTAATTGTCAATGGGGAATCACTGAATTGGGAGTGGCTTTAGGTCTGGAACTACTCGCACTTTCTTGAATGATTGAGGAGTAACTATAAAATCACAACTGATACAATTAGTGTAAAAGGCAGAGATTGGCGGAAAGGAAAATAATGAATATAGGGCAGTGTGAAGGGTTGCCCTCATCCTGATATTCAGAAGGCTAATGAGTTCCTTTGGGTTTGTTCCACGCCAACAAGATACACCTGCCAGGCTTGTGTGGCCTGGAACAGGAAGAGCTTAAATGGGGGAACTCCTCACCGTAAGGGGAAGGAAGAAGTTGCTCTGCATAGGGATGGGTAAAAGAGGGAATCCAGCCAAGGAGGAGATGATTGAGTCATGCTGCTCCTGAGGCTGTCCTGACTGATGGTAAACAATATGTATAGGTTAGACCTTTCTGGTCCGGCACCCTTGAGACCTAAGCCCCACTGCTCCAGACCTAATTGCTGCTCCAGCGCCACAGCAGCACGCAGCACTGGCCCCGCTGCCGTGGCCCCAGTCCCACTGCTGGCCAGTATGCAGCCCGAGACAGACTTCTCCTGCTGGGCTGCCATAGCTCTGTCCCCACTGCTGGGCTGGCATCCAGTCCTACTTGGGCTGCCATGGCACAATCCCACTACCACAGCTCTGCTACTGCTGCTTGTCTGCTGTGGCTCTGGGCCCGCTACCAGCAACCTCGCCTTTCATGGGGTTTTCAGCTTCTGGCCCTCCTGCCCTGGGGCTCTCTTGTTCAACATTCACGGTCCTGCCAGACCACAGACGTTGCCAGAGGAGAAAGTCCTGGGTTAGGGAGGTGCAACCTGTACCAGGAAACAGGATAGAAGGTAAACCGAATGAGGGGGGAATACTCTGTGGGACTGAGTCCTTTAGAACTGACCTTCTAGGATGACCTGAGAAACTAGTCCTTGTTGCAGGCAAGATCCCCCTTCCCTTTTGCAAACGTAGTGTAGGAATAAGAGCTAAACACTGGCCTGTGGAGAATTTCCTTTAAAGACTGCTCAATACAGGGGTAACTGGGTAAACTTCTGTGGTCTGTGATATACAGGAGGCCAGATTAGATGATCTAATCATAGACTCATAGAACACTATAACTGGAAGGGACCTCAACAGGTTGAGTCCAGTCCCCTGACCTCAAGGCAGAACTAAGCACTGTCTAGATCATCCCTGATAGGTGTCTGTCTAACCTGCTCTTAAATATCTCCAGTGATGGAGATTCCACAACCCTTCCCCTCCCCCCCCAGACAATTTATTCCAGTATTTAACCATTTTGACAGGTAGGTAGTTTTTCTTAATGTCCAACCTAAACCTCCCTTGCTGCAATTTAAGTCCATTGCTTCTTGTCCTATCATCAGAGGCCCAGGAGTACAATTTTTCTCCCTCCTCCTTGAAACATCCTTTTAGATACTTGAAAACTGCCATCCTCAGTCTTCTCTTTTCCAAACTAAACCAGTCCAATTCTTTAAGTCTTCCCTCATAGCTCTTGTTTTCTAGACCTTTAATCATTTTTGTTGCTTTTCTCTGGACCTTCTCCAGTTTCTCCACATCTTTCTTGACATGTGGTGCCCAGAACTGGACACAATACTCCAACTGAGGCCTAATCCGCACAGAGCAGAGTGGAAGAATGACTTCTTGTGTCTTGCTCATAATATTCCTATTAATGCATCCCAGAATCATGTTTGCTTTTTTGCAACAGTGTCAAATTGTCGACTCATGTTTAGCTTGTCGTCCACTATGACCCCTAAATCCCTTTCAGCAGTACTCCTTCTTAGACAGTCACTTCCTATTCTGTATGTGTGAAACTGATTGTTCCTTCCTAGGTGGAGAACTTTGCATTTGTCCTTATCAAACTTCATCCCGTTTACCTCAGGGCATTTCTCTAGTTTATCCAGGTCATTTTGAATTTTGACCCTATTCTCCAAAGCACCCCTCCCACTTATGTATCATCTGAAAACTTAATAACCATACTCTCTATGCCATCATCTAAATCATTGATGAAGAGATTGAACAGAGCCAGTCCCAAAACAGACCCCTGCAGAGCCCTTCCAGCATGATTGTGAACCATTAATAACTACTCTCTGAGAACGGTTATCCAGCCAATTATGCACCCACCTTATAGTAGCCTGATCTAGGTTGTATTTCCCTAGTTTATTGATGAGAAGATCATGCGAGACTATGTCAAATGCCTTACTAAAGTCTAAATATACCACGTCCACCGCTTCTCCCTTATCAACAAGACTTGTTATCCTAGCAAAGAAAACTACCAGATTTGTCTGACATGATTTGTCCTTTACAAATCCCTGCTGGCTGTTACCTATTGCCTTATTATCTTCCAGATGCTTGCAGATGAATTAATTACCTGCTCCATCATCTTCCCTGGCTCAGAAGTTAATCTGACTGATCTGTAGCTTCCTGGGTTGTTCTTATTTCTCTTTTTATAGATGGGCACTATATTTGCCCTTTTCCAGTCTTCTGGAATCTCTCCCAACTTCCATGATTTTTTCAAAGATTATAGCTAAAGGCTTAGATACCTCCTATTGGCTTCCTGAGTATTCTAGGATGCATTTCATCAGGCCCTAGTGACTTGCAGACCTCTAACTTTTCTAAGTAATTTTTAACTTGTTCTTTTATTATAACTTCTAAACTTGCCCCATTTCCACTAGCATTCACTATGTTAGGCATCCCATCATCATCCATCTTGACGAAAACCGAGACAAAGAAATGATCCCTTTTGGCTTTAAACTCTATACAAGAGAAATGAACAAAGCCTCACAAGATCCTTGTTCTAATTCCAGATCTTTCACAGACTCCTTATGTGACTTTGGGCAAGTCACTGTGGCCAAAAAGTACACACGTGTCCAGTACTTGGAGAAATGGGTGCCCATTTGAGACACTTTGGTCCTGATTTAGAAGTGGTGGGGACTGAATGCTTTCTACTTCAAATGAGGTCAAGAGGAGCTGTGGGTGCTCAGCACCTCTGAAAGCCACACAAATTTAGATATCCAAAATTAGTGGCCATTTGTGAAGACTTTGGCCATACTCACTTTGTGCTGCACTTTTCTGATTGGTTTTTAAAAAAAGACAGGTATATTTATGTTCCTCATGAGTGACAAACTGTTTGTAAAGGCAACTGAGAGACTTGATTGAAAGGTGCTACGCAAAAGCCAAGTGGTGTTAATACATAACCATGAAACAAACATAGCCAGGTGAATGTTAAAAGATTATTTTATGGGTTATCTTTTTATAGGGTTTACTTTTAAGGAACACAGAATGACCCATAATTAAACTGGACATTTGTGGGTTTGGATTACTCTAAATTTTCTGAAACATTCAACCAAATTGAAAAGGTTTTTTTGGTTGGACTTGGATGTTACATTTCATTTGTGTTCAACTGTATTCCATCTTACATTCCTGAAACAGGATACAGAAATTCATAAAATAACTAGCCATACAACCATTCTGATACAGTTCTCATAAAAATAGAATTTATTGAACTAATACAGCTGTTGATTTCATCTCCTCTTGCTTAGAAATAATCTTACATCTTGTAGAATTACCCCTTTTTGGGAAGCAGGATAAAACCCCAAAATCTGACCTTGGCAGCATCAGATATTGAATCCCAGTTTCCTCCTGCAAGGGCGTACTTCCCACTGCCAATCCTGGCCAGTATCTCTTCTGGGGTGTCATCTGGTCCATTTGCAAAAGGGGTGAATCTGTGAAACAAACATGACTTTTACTATAAAAAATATCTTCATGTATTGCAGATTTTTAGACTTACCTGATAGGACCTGGTTCTGCAGTCCATTGAGATCATTAGGTGTTTAATCTAAAAGAGAGACTGCAGACAGTCCTTTAATTTTTATTCAGCTATGGTGAGTTCCTCATGGGTAAATGCTATACCATCCACTATAAGTTATCCCGCGTAGAAAAAAGAAATGCACCTTAGTTCCCCTCTTGTTTTTTTACTTATAAAGAAGGTTTGAAAAGAGGAGTTTGTGGGATTTTTCCTCCTTTTTTAACCTTAAAAATTCAGGACTTTGATTGGAGAAGTAGTGGAATTATGACTAAGCAGGAGCTAAAACAAAAAAGGAAGCAGGAAAACCTGCAGCTTTAAAAAAAAATTAAAGCCCACCTTTCCCATTTTCTTTCGTCATAATGATGGCAAAATAAATCACCTGTGTTTGGGTTATGAAAAGCCTGTCTCACCACCTCTAAGCTATGTCCTCTTTGGAGTACAAGAGATGCCCCAGACCTCAACAGTCCTCTCATCATTTGAAATGTTATATAGCTGACAGCCTTGAGGAATCATGGACCACCTTAAAATATATGGGAGAAGAGCAGTAGTCATGCTCTCGAATCATGTTACAGCAGCTCCAACAAATGCAGGAGTACCTCAAATGGGTGAGACAATTTGTGAAGGAAAATCTCCTGCAAGCCCAACATAGCCAGACTCAAAACATTTATAATAAAGGCCCCCGAGAGGGGGAGGGGTGGGTTAGCTTTGGAATTGCATGCTGCCATGTCCCGGCTTTGAGGGCAAGCTCCTGGCCAAAGAACAAGCGAGATTGTCTAAGGGATATTCAGATTTTCTTTTCAGGATTACATTTTTAAAAAGAGGTTAATCTAATTGGTAAAATAAACTGCTCACAGGTAATGCATAGTCTTTAAAGTCCTTATCTCCTTTTGCCATGTACTGCTGTAAATCTGTGGTATTAGCTTTTTCGAAGACCACAGTGAAGTCAAAGTACTGTAAAACACTGCTTCAGTTCAGAGCAGACGCTGACTTGCAGGTTTGCCAGGCTTTGCACCTTATTCCTCAGGTGTCTTAACATGTAGTTCAGTAGCGATCAGAATTGTTCAGAAACCAAATAGCCAGTAGTGGAAGTGCTGGCATTTTTTTGTGTAATGGATGAGACAAGCAATATGAGTGACAGTGTGTGTTTTCCATACAAATCTGAGGAAGAAATTTAAAGTTCTTTTCCACTAAACCAGAAAGAATCTGATCGAAGGTTGTGGGTTTTTTTTAGGGCCACTGCGAAGATTTAACCAGAGATTAGATATGACAAATGAGCATGAATTCTAATTCAGCTATTCCTCTGCTAGAGCCATCAGAAATATTTTCAGTTTGCAAGTGGTTTGTCAATTTTTTTCTAGTTTGTGCTCTATGAATTTCACACTGCGTTTCCGATTCAAACCAACTCTTCATTCTCAGCCCTCCCTACTCCTTTCAATCTGCCTTCTTCCTCTGAGCTGTCTTATGACTGCTTTAATATTCACCACCACATCTGTACCTCCGTTCCCTTGACCCAGCTGTTCTTTTCTGCAATCTTATTGCTGATACGAGAGCAGCCACCTTTGCAAATCTTGCCATCAGAAGAAAACTTCCTATTGTGCCTCCATCTATCTTTCAAACTGCATCTGAAAACTCATCTTTTCCACAGGCACTAGGTATCATGGTGATGTGCACAATACAAAAACCTGAATAGAAAGAGCACCCCTTAAAACTGAAATGTAATGAAATGAATAAGGTGAACAGGACCTGGTTCTTAGACTACTCCTACACCAGACACGTAGGATAAAAATTTCAATTGGTATAATTTCTCAAAACACAATGTAATTTTTGTTTATCCATAACTTGTTTATGGCTTTAATCAGTGTTGAACTATCTCCACCAGAGACCATTGATATTTCTAGCTGCATACTTACCCTGCCAACATGGTGTACAGCAGGATCCCTAAGCTCCAGATGTCACAAGCAGCATCATAACCTTGTCGTTTCAAGACCTACATAAGGAAATCAAGAGACAAGGTTAATTGATGCTCATGGATTCTGAACTTCAGGAAAATGTGGCTGTTATAGCAGTGCTTTAACATTTTACAAGGTTTGCTCTAGCTTACAGGTAGAACAGGAAGTTGCCTCAGGAAGCAAAATAGTCAATAATTGTTTGTGTGGGCAACTATATGATTACAAGGGGGTACATTTACCATTTTGTTGAAAATAATAATCTAGCTGGTCCTAGACAAGCATCTCTAAAGAAACCAAATAAGATGGAGAAACTGGGAAGTGTATGTGGTGGGGGAGGCAGATTTTTTTTAAAGGAAGCAATACAAGCAATTATTCAGAGAAAATATGTACATACTTTGAACGTTAACTCAAGTTATAGTTACCCCATGATACGCAAGAAAATCACAAAAGAAAGCAATAGCGTGACCAAAACACATTCTTAAATTTACTACTGAAGCAAATGTGAGCTTCTCTACAGAGTTTAGTTAAAATGGTTCTGGACATTTTAAAAAATAGTCTCATTTAACTATATATCCTATATGTTGCTCTGGCAGAATGAAGGGGGGTTACATGAGGCATATGAGATCCCTTTAAGCGGCCAGAACAGTGTAAAATGGCTGTTACTCAAATTGGGTTCTCAGGGTTTGACTGTTGAAAAGGTCAATGTACAAATTCATATGCAGTTACCAGTTCTGTGTGCACAACTAAGGTACAAAACACTTGATACATCGTTTTCGGACCAATACCCAGTTTGCTTACCCACTATTACTAACTTTGTGCACATGAAGTATTTGTACATATGACTTTGCATCATTGGCATTTTTATATAGGAACACTGGAAAATAAGGATGTGAAAGCTTCTGAAATGACAGCAAGTAGATTAACGTATATGGGACGATAGTAAAGTGATCCTAGAATTTGAGGTCTCACAGCAATATTCATTTTACATCTGTAACCAAATAACTTGTGTCTACCAGGTAGTGCATGAAGGAGAGAGGAAATCAGGCTCTGGCCTTGCAAAATCCGTGGTCCAGCATGATTATAGTTAGCACTTGTCATGGGTGTGGCAAAGTTTCTGGAGGTCCCATAAAGTTCACTTACAGCCACCAGTCCTGGCTCTTGGTGTTCTGTGCTATTATTTAGCTCTAATTTACTCCTCAATGTTCTCTAAGAGCCCATTAAGCAGTGGAAGCATTGGTAATGCTGCAGACAATATTGACCTTCCATGGTCTAGCAAATTCTCTGGTTTGGTACTGGTCAGATCCTGAGGGTGGCAGGCTAGAGAGGTTCAGCCTGTACATGGGTGCCATTTCAAATTTTGGTATGGGGGTGGGGCAACCTGTGCATGCCATGATGGGGTAGGGAGCAGAAAAGAGGGAGAGCATGAGGACAGAGGCTACAGCAGTGTTACTGAGCATCCTCAGTAAAAGCTGAGCATCCTCAGTAAAAGCCAAGCACCAAATGGGGGGAACCAACCCCATCTGTCCGCCCCCCCACATCATCTCTATCCAGGGGCTACAAGGCACTAATTTTTGGCAGACAACTTAGCAGTTATCTGACAGGAGCACTGCATCGAATTACCATATAAAAGAAAGAATATTAAATAAATATTAGACCCACTCAGTTCAACACTAGCATATCCTGACATCTTGTGGCCAGTCACTTAGGGGACACTGGTTAGCTTTAAAACTTAAATATATAGTTTTACTTTGTTCCTAACTCTGGAGAGAGAGAGACACTAATTTCATCAGCGGCGAGGAGTCCTGTGGCACCTTATAGACTAACCGAAGTGTTGGAGC
>CM057847.1:74403151-74415297 GCA_030068395.1 Apalone spinifera | reverse complement strand
CATTCTTTTCTGACACACCAAAAATCCTAAGGTCTAATGGTTCAGTAAAAAGTATTTATCAATCAAAGGATGCTTAGGCTGGTAGAATGGCAACAGCATAAGTAGAGCATATGATGCCATTCAAAAAGCTCGATATCAGAACAGATTTGGACCGAGTTTCTCGCCCCTGGTAGAAGATTATGGATTTGCACATGGGACCTACTTTTCAAGAAGCATTTGTGTATTCCCCTTTAAAATAGGGACACTAGAACTGCATAAATTGTTCCAGTTAGTCACACTGAGGCTATGTAAAGCAGCACTAATACCTCATTAATTAGTTAATTGAGTGTGATAAACCCTATGTACTATAACAGGATCTGCTTGCAGAAGTGTGTGTGTGTGTGTGTGTGTGTGTGTGTGTGTGTGTGTGTGTGTGTGTGTGTGTGTGTGTGTGTGTGTGTGTGTGTGTGTGTGTGTGTGTGAGAGAGAGAGAGAGAAAATGAAATGTATTAATATAGTTTCCTGTTTCAATGAAAGTGCTTTTTCACAATCATAATAAAGGATGGAGACAGATTTATGTTAACTTGCTCTTTGCTAAGAATATTCAAATTTTCATGTTTTCCTCCTGAGACATAAGTAGCACATACAGATCACTTTCATTGCATTATAGTCCAAAGGGGAGGGGGGGAGGCGAAGGGAAGGGGCTGGAGAGAGCAGGGGATTTCTTCTTCTTGAAAATATTGGCACATACCTGTCATTTGATGTGTTTTGGACCATTCTAAAGATCTAAGGCAAAAGATTTCTTTTTCATAAGTAATCTCTGGAAGGGTGCAATTAGCACACAGACAGTGAGATTACATTGGAGACAAGGAAATCATTCTAAACTTCTTTCCAGCGGGGTATCAGAATTTAAAGATGGGGCTCTTGTGAACTGTTGGCAGCACTTAAACTTGTCTATACTAAAGTCCCCTAGGATGAAAATACAGAACCAAATCCCAAAATTCCTATTCAGACCTCTTTTTCAGACACCACTCCCAATAAAACCAATGGAGTTTGCAGGACAAAAGACTGAGTAAAATCTGAAAAAGGGCCTCAAGATTTGACCTGTACATATCCAGCCTTCCCTTCTTAACTAATCAGATTTAACACCGAACATTATTTTTGTCACTGCTTGGCACCTGGAATAAATTACCTCTGATACTACACAGTTATGCTGCATGCTAGAGTTGATTAATTTACCGTGAAACCTTTTTCAGTGTTAAATTTGAAAAAGTTTCTTGAAATTGCCTTGATCTTGCAAGCTAAATACACAGATAGATCTTGGATTCTGTTCAGAGGCTTGCTGAAATCAGTGGGACTATGTGTAGTCACTTGCTTCTAGGAGCAGGCAAGATTGGCCTAGCGAAAAGGTACAACAAGCCTGAGATTTTTTCCATTGAAATTCTCATTATGCTTCCTAGCGGCCAATTTATTCCACGTGTGGTAGATACCTTGTGGCCAGATACACAAAGGCATTTTAGACCAATGACTCCCATTTTCAGAGACAGCGAGCTAGCCAGGCAAACCAGTCCCAATAATACAGAGACCTCAACAATCAATCAGACTTGAAGACTACTAGGCAATTTTTTCCGCTTCAATAAATAACATACACATTCTTTTTTCTAAGAAAGAATACCAAATAAATGCAGCAGCCTACCAGACAGTGTTAGAAGGCTAAATTTATCTTGGTAGTTATTCACAGCTTTCTGCACTTAGTAATAAACTCCTGATATAGCTGCAGGTTATGAGAAGAATATTGTGCAGTGATCTACATTTTTATTGAGTACTCTCTAGCCTTCAGACTAATATGCTTTCATGCCTACTTAGGTCAAGCATCTGAAAATCACCAAGCTACTACTATGAACATTAATGGAAGGGAGGAGAAGGTTAATTATATATTATTTGGGCTTTCTTCACTAGATCACTGCACACACATACATGTATTTGGGGTACTGATCACAAAGACCCTGCAATAATAACATGTCATTCTGTTGGGTTAACAACATTTATGTCTTGATGGCTTGTAGACGCTACCTCTCTATTTGTATTGTATCTGTACAGCTTAAGCAAAATGCACCTTTTTCCCAAATCAGCCTATATCAAAGTATACAGAAGTGGCTGCATCCACAAGATGCTTACTAATTACTAGTGTTACAAACTTGAAACGAGTGTCATTTTATCTAGAGAAGGGCCCGTGCTATAAAACTAGTCTCTATTTGCAGCCTCTGGTGAAGATGGCATATTGGGGCAGAAGGGATATGGCTGCAGCACTTACTCCGGTTTCGCTGTTCTCTACAGGAGTAACAGCCCCTGTGGCCTAGCACCAGCCAATGTAGTTCAGAGCACTCCCTTAAACCAGAGTGATCCTCTGCAGCCTCATTTCAGGCCCGGACAGCAGCAAATAAGCATATCTGTGCATCTAGCACCGTATCTTCATTGCTATGTGCATGCAAGAATCAAAGCTGAAAATCAGCAACAGTATGTAAACAAAGAAAACTTTTCTCCAAGAGTTCTAATTTGTATCAAGTCTCTGCAGTGTTTTCGAGTGTCTGATTTGCTGCTCCCTTCTCTTGTGAAGCGGTTTCCTTTCTTCCCTGAAATAAGAGCTCTGAATCTGTTTTGGGGATTTCATACCAACTGCCTTTCTTTTTCCTTTAGTACAGTATTACCCTCACACCATCCCACCCAAGCATTTTTCTTTACTTAATTGACTTAATTTCTCTAAATGCTGAGTTAATTTAATGAAAATCAGGGCAGTCTATTTTACTCCTTGACACAGTGACACCAATATAATCCTTACAAACATACTCCACAAAACCAATCCCTCTTTCTGTTTAAAATCCCTGGACATCTGCTATACCTGCCTTTGCAAATATTTTCAGTATTTGAAGACTCTGAGCCTGAGCAGACATCTATAAAATGAGAGATGCTTTCATTTTTCCAAATCGTTTCCCTTGTCCCTGTGCCCTCTCAGGGATCTTTGAGAAGTCAGTGACATACTGGAGAAATGGTCTCAAACTACAGAAATGATCTGAGGTAAATAGGAAGAAGTTCAATAAGGAAAAATTCGAAGTACTCCACTTAAGAAGGAACAATCAGTTGCACATGTACAAAATGGGAACTGACTGCTAGCAAAGAGTTCTTTGGAAAGAGATCTAGGTCTAGAGTGCACCACAAGCTAAATGAGAGTCAGCAGTCAAAAAAGCAAACATTATTCTGGGATGTATCAACAGGAGTGTTTTAAGCAGCACACAAATAATTATTTGGCTCTACTCTGTGCTGATTAGGCCTCATCTGAAATATTGTGTCCATTCTGAGTGCCACATTTCAGGAAAGATGTGGACAAAGTGGAAAGTCCAGAGAAGAGCAACAAAAATTATTCAAGATCTAGAATACATCTCCTAATGAGGCAAGACTGAAATAATTTACTTTAATTCTGGAAAAGAGAAGACAGAGGGGATGTGATAAGTTTTCAAATACCTAAAATGTTGGTATAAGGAGGAGGGAGAAAACATTTTCTTCTTAATCTCTGAGGATAGGACAGGAAGGAATTGGGTTAAATTGCAGCAAGGGAGGTTTAGGCTGGACATTAGGAAAAGCTTCCTGTTAGGATGGTTAAGCAATGGAATAAATTGCCTAGAGAGGTTGTGGAATCTCAATCATTGGAGATTTTTAAAAGCAGATTAGACAAATACCTCATACCTCCCATGAGTGCAGGGGACTGGACTTGATGACTTCTTGAAGTTCCTTCTAGTCCCATGATTACCTGTATTGAAACTGCCAAGCTACACACCAAACAATGAACCTCTAGCAACCATTTTAGTTTTAATTCTTTGTTAACTTGGAAGTGAGCTCAGAAAAAGACCCAGGGAAACATTTTAAAAGCCCTTAATTCTCATTTTTAAAAGTGAGTTAGGCAACCAGTAACTTTTGGGATTGCCTACATGATCATTTAGCTTTTGTCAAGCTGGAGTGTAAATCTACTCCACATTAACCCAACCTTGCACTCAATGTCTACGTGAACACTGCTGACGTACATTAAGAGTTTGTCAATGTGCTTTGAGCTACCCTGCTTTCAAATGGGAGTGGATCAAAGAACGCTAGGGAAGTCATATTGCACAGCAGAGTCACACCCCAGCTTGCCAGACAAGAACTATCATAGAACCATAGAGCTGGAAGAGACCTCAGAAGGTCATCAAGTCCAGCCCCTTGCTCTAGGCAGGACCAATCCCAACTATGTCTAACTGAAATTCAGTTAATATGCCTTATAAAATTATCATAGAGGCAGGTCATACTGAAGTTAGTGCATAATAATCCTCCCCCACCTAGACAAACCCAGCTCCCCCAAGTGAGTTAGATGCCTAACTCCTGTTTAAAGCCAATGGAAAATAGGTGCCTAAGCTGCTTATGTGCTTTTATAAATCCCTCTAGGCTCCTTTTTGCATGTTTTGGTGCCTAACTACCTTTGTAAATACAGCCCCAGCTAGCTTTATGATAAGGACTGAGAACTCAGATGAACAAGAATGAGAAAAGGGAGAAATGTCATACATTTTAACAAATTTACTGTTTCTGGATTAGGAAGGGGTGGTTCTTTTTATTGGGTGGATTTTCACCTCTGACTGACTAAGTCTGTATCTGTACTCTGACTCAATACAGGCGGCCCCCGAATTGCAATGCGATTGGTTCCCGGGGAAGCGTCGCAAGTCAGGGGCATCGTAACTCAAACCTTCATTTACGATAGGTGCTGGGCCTCTCGTAAATGTGGGCCAAGGACATAAGTCGGGGGTTTTCGGTCCCTTCTGCACTTACAACCCTCCCCACACTTAGAATCGTTTTTGTAACTCGGGTGGTCAGAAGTCGGGGGTTTCCTGTATATGGAGAATCTATTCTCCTACATAGAAATAGTAAATAAGTCCCAGCAAGGACTGTGCAGCATGGTGTGTTGTGTCCTCTGGGTAACTGGCAGAGGTTATTCACACAGGGTACGTCTAGACTATGTTCTATTTTTGAAAGAGGAATAAAAAAAGTGACCCATCAAACAGCAGAGAATGTAAACTATATCAAGGAAAACAACATCTTGGGGGGACTTCTGCTGTTCTTGCATTCCTTTCACAAGAGATACTATTTTACCAAAAGCTGCCCTTTCAGTATCATTGTAAGGGGAAGGGACATCCAAAATAATGTGGTTTTTCAAAAGTGGGTCTTTCGAAAGTGAAAGTAGTCTAGACACGGTTTTTTGGGGGGGGGGGAACCCTTAAAAAAAAAAAAAAGCTCTTCCTAAAAAAAGGAGGTTTACACGGTTTTTTGAAAAAGGGTTTTTCCCCAAAAAAACCACATCCAGACTACTTTCACTTTCGAAAGACCCGCTTTTGAAAAAGCGATCAGAAGATATGCAAATTCCCATGGAATTTTCATATCCTCTTTCAAAAACAGAACGTAGTCTAGACGTGCCTTCAGTGACATTATTCCTATCTTCCTGCAGTAATTCCACAAAATCATGTGTACCTAGCCCCTTTGCTGCCAATACCACTGTCCTGTGGGTGAACAGTCTCTGGGCGAGAGAAAGAATGAGCATGACTCCCCAGCCTGGTGACTGAGGCACTCATGGGAGGTTTTTTTCCCTCCTATAGCAAAGACCATTTAATTATTAATACAAAGTGGAACCACTTCAGCAGGAAAGCTAAGAGGTCACTCCTGCAACAGTCTTCAGGTCAGGGCAATCTCTAGGGAGGGAATAGGCTCCAGTTCAAATCCCAGCTCCCCATCAGGCAGAGGGGGGAATGGAACCTGGTTTTCTTACAACTTGGGTGAGTGCTCTAATCACTGGGCTACTGTAAGGGTAACGCTGCCTCCACTTCCTCTAGCCTTCTTGTGTGGGGTTAGGTGCTCTCTGTGCACATCTCCTAGATTTGGACCTCATAAGTGGGGGAAATACCTAATTTGAGGAACCACTGGGATGTAGGCACCTAGACTAAGGTGGAGATTAGATTCCCAGAGGACTTCAACAATGGACATTTAGTTGCCAAGGGGCTTTAGGCACAGTTAAGTGGCAGCTGAGCAGGGGTTTTGAGGCTCTTAGAAGTACCTAAAGGGATCTAACCCTTTGAGGTTTTTTTTCCATGCTTACTGCCAACAATACCAAAATATGTTAAACAAAGAAAATATTAAATACATCTGAGTTCAAATCCCACCTGCAAAAGCACAATTTAAAACAAAACGAAGTTCTACATTCATTTTGAAACTTACAAAAGGAAAATATTCAGAAGGAAGGTAATTTCCTAGCATCCCTCAAATACTGTATGTTCAGCAAACATTCTGAACTGCATACCACAATTTGTTTTCAAGTAAATATCCATCTTTACTTTACATTTATCTATGTACCTGCTTCCACTAGATCAGTGGGTTTCAAACATTTTTTTTCTCATGACCAAGTTGAAGAAAACTATTGATGTCCGCGACTCAACATCATATGACTAGAATGTGGGCTCTGGGATAGGGATGAGGAAAAGGGCTTTGAGGTGTAGGCAGGGGTTTGGGCTTTGAGGGGGGGTCAGTTCTGGGGCAGGAGGGGTTTCCTGATCAGTGGTGCAGCAGGGGTACTAACACAGGCTTTCTGCCCCTCCTGGCACTGCAGACCACGTTTTACCCCAAAAGCAGGTTCCTAGCCAATGGGAGTGCAGAGCTAGTGCTTGTGGCAGGGGCAGTGCGCAGAGCCCTGTGTGCTCCATACCCACCCCACACACCTAGGAGCCGGGCATGCTGCTGGCCACTCCTAGGGCACTGCGCAGTCTGCAGGACAGGCAGGTAGCCTGACTTAGCACCCCCACTGGCTATCTGATCCCCCTGCAGCAACAAGATCCAGTGCCTAGAGAATACTGGGACACTGGGCCTGATTCTACTACCCTTCAGTTACATGGAGAACACAGATCTTTCTGGAAATAGTCATATGATTGGTTATTTGAAGCTGAAATCAAGCAAGTTATCCCCTTAAAACTTCTCTGACACATGAGCTTTTATGTTAGTAGCTATTTTTCTTCTGTATGCTAAACATATTTAATATTTGGAACTTTTCCTCTGAAGACAAACCCTCTAGACCATCAGTCCTGCAGGTTTTATCTTTTGCTATCTCTAATATCTGCATAGCCTTTAATTAATGTAGGCAACAGATGCTGCAATTTAATATTCCAGTTGTGATCTTACCAAGGAATTACACGGAGCAACCATTATTTCCTAGTAGAAAGTCATTCATTTTTTTCTACCCTTGCAATGTGCTGGCTTTCTTTGCTGCAGCTATGTACTGTGGCTTGGGTTTCACAATATTACTGTACCTAAACTAAAATCCTTTGCTTTTTCTTTCATATCCAACTGAATTCTTTTTAGTTAGTATTTTGATTCTTTCTTGGATCTCACTGTTGCTTTCATTTGTGCATTAGCAGTGTCTCTGAATGCTAATGAGACAGAAGGGGAAGGGAATCTGATTAATCATAGGTGACTATGACAGTGCAGCATATTTCTTTTTCTAAGTATTTCTAATTATACAAAGGCAGTGTCTTAGTTTAATACACCACAACAAATGAGGAAACCAAGGGAGTTTGCATTTATAAGGAGTACACATCACTATTTTTTTTATTTGGGAGCTATTTCAATTTAGATCCTGTTCAAATCTATTATCTAGGTAGCAGTGAGAGCGGCTGAAATGATTAATAATAATATAAACCCTGACTGAATTGATATCCTGTGTGAGAATGAAAGGTTCTTTCCTTCTGCTATTGCACTTGCTGAGGTTAAATCAGAAAGATGAACCTTAAAACTCAACATACCATCCTTCTGAAAAGCAAATGAGTCCGTGGCCAGATTGATGCCCAATGTAATGGAGCAGCCTCGACATACATTTTCATCTGCCGGGATGATTTCTTACCTTCACCGCAAATTCTGCTTCTGTTGTTTTATGCACACACCTTTTGCATACTGAATAGGAGCCAACACCTATGTCTTCCTTGATCTCATATCCATCTGTAAAATGAATATTGTTCCCATGCAACTGCTGCAGAGAAAGACAAAACAAGGGAAATCAGAAGACAAGCATTATGGAGCCATATAACAGAGGAATCCTGGCCAGCGACAATAAAGGGACTGCTGAGCTCATCCTCTCCAAACATATACAAAGGCTCCATTGTCCTTGGGAAATATATTATCTAAGTTCACTTCAGTTAAGTTGTGTCTACTTCCTAAATAAATGTGTCTCCTTCTTTATTGGTGCCCTTCCTCAGTAAACTACAATTGTATGTCTAGAAACAATGGTTAAGATGTTTTTGCGACTTAGACTCAGTTCCCACTAGAAATTGATCTCACACTCTCTATAGCCCAATGAATATTTAAATATTTATACAAAGTGGAATGACCCCAATAGGAGAGATTGAGAGTATGACTAAATAGGATGGTGGTTAAGGAAGAGAGACTTGAATCTGGATTCCCCCATGTCTCTCGCGAGTACCCTAGTCACTGGGTTATTAGCTATTCTGGGATTATTGTCTGTCTCTCTTGTTTTTCACAGAGTTTTGAAGAGTCTCATTTTTTGCTCCATGAAAAATGAGACCTAATGCTGACAACATTTTTCAAAAAACGAAATTGTTATTTTCTCGCCAGCCCCAGTAATTGATTGTGAAGCATTTTGTGCTATTATTGCAAAAAACAAACTATATAAAATTATACTGCACTGTAGCACACAGAATAATAAGAGGATGAAAGTTGATACCATAAGCAGGGGCACTCCTCATGAAGTGCATCAGAAAAGACCTCGTGCCAGATTGCAATGTTCATATGGTTGCAGCACCATTCGCTCCAGTGTGTTTCTTTATTCAGTGTGCAAATCTGCATCCGTGAACGAATGGACAGAAACCATCCTTACGCACAGCTGATGCTCACTTTGCCATTTACAAAAGAACCAAGGAAAGAGGGGGCATTGGGCAAAAAAACTGCTTCCTTCTCTCATAGTAGTAAAAGAACTGGCTGGGATGTGAATTTGCTGCAGTGGCATGCCCGAGAGGGAACATCAACGAACATTCATTTATTGGCTGTTTCTTGTTGTTCATGTAAGAAGGTAGTGGCCCTGCACATGGTGCCATTTACTGCCATGCCTGTAGATCCAAGGTCTGTGTAGCCCACACAAAGGGAGGCCTTACTCTCCTTTATGCCATTAGGAAAAGGATAAAAACAGCCATACTGAGCACTGGTACATTTTGTGCAGTATTCTGTCTTCTGACAATGGCCAGTGCCAGGTACTTCAGAGGAAGTGAACAGAATGTACAATCATTGAGTGCCCTAGCCCTATAGCCCACTCCCAGCTTCTGGCAGTCAGAGGCTAGGACACTTGAAGTATGGGGTTGCATCCCTGACAAATTTGGCCAATAGTCATTGATGGACGTATCCTTTATGAATTTATCCAGTTCTTTTTTGAACCCCATTGGCCTTCACAGCTTCCCCAGGCAATGAGTTCTACAGGTTTAATTGTGTGTCATGTAAAGAACAGATAGGAAAAAAAATCAATATCACCAGTTAAATCCATGCTATTTCAACATCTTGTATATTGCATGCAGTTCTGGTTGATGGAGCTCAAAAAAGGACAAAGTAGAGAGAAGAGCAATACACCTTATTAGGGGAATGGAAAAACTTTCATACCAAGAAAGAGTAAAAAGATAAGGATTGTTCAGCTCAGAAAGGAGACAGCTAAGCTGAGGTATGATGAAGATCTATAAAATCAAGAATGGTGTAGAGAAAATGAACAAGGAAGTGTTATTTACCCATCATATGGCACAAGAACCAAGAGTCACTGAATGAAATTAATAGGCAGCACATTTAAAACAAACATGACCATCTTTACAGCATGCACCGTTAACTTGTGAAACTCATTGTTAGGGGATTTTGCGAAGGCCAAAACTATAACAGGGTTAAAAAACATTTAGAAGTGCACTTTGAGTAATTAAATTGAGAGAGTCACATTTTCTTTATTCCAAAAAATAGGAAAGTTGACTATAAAACTAAAAAGCCTTTGGAAAATCTCCCCTTTTTTTGCGCCTACTGCTGGCTGTAAGTAAATTAGATTAGGGATAGATAAGCTGATTGACTGAGGTAGTTTCAAATGTAATATGCAGCTCTATCTGCTCATCCAACGTGACGCATAATACAAAGTGTCAGTACCTGCACAATTGGGTGAACTGTGATTTTGTGCAAATCTGGCTGTGAAGGCTCCTGCACCAAGTTGGATGCAATGAAGCTGAACCCTCTGAAAAGGTGATGAGCATTGGCGCTTGGAGGAACACCAGGGGAGTCTGCAGAAGAAACAAGGATATGACTGCGTGAGTTGAACCAACAGAGATCAGAAAGTGAGTAATGGTACAACATTTGCAGCAATGAAGGTCACCACTGCCATCCAACAACAAGCCACACTAAATCAGCAATCATGCACCCGTAGTCTCCATCATCATGATCTCAAGATTGTGATATGCATGGACTACCTCTTCCTGCCCTGTATCCGAACACAGCGGGGAACATCTATGCATGGATCTCCTGTCTCCTGAACAGCAGTCTTGTTGCACAGCAGTTTCCACCACACCATTACAACAGAGCACTCAACAAGTCTGGGATCTATGCCAAGAAGGAAGGGGCTGGGCAGGCTGGGAGTAAGTGGGCAGATGAGAGCATTGCTCTGTGTTTGGCCTTGTGGAGATTCCCTAAGGAAAAAATACAATCTACAGCTGTACAGCAGAACCCCTCTTTTATGAACCAATTGGAAACTCAATTCAGAAAAATCCAACCATGCATAAAATTGAATATTATAGTAGATGTGGTGCCTAAGTTGGCGCACTGCATGGCTTTCTTCTTGTCCTTCCATCCAAGGTTCTGAGGCCATTGGAATGTGAAGGAATGTCAGCGTGTTCTTCATTAACATCACTATTGTTATGGAGGCTTTTTTATCCCATCATGAAAAATGGTTTGTATAAGATGGTTATTTGTTAAGACTAGTGTTTGTAAAAATCGAGGTTCTACTGAATTCCCTGTCATCTCCACAGAGCCTTGTTCCTGAGGCCTGGGAATTGCCACAGCTACAAAGAATGTAGAGTAGCATGAATGGAGATGTGTTGTGTCTGGTTCAGAGAAGTAGCAGGAACCACCAGTCTGGAGCAATTGCACATATATGATGCCTATGCACAGTAGTTTCTGGCCCAGTTAAAATGTATCAAGTTTAGAGGCAAGAGCGTCACTTATTCTATGCAGGGGGGACATGTAAGGAATGGGTATTACCCCTGGATGGACCAACTGGGCCAAACTTTGAAGAGATCCTCACGGATATTTCTTTCCCTAAAAACCTCTCTCATTGTAAAACCCATGGAAGGGGGTGATCTTAGTCTTAAAGTTTAAATCCTTCTGCCCTCTGAGTCACACCCCCATACAACATTCTCTCGTAGCCAGCCCAAGAATTAACCTGTCATAACAAGGGGAAAAAAAGATTTATTCATCATTTTTAAACACACACTTATAAACATTTTTAAACATCGCAAACAACAGAGCTCAGTAATATCTACTGGTACTGTCCCTGGATTTTAACTAGATGGGTATTATAAAACCTATGCTATTTTTGCCTACTTATTTCCTGCTGCCTTTCATTGTTTTTCTGACACTCCCTCTGATTACAAAACAAGTATTTAAAAAAAAAAGTTAAGGAATTACACCTCTCATATTAAAATATCTCCTGGTAGAAAACTCATAGGACAACTAGTTTCCCATCCCCTTAGGTCGTGTATACAGCTCTTGATTTGTCTATGAAACATCTGCTAAATCAGTATCAATATTAACTGAAGTCAATGGACATGTCATGCATAGCTGTTCACTGGAATTACTTGGCAAGGTAAATTATTTCCCTATCTGAGCATAACAAGTGGGGTTCCGCAGAGGTCTGTTTTGGGACCGGCTCTGTTCAATATCCTCAAATGATTTAGATATTGGTATAGAAAGTACGCTTATTAAGTTTGCAGATGATATCAAGCTGGGAGGGGTTGCAACTAATCTGAGGAGAGGGTCATAATTCAAAATGACCTGGACAAACTGGAGAAATGGTTTGAGGTAAATAG
>CM057847.1:74389300-74403051 GCA_030068395.1 Apalone spinifera | reverse complement strand
ACCTCTCAAGATCCCTTCCAGTCCTAGTATTCTATGATTTTCCTCAGAAATGCAGTTAGAACAATGAACGGAGAAAGATGCTCTGAACAGTTCTTTGGATAGCAGCATGACGACGAACCTGTTCAGAGGAAATTATCTGCTCAATGCTGTAGAGGTTAGTGCAGCCAGGGTTGCAGGCGGTATGTAATTCATCAGGGATCACTTTTAGCTGTGACATGAATCAGAAATAAACACAATGAATCAGACCTATCTCCAGAGAGTGAGAAAGGTCATATTTGTTTGTTAAAATTATCTGAGCTAGCTGTTCATCTCTCAGCATATTGGAGACTGCTGTCTTTCCAAAGGCTCACATTGAATCACCAAGCCTCTTGCAAAATCAGACGCTGGAATATGGAATTGCATCAGTTTTACAAGCCTGGTTAATAAAAAGCAGGAATGAGCAAATCAAAACCAAATCTTAACACATTGGAAATGTAGGTTATAGAGAGGTATCCGTGTTAGTCTGTTTCAGTAAAAACAAAGACTCCGGTGATACTCTAAAGACTAACAAATTTATTATGGTATCAGAGCATAAGCCTTCATGAGCTACAACTCACTTCCTCAGATACTGAAGAGAAAAAGACAGACAGAAAGGGATACAGAGATGGGACTGTGACATCAGTGCTAATTAAATTAGCTGATTTAATTAGCACAGATGTTTCAGTCCCATCTCCGTATCCCTTTTTGTCTGTCTGTCTTTTTCTCTTCAGCATCTGAGGAAGTGAGTTGTAGCTCATATGGCTTATATGTATATAAACAGGACATTAATCTGTCCACTCTGAGCTCAAAATCATGTTAGTTACATTTTTTCAAACCTAACTAATCTGACAAGTCTAGACAAATTCCAAGCGACTTCGCCACTATGCATTTTAGTCTTTCAAGTGCATATTGATCTTGCATATTTATCTCTCAGACTAAACAATACCCCATTGACGGAGGTAAGCATTATCATCCTAATTTTACAGATAAACAGACCCTGTGATTAAGTGACAAGGTCACACAGGATATCTGGCTTACAACACAACTTAGGAATCCTGACTCTTAGTAGTTCTATCCCAGACAACACAAAACTTCTGATGCAGCAAATTATTCAAATGCAAGATTTTGGGGCCAAAACTGATACATAAATATTTTCCAGACAGGAGAACTCATTCTGAAAGAACTTGACAGCATTTAAAATAACAGGTTATGTTTGTACTTTGTTTCATTTCTCTCTGGCAGCCTCAGTATAACTCAGCAACAGAATTGTCATGTCCAAGATTATAGGCCATCTTTACAGCACTTTTTGTTTGGGTTTGTTGTCAGTGACAAGGGGGATGATCCAAAGCCTCACATCATGAGAGAAAAGAAACAACAAAACAAGCTCCTGTTTGACCCCATTAGACATGCACTGTGCTCTTATGATTAAGACAATTTTTGTACAATATGCTCCTCCAAGTGTAAATCTACACTGGCAGCAGGAAGGAGATCCTAGCATACATTTATGTAGACTTTGTCAGGCTGAAGCACCTTCTCTGCCTCCTCCGGAGGCACTGGCTGCACTTTCCCCTATATCTCCTTGTATCTGCACACCTCATCTGTGGCCTAGCAAAATCATGAGGTCTCCTTGTTAACCTCCTCATGACACTGGCCAAGGCGGCCATCCACCAGGCCAACAGGAAGAAGCTGACCAGGGTTGGGTGTAGAGAAGCTGATTTAAGTCCGTGGGTCCTGCTTCCATTCCCTTATTGCCTCACATCACTGGGAGATGTCCACTGACAGATGTAGCGGATGTGTTTCAGGGTTCTCTTCATATTTGCCCCTATGACCAATCCGGTCCCTGCGTTCTCCTTCTTCTGTTCCCAGATCTTAGTTGTGGTCTAGGCTTTGTGATTGCTCCATCTTGGATCGGGGGTGGGTTTTTAGTTCTGAGTGGGCCTACATCTGCCCATCCCAGTACATGCAGTAGGTACATAGACAACTGGCTCTTTATTAAAAAAAAAAAACAACCCAGATTCATCTGGGGATCAGTGTATTCATTAAACAAAAGACTTCAACTAAAGATTGGGTGTACATAAATATGATGGAGTTCGGTCTGGTCCAAGCACCATCATAATGTTTTTTCACTCCATTATTGATGTATGTATTCACTCAGTAGAGCACTTGAACTCTGTAATGAAATTTTATTATATAGATTCTTCAATTGCTGTACTGTGGAAGGATATGTAAGTCTGTCCTGCAATCAGAATGGGCAAAGGGAAAGGTGGGAGGGGGCCAGCTTTGCACCCCCCAGAAGTGGCAAGACCTCAGGCCATCAGCCTTTAGTGCCGCCCAGACTGTGGTTTCCCCCCCTCTGCCCCTACTGCCATGTGAAGTGCCTGGCTCAGCTCTCTGGCAGCAATTCAAAGGGGGCCGGAATTCCAGGTACCATTGCCACAGTAGCAGTGGCTGGGAGCTCCAGGCCTTTCTGAACCACTGTGTCCTGGGGCAATAGCCGTCTTTGGCCTCCATGCAGGCGGGCTGATTGACTGTAATGGAAGAATAACAGAGCGATACTCTTCAAAATCGACTCTATTGTATTGAAGCAGACAGTACTCAATGCTTATTTATGCTTTTCAAATTCACATACTCAAATATTTATCTGAAGCTCTTTAATCTTAAGCAACCTCATGCTTGACAAATCACTTACCTAGCTAAAATCCCACTGTCCAAGTATATTCATAAAACAGTTAAGGTAAATTATATATGTGTGCTGCAAGAAGGTAGCAAGTAAACAACTCTATTGCAGGGAACAATCTGGATCCTAATTAATGCTCATAGAACCATAGAGCTGGAAGAGACCTCAGAAGGTCATCAAGTCCAGCCCCCTGCTCTAGGCAGGACCAATCCCAACTAAATCAACCCGGCCAGGAATGACATCAATGACAGGAAACGATAACATTTGAACAGCAACTGATACAAATACTAGGCTTCTGTAATATAATTCCACTTACTCCAACAGCGTAATCAATCACATTAAATTAAGATATGATCATGATGATGATTAATTGTGAATAGAAGGCTAAAATTACATTACAGTCAAAGGGTGGCATAATGACCTATACTACAGATGCTTCATAGTAAACGTAATAAACCACAACAGAGAAGCTTAATTAGTTTCCAGTATCAACAGGCCCATAGAATGAATGTACAAGAGCCATGGGATTGTTCACTGTTTCTTTCTCCTTTTCTTAACTAAATTAAATTTATTTGTAAGCAAAGATACAGTGCTGGGATAAGGACTATTGTAGAAGGGGCTGATTTTTATTTTATGTAGGCCCCTTTACACTGCTCTAGATGTGTAAAGGGGATCTTAAAAGCGGTAATAGATCTCACTTATACTCATTTTTAAATTATTGGGCCTGATTCTTAGTTAGACTAAGGATACATCTACACTGCAAGTTAAGATGTGACTGTAGCTTTAATCTAGCAACCAAAGGTAACAAGAATAGTGAAAAATTTATAAAACAACAAATGGTCTGGTAGCACTTTATAGACTAACAAAACATGTAGATGGTATCATGAGCTTTCGTGGGCACAGCCCACTTCTTCAGATGACCAGGGTTTTTGAAGTGGGCTGTGCCCACGAAACCTCACGATACCATCTACATGTTTTGTTAGTCTATAAAGTGCTACCAGACCATTTGTTGTTTTTTAAGTTTATCCTGTACAGACTAACTCGGCTACCCCCTGAAGCTTCTGAACAAGAATAGTGAAGACATGGTGGCCCAGGCTCCAGCATGGGTGAGCAACCTAAGTATGTACCCAGGTTCTTCAATGTGACTGTACTGGGGCAGCTGGTCTGTGCAGAAGTCTATGCTGCCTTGACTTCACTGCTATGGTTACCTGTGCTAGACAGATTAAAGCCATAGGTATGCCTTCCTGTGCTGTAACCACACCTTCACTTGTGGCCTGGCATTGGAAGGGGGCCTTAATGTAAAATGGGGCTCAAAAAAACTGCCTTGGTATGTACGTCTGTTTCATACCAAGTGTCAAATTGAATCTGACAGTTAATTATCAGAAAACGCCTGTGAACAAATGTAGTATAAACTATGCAAGTCTGTTCCTCAGCACACTTGTGCATACAGTGGTTTTCGTGCCAATAAAACTGGCAGAGTGTGAACACCAAAAGCATTTAAAAATTTAAATACATATCTCAGTTTCTTCAAACTAGCTGCCAGACCTCAAATCTCACAAGAACAGACTAGCTTGTGAAGTTTCCAACATTTCACAGAGATGTGCATCCAGGTTCCAAAAATCAGAATTAAATGTGCAGATATCTGGTGTAAAAATACCTGGTACCCTGTAGGGCATGCAGCTCTCTCTTTCCCTGCCACAGCCCACACCAGCCTGACTATAACAAAAAAAAAATAGGATGTGTAAAGCAGTGATCAAAATAAAAGTGTTACAAGCATTTTTCACATCATGAAAGAAGGTTAAAGTCAAGCTTTGGGTGCTAGTTTGAATACGTTTTAAGAGAGAAACCTTAAACAAAACCACCATCAGCCTGAACCAAAACTATGGAAAAGTTCTACTTTGGGTCCAAATGCCCTAACGCGTTTTTAGGGGTTTTATCCTTATAAGAACTGGTTCACTCATTTCTTTATAACTCTCATTATAATTTTGGGACAAACTGGGGTTGAAACTTGAAGCCAGAGGTTGCAATTTAATATAATACTTGGAACTTTCTATAGCACTTACCATCTTCCAATGGCTTTACAAACAATAAAAGTAATTCTTCATTTTGGTGGGGCACACCGTTAAGTATCACTGTATCCATTTGGCAGGTAGGAGAAACTGTGGCAGAGTGGTTAAATGCTTTGTCCAAGGTCAGAGTGACAGTACTGAAGCTGGGACTAGTGCTTCGGGGGTTACTGATACTACAGTTGTTTGGTCAGAAAACTAACCCAAAAGTGTAATAACTGCCCAAAAATATACTGCCACGCATATGTTATCGCTAGTCTGAAGTGGAAATTATAAATAAAACTAAGAACAATATTCCCAAATGGAGCATATATTGGTCATTAACCAGAGAATGTAGCAGCGATGGGCCAAGTTCTATGGGCAAGCATAACTCAATTGACTTTACCAGAGTTTTGCCAGCAGAGAATATGACCTTCCATCACCGTTACCATTCATCATGTTCCTCTGGTCAGAGTGTTCTAGGGCATTCAATATTCCTGGCTTTCAATAAGTAAATCAGACAGCCTAACACAGTTACACACAAACTTGCAAAGCTGCCAAATCTTTTGAAATTGTTATTTAAAATAGTTAACGTTATTTAATCTAAGCAACACCCCTACCCCCTCATAAAAACAAAGTAATTTTTCTTCAGTTTAGAGATGTCAGGCACCTTTCCTTTTCTGGATAATGTACCCAATGAGAAACTGGTAAAGTAACTATGGGCTTGTTCCTGAGAAATGCTGAGCACTGGCAGCTTTCTCCTGGCTTGGTGCTGGCTAGGGCCAGCCCACTGATCCCATAAAAGATCAGTCCTATTGACTTCAGTGGGGGTGGAGTTATTAACAGAAAATATCCATCACTTCTGATCCATCTCATGACTGATGCTAACCTGTAGGGGTCCGTGATGTGAACTCGGGGTCAAAATGAAAAGTGTCTTCTGGCCGTCCCACGGCTGGTTTAAAAGGTGGCTTGATTTCTTTTCTGTATAGTTTCTACAAGAACAAGGATAGAGAACAATCAGGGATATAACATCATACCATAGCAGCAATCAGGTTCAAGTACAGGATCATACACTTCTTTAGCATGTCCTCTGTCAGGGGAATTATGCCCTACTCTGGTAGGGAGTGATGTACTTGAGAATGTAGCAGCTACTTCTGCTCCTGTTGATTGGAATCTGTGTCCTAGTAAGTCTTTGTCAGTTTTAATTATGACCCAGGGTATATACAAAATGCATCCTTTAGCTACAGAATGGCACAAAATTTCAAGTTAGGTGTGCAGCTGGGAATGGGCTGCACTTCAAGGTTGGACCAAAATATTTTCTGGGGAGGGAGTGTATAAGTTTGCAGAAAGTTTCCAGCGGCTGGTGATGAGACTTTGAGACTCTGAGTTACTCCCGATAATTCTTTCCCAAGTATTTGCCTGGTGGAAGTTGCCCACATGCTCGAGGTCTAACTGATTGCCATATTTGTGGTCAGGAAGGAATTTTCCCTTGGGTCAGACTGGCAGAGATGCTGGGGATTTTCTGCCTTCCTCTGCAGCATGGGACACAGGTCGCTTGGAGGTTTAAACTAGAGTAAATGGTGGAATCTCTGTAACTTGAAGTCTTTAAATCATGATTTGAGGACTTCAGTGACTCAGCCAGAGGTTATGCACCTATTACAGGATTGTGTGGATGAGGTTCTGTGGCCTGTGAGGCACAGAAGGTCAGACTAGATGATCATAATGGTCCCTTGTGACTTTAAATTCTATGAGTCTATGAAATTGCATATGGCAGTAGGAACCAAGCACTGGTGGCCTTGGTTAGGTGGTGCTGAGAGAAAGTGTCACTTTGTTATTAGTATTTATTATTTGGTAACAATGCATATGCTTGATGCCATACAAGACATGCAATAGAAACAGACTTGTGTTGGGGAGAGAGGGAGCACATTTGGAAGACTACACTTGTAACCAGTAATAGTAGCACTTTGCACCTCTATACAACTTCCATCCAAATATCTTATTGCTGTTTTCCATGAAGTGGTAATTAATTTGATAGATGAATAAACCGAGGAACAAAGTGTTTGGGTGTGACTTAGACCCCACTACTATCAATAGAAAGACTGCCACTGATTTCAATGGGCTTTGGATCAGCTCCTCTGTGAGCTAGCACAGATCACAAAGTGCCCTTGATGTCAGAACTGGGAAAAGAACCTTGATTTGACTCCCTGCCATCTGTTTTCACTATTAGACCATATTCCCTCCTCTGTCAGCACTGTTATCTTCTGACTTCAAAGCACTGATATGATTAAAATAGAACACCTTCAATAATTAATATGTCTAAGCACAAATCTAATGTTTGTATTAACCTTGAAGCCACAATAAGCGCTCAGAATTCAACTTTATTAGCGTTTGGAAAGAATCTTTTAAGTTAACTGATTTTTTAGAATATTTAATGGAGCCGATTACATTGTTTTCCAACTCTTTATATGCAGGAAGAGTTTCTTTAACATATGATTTATGTAATAGGGGAATTACTGTAATATATGACATGCTTTATTTATGGTACATTGCTGTCCAACATTTTAAAGTTCAGTTTGCTTAAGTAATGTCCTCCAGGGAAGCTATTATGTATCATAATATCAGCATCAGCATGAAGCAGTTGTTTATGGCCAAGTGACATCTTGGAATAGAAGAAGGGTTATGGTGAGAATTGGGAATGACACTGCAGTAACAAACAGTCATTTCATTGTCAAAAGTCTGGCTTCCTTAAAACCAGCCTCCAGTTTTCAGAAAATGTAAATTAAATCAGATCCACTAACTTTATCAACAAATTGAGACCAAATGACTTGTAGTGTTGCTGTCCATCTAGATTTTAAAGACTATTCCAATATTAATTGGAGGTGGGAAGGAGGAAAAAATATTCTGCTATCTACTATAATGTCCCCAAAATTGTATGCATGATGCGTTGTTCTTTTATGATGATGCAGTATGTTATTAACATGTTCACCTATTGTTTTTATTCTATAGGAAAAAATTTTTGAGTGCCTATTGATGAAGCAATCTAAATTTGAACTCCAACCATCAGGCCAGGCATGTCAGGCCCTGACATAACTTTAGGTACAGATCAATTCATGAAGTAGGTGCCAAGACACTGTGGCCCCAATTCTGCACAACGGAAAGCAATTAGGCTTTTGCCACTGGCTTTCAGTGGCAGCAGGATTAAATCCCCTGTGTCCAATTTTCACAGTTTCATGTCTACCCAATGTGGCATTTAGGGTATCTGACTACTTTAAAAGCCAACGTGGGCATTCAGAAGCTAGTTTGGGTGCCTAATTTAGGTGCACAAGACTGATAATGTACACCCATTTATCTTCCATGGCTGTAGAATAGGCTGAGGGAAAAATCAATTTTATTTCTGTAATCACAAAAAGGATTTCATTACATGCCTCTCAGTCTTCCATTATCTGTATAGTCTTTTCCCTCCCAAATAAATAAAAAAACCTTCACAAAAGAACTACCATGTTGGCGGTCACAAAAAGATACAATTGATTATATGTTACACAGAACTATGCAGAGTTACTAGCTATGTAAAGAGATAGTATTGTCTTCCTTTGATTCAGGGTAATGTAACAACTTCAGTGTGTCATGATGAAGGACAGTTATTTACCTTGCTGTAACTTGAGTTCTTTGAGATGTGTGATCCCTATCTGTATACTACTATGGTTATGCATGCACCCAATGCACCTGAGACTGGCAAATTCTTTCAGTTAGCATTAATTAATCCATGTCTGTGCCCTTGCTCTCTGCATGTGCCACACTGAGGGTATAAGAGGCAGGGTAGACTGACTGCCTCCCTTGTCCCTTCTCCATTGCATGTATAGTCATAACTGAAGCAAAGGGTAAAGAGAGCTGATAGTGGAAGACACATAGGGACCACACGTCTCAATGAATCCCAGTTAACAAGGTAAGCAATTTCTTTTTGTACCAGTTGCTACGTGTGTTCCACTATGAGTGACTAACAAGCAATATTCAGAGTGGAAGAGGATGCAATGATGCAGGTGGTGTAACAGCTGGTAGAACCACTCTCCCAAAGCATGTATCAGCTGTGAAGAACTGGACATATCTAGTGAATATGTGGATGGAGTACCATCATGTAGCTGCCACACAAATATCAAGCACGGTGCCTCCTGAAGTGATTCTACTGAGGCTGCTTGTGCTTTTGTAGAGTGAGCCATTACCCCATATCGGGGGACAAGGGAGGCAGTCAGTCTACCCTGCCTCTTATACCCTCAGTGTGGCACATGCAGAGAGCAAGGGCACAGACATGGATTAATTAATGCTAACAAAGAATTTGCCAGTCTCAGGTGCATTGGGTGCATGCATAACCATAGTAGTATACAGATAGGGATCACACATCTCAAAGAACTCAACTAATGGAGCTAACTAATGGAATAGGATACAGCTAGAAATCCTCTGAGAAGATACAGCTTGTCCCCATTCTCATTCTGCTGTGGCAACAAACAGTCTAGGTGATTTCCTGATCTGTTTCTATCTCTGCAGGTAGAATGCCAATACCTACTGCATGCCAAGGGAATTAAGTCATTGCTCTTTGCTAGAGACATGGGGCTTTGGGGGAAAAACAGGTAAGTGAATTTATATAAAATTCTGAAACTAACTTAGGAGTGAATTTCAGGTGCAAGACCGTATCCTTATGGAATACTGAGTATAGTGAATCAGCCATAAGGTCCCCAGTTTACTTACCTTTCAGGCCAAGGTGATGGCAATGAGGAAGGTGACCGTTGCTGACAGGTCACACAGAGAGCACATAGCCAGAGGGTCAAAGGTGGCTCAATCCTCCATTGCTAGCTGCCACTAGGTGATTCTGTCGCAGGCTAAGGGAAAGGCCCTTCACTTTGCAGGTAAGAAGATAGGCCAAAACAGGGAAAATTATCTGCTCTCTCTGAATACATATGCTTTTGCTAGGCCCAGACAGAGATACATTTCTACTAGACTAGGTAATACTTCCAGGTGGAGCCCTTTCTGCTATTAAGAATGATTTGCACAGCTTCAGAGAAGGAATGTTCTAGGCTTGACACCCATCCAAATACCACGCCATGCGAGGAAGAGCAGTGGGGTTGAGATGTGTGACCTTCTGGGTAATGAGATATGGGAAGCTCCACGTGCACAAAGGTGGATAAGATGACATTTATAGGAGGTTTGGAAACCTGAATTGTCTGGGCTCTCTGAGTGTAGTGTGTGTGCTCTGTCCAATCAAATCTTCCATAGAACCAGAGGTAGTAGTTGGATAGCAGGGAAGGCATGGCTGAAGTGATTTCTCCCAGGCAGGAGGCAAGCATCATTCCTGGAGTCCTGACCTTGTGCTCCCCTGGAGCAGCATATATTGCACTTCCTGCTTGCCTTGTCCCAAGTGAGGTTCCCCACTGAGTGAAGAGGCTGTTCAATAATGAATTGTGTAACTCCCATTTATAGTGGGTGACAAAATGCCGGCTGAGACTGTCCACCAGTGAGTTCTGGATGCCCAAGAGGTAGATGGATGATAGGGTGATGTGGTTCTGTATACACCAGTTCCATAGGTTGGCTGCTTCTACAGGAAGGGGGGAAGGGAGAACATAGCTCCCTTGCAGAGTGTAGCCATAATTCCCATCACAGTTGCAGTTGCCATGGATCTTGATGCTGTATCGGCCACAGTTGCCACTTTTGAAGGGGTTCTGCCACTAGTTTGTCCTTGTCAGTAAAGGCTTGACACTGAGCCTTATCCTCCTGAGGCTTAAAGTTCAGAAATGGAGTAATTCACAAAACTGCACTTGGTAAGAAGAACCTGATAGTTTGAGATCTGAAATAGCAGCATGGTGTATGCCCGCCATTTCCTCCCCATAAGGTTGAAATCCAAGTGTCTTTATTTGCAGGGATGGCCCTCCAAGTGGTATTGTCCAGTTCTTTCAGTAATTGCTTGTACCTCCAAAGACTTTGGAGCAGAGTGTCCCTTAGCTGAGACAAAGGGCTGCTTCTTTTTCCCTCTTGTGGGTAGGATCATGAGTTGCTGGCATGTGCTTTCAAGCTGTTGCTGGTTCTAGTATGGCTTCATTTACTGGAGTGCAACCTGACTGGAGTCCATGTGCAAGAAGATATCCTAGAGTTTATGCTGAGGATTTTCAACTGCTTCTAGGGAAATCTGGAGCTCTTCCACCACTCTCTAACAGTGCCTGAAACTGCCTATGACTGTCCAGGGGAGACAGAGTGACTGCCTCCTTGGGTGATAAGGACAATGCCTCTGTTGGAAGCCGGGGTATTGATGGATCTGGATCATCTTCTCCCTCTTCTACAGGTCCAGGGTAATGTGTTAAGTTTCCGAGGGCCAGAGTAAGGCCAGTATGAGAGGTTGAAAGTGAACTGTGGTGGTACACCAGGAATTAGATACTGGGGAAGAGCTTGTCTGTACAGCTGAGGCTGGCTCCAGGAAATTCTCAATCTCCTACCTGAGTGAATTCCCTGAGTGAAAGTGAAGCTGATATACCAGCTCTCCCCAAGATGCAAAGTTTGAATCTGGGTTCACTGGTAGTCATGACCGATCCGTAGACAAGAAATCATGACTAGTGAACTGGACAGGGGATAGACTTCTCCCAGAGTCCTGCATTCTCACAGGCATTTTTATTTCTTTGGTGAAAATCAGTCCTGATAACAAGGGAGATTGTAGATATGGGAGGTCAAAGATATAGTCCAGACTAGCACAAGTCACCTGCACCTTTGGAGGCAGTGTGTTGTCATTCTGTGCCACCTAAATAGTTATAGATGGTGGTTCCTTAGGTGGCCATGATAGTATCAGCAGCGATTGAGCCCATGCGATTTTCAACATTACTGGTGGTTCCTCATCCTTCATGTTCCAGTGCTTCATTTTAGGTGATACCACAGTCAATGTCCAAGTTGATCCAGATGACAATACAGAAGAAGTCTTGCTCCTATGAGTCTTTTGAAGATGCCACTAAGTTTTAGTAGGGCCTCAAATGTTATGAACTGATATGAAGGCACACCTGCCTTGGAAAGGGTTAGGGTGGGATCTCTCTTCTCTGAGGTTCTAGAAAGGGATCTGCTTTTACATCTGTGAGAGTTCCCCTTACTTGGATAAAGGAGTTCAGCCACACGGCTCTGACAATTATTACTGTCAGATTAATTCACATCTAATTCACCAGAATGCACACAGAGACCTCTGACAGTCTGAGAACTCTTGGCTTCTAGAACTCCGGTTTGTTTGGAGAATTAACCCTGACATTTTTTGCAATTTGCTCTTTTATATTTTTGACAGGAGGGTAGAAAGTCCATTGAGATTTTCCTTAATTTGACAGGTGAAAAAATATATTGTGTAATTGATGGACTGTTGAATCTGCCATATTCCTTAATACAGGGATCCTTTTTGTACAGAGCTTAATATTAGAGCTGATCAGCAACTTCGGTTTTTTTTGTGGGTTTTTTTGGATAGAAAATGCAGTTTCTGCAAAAATCAAGACTTTTAGTGGTAATTTATTTTGAAAATAACCTGTCGATTTTTCAATGAAATATTTTATTTCAGGTTTTCTGGTCAGTTTGACTTGACTTTTGGTATGCTTCAGCTGCCACAGTATCTCATGGGAGTTGTTGTTTGGAGGCCTAATACACCCATTCTTCTCTATGGGGTGGGTTTCATGGTGAGACTACACCATTATGACATGCCAACTCAAGTTAATGCTGAAGTGAGCTGAAGCAAAACAAACTGATTTGGAGATGTCAAATCATTTAGTTTTGGTTTCTAATGGAAATGTAGAAACAAAATGTTTTTAACTGAATTTTTTCAGAACTTTCCATTCTTCCCAAAATTGTTAACATTTCAAATTTTTGCCCAGTTATTTTCATTTTTATTTTTTGAAATATAAGAATTTCCCCCCGGATGAAAATTCTGATTTTTTTTCTACCAGTTCTGCTTAGTATGTGTTGCTATTATGCTTTGTTCATATCTTTGCCCAAGTCCCCATGGCTCACTTGGATGGTTACTGGACATTTCTTCCTCTGGAATGCATGTAATAAGTTGGCAAGGAAGTGTTTGGGATTCACATCTATTCCTCATTATTCATGAATACTTAATTTATCACATTTCATTTTTAAATGGATACATGAAAGAGATACAGATGTAAATGCCCTATGCCTGCATCTGGCATATCAAGAAAAAGAAAGTGATTTGATTTAATTTAATTAAAAACTATTTAGTAATTTCCTGCACTGAGCAAGTATCTCTGTTAAAGAATTGCATTATTCCTTAGACATCTTCCAGAAATAGAAAGGTGCTGCTCTCTGCAGTGACGCACTTGCAGAACAGGAATAAACTTCCTTGATATATATACCTGTCACAGAAAAATCCAATAAATGGACGAAAGCCTGAGCTATTTCTTAAAATGTTAGCCCTTAACAAGACTAATGGCAAATGACAGAAAGGGCACCAGAATTCACATCCCCAGATCAGTTTGTGCTGTTGATAACATCTGTAATTAATTGATATTATTAATTTAGTTTGACCTTTACCAGAACACACATTCACCATAAAGGAAACAGAGGGATTGGGGAAGAAAAGGAACTCCCACCTATCAGCTAGATCTGATGAAAAAAGTAATTCACTCCTACTTTATTTATCAATCCCATCCGGGATGAATAGGGGCCTAATTCAGCCTTTTCCCCCCCTAGAGCATCTGATTAAAAAACTGCCATTCATATCCATTTCTTCTGATTGAGGCCTGTACAAAAAGATTTCATAGATCCATTTAAAAGCCAAAGCTTCCATAAGCACAATCTGCAAGGAGAAAGCAACAAAAAAAAGCATTTGGGGCCCAAATTCTGCCCTCAGACACATTGCTGCTGTTAAATCAGCTGAAGCCAATGGAAGTGGTGGTGTCTTTTTGTCTTGGGGAACAAATAGCCCCTAAACATAGAGGCTGCGTTAAAAGTATTTGCGCAAGAGAGCGTCTACACTGGCATGTGCCTTTGCGCAA
>CM057847.1:74363576-74381120 GCA_030068395.1 Apalone spinifera | reverse complement strand
TAGCAAAATATACACCCTGGACTTCAGAAAAGCAGACTTTGACTCCCTCAGAGACTTGATGGGCAGGATTCCTTGGGATGCTTACATGAAGGGGAAAGGAGTCCAGGAGAGCTGGCAGTGTTTTAAAGAAGCCTTATTCAAGGCACAGGAAGAAACCATCCTGATGCGCAGCAACAAAAGCAACTATGTTAGGTGACCAGATTGGCTTACCGGGGACATCCTTGGTGAGCTTAAACACAAAAAGGAAGCTTACAAGAAGTGGAAAATTGGACAGATCACTAAAGAGGAGTTATCAGGAAGGTGAAAGTGCAATTGGAATTGCAGCTAGCAAGGGATGTGAAGGATAACAAGAAAGGTTTCTACAGGCATGTTAGCAATAAGAGGGTGATCAGAGAGGGTTGTGGGGCCCTTACTAGATGAGGGAGGTAACCTAGTCAGAGATGATGTGGGAAAAGCTGAAGTACTCAATGCTTTCTTTGCCTCTGTCTTCATGGACAAGGTCAGTTTCCAGATAAATGCACTAGGCAACACAGCATGGGAAGAAGGTGGACAGCCCTTGGCGGGCAAAGAACAAGTTAGGAACTATTTAGAAAAGGTCAACATACACAAATCCATGGGCCCGGATTTAATGCATCCAAGGGTACTGAAGGAGTTAGCAAGTGTCATTGCGGAGCCTTTGGCCATTATCTTTGAAAACTCGTGGAGATTGGGAGAGATCCCAGGCTACGTCTAGACTGCATCCTTCTGTCGACAGAGGGATGTAGATTAGGCACATCGAAATTGCTAATGAAGCAGGGATTTAAATAGTCTGTGCCTCATTAGCATAAACATGGCTGCCGCTTTTTTCAAAATGGTTTTTTTTTTCAAAAAAACGGCAGTCTAGATGCAGATCTGTTGAAAATAAAGCCTTTGTCAACAGATCCTTTAAACCTCATATTTTGAGGCCCTGCCAACTTGAATAGATTGAACGTAGCTAAATATTCTTTATCAAGTTCTGTCCCTATTCTGGCTGGCATTCCTCCTTCTTTGTTAATACTGTTTGCTAATATTAATTATTAATATTAATTATGTTAAACATCTGGTCACAATTATTCTTTTTAGTGATGTGAAGTAGATCCTATATCAACCAACAGCATGTGCCTGATGTTAGAATATTGCATAATGCACTACTGGAAGGCACTCGGATTCTCTAATGATGAATGTTATTTAAGAGCCTCTATAGCAAAAGAGAATAGAATAAAACCAGGCAGGACTAAGGGTATGTCTACACTGCCTGGCTATTTCGGGATACTGGAGGTATCCTAAAATAGCTACCGCACGTCTTAACAAGCCTCCCATTATTTTGAAATATTTTTCGAAATAACAGGTGCACTATTTCAGCATCCCTGTAACCCTCATTCCACGAGGGTTAAGGGATGTCTTGAAATAGTGTATTGTTTTGAAATTCAATGCTGTGTACACCTGCCAAATTTCAAAATAAGCTATTTTGAAATGGAATCGAAATAAGATACACAATTTGCATAGCACAAATTGCATATCAAGTTTAGGGTGCTGTGTAGACACACCCTAAGAGTCCAAAGTGCTTCCTGACATAGGGATAATGGTATTACCGTTACCTAGCATTACAAATATTCATTTGCAGCTACCTGTGCGAGTTAAGTATTATTAAATCCAGTTTACAGATGGGGAAACTGGTGCACATAGTTTAGGTTCTAATGTACACAAAGAATCAGCTGATTTTGGGTACCTCAAACTTTGGGCACCCATTTTGAGACACTTGGTTTTCATTTGTACTGATACCAAGCACACCACTGTCAAACGCTTTTTGTTCACTAATCACACCTTTCTTATGTTTCTTATATATTCTATCAATTATTTAGCAAAACTCCTTGGAATTTGACAGATCATGTCTCATTCTTTCATTACTTTTGCTTTATGTCCTCATTTAAAAATCTTCCTTGTTAATTTCTTTCAGCATGTTTAGTTTACTAGCTTGAGGAAAATCAGCAGGTGCTCAGTAATAATTCAACAACAATCAGATTTGACTGAGTGTGACATATGATTGGTTGATTTGTTTTTATTAATAGCATCTTTCATTCTCCCTGGGGGAAAAACAACACCTGGAGATGAAGATGCTGCATTGCAATTTTGGAGCCATTTCCTGTAAGATGCTGAGCATTCTCCAGATAGTAGTGGTAGCTGACGGTACTTGAGTATCTAGATGTTGGTGTTCAGCACCTGAGAGGACTAGGCCTTTTATTTGCAAAACTTGTACTTCCTAACAAGCAGTTTTGTAAAAGGACTTGTCAGCTCAAGCTTTTGTAAAATGTGACATCTGCTTTCAATGCACACAAGGCATTATTTGTGTTTGCCAAGGTGCACTGATCAAGAACGACATTCTACAGCCTGCTCAACATTGGCTCATGACTAGGTATTAAAAACAAATATTGTTTGCATATTACATGGAGAGCTGTCAGCCATGGACATGGAGAAACTGACCCAATAGGGATGTTTGTAGTTTTGGTTCCTTGCTTCCCTTAGAACTCTGAACACAGAACAGGTTGCTGACAGAAATCAGTAAATGCAAAAACTTGTCTCGCTATGCCTCTTGTTGCAGGGATTTCTTATTATGAATTTTCAAATATTATCCAAGTTCAAGGCATAGCCCAGATTGCCTACTAAACATACATGGCAGACCTGCTTCTGATTTCATTGACGTGTATAGCTAACTGGAAACTCCAGTGAGATCAACAAGTTATTTTAAATCCCGTATCAGAATATTATCAGGACCAGCAAATATGCTGAGAAAAAATAACAATGAAGAGTACGTTTTGTGTTCAAAGTTAAGGGGTAACATCATAATGCTGCTTCATTATACAATGCCAAAATCTGAGAGCCAAATCCAAGTCTCGCTGAAATGAATGGCTTCCAAGAACCTAGTTACGGCCCTTAGGATGTGACCAAGCTGGTAACATTTCCTAGGATGGGCATGAGTGTTGCTTCTCTGCCTCTATTCTCTGCTCCTGACGTTCCATCCTTTGCTCCTTTACAATTCTCCCTGCTATTGCCTCAGGAACTCTTCCCTATTGTGTAGCATCTTTCTGAAAGGGACTGTGATACCAGTGTAAATCTGTCATCGACCTTTCCCCCCCTTCAGTGATATATTTGAATACCACAGTCCCATTTTTTAAACAACTTAACAGAAATGTAAACATGTTGGTGTCTATTATTTTTCAGTAATAGAACTGAAGACAAATGATGACAATAAGCCAACTACTTCTATTAGAAGAGGATTACTGTGTATGCTGAAGAAACGTACTGCACTATTTATATGGAAATTTGTTTGAGAGTTGAGAATAAACCATCCCCCATTTCTGAACTTCCCCGGGCCCTGGCATGTTAAAAATCTGTTGTGGTGAACTTTATAGTTTGAGAGTATCTCCAGTGAGTGTATTCTGAAACCAACTCTTAAAATGGTAATTGCCTACGTTTAGTAAGAAATGAGGACTCCTCACTGCTACTGAAATCAAAGGGAGAGGTGAGTGTTTTATAGTCAGCACTTCATATTTGCTGATCAGATTTCCGACACTATCCAGTGCCATGTACATCCATAGTGCCATACAAATACTTTTTTTGATGAAGGGAAGCACAGAGATTGAGATAATCAGTATACCTAAATTCATGGAGCTTGACAGATGTTTGAATAAAAGATTTATATTCCAGTAGGATATTCAGCTGTAGAATGTAATATGCACAACCACCCAACAGCATTTCCTGCCTTTGTTTCTTATACTCAACATCATTTTTCCCCAGTAAGACCTGGATTCTACAAAGGGATCTAGCTGTACTATCAGAAACTCATGCTCGTATAAGTATTACTAATCAAGTCCATGGGAGTCTGCTGGGCTGTTGAGGTTGACCCATGCTAGTCTAATCACAGAAGTAGGCCTCAAGCAGTTTTAATGTTTTTGTTTTAGCTCACTGATTTCCAAATGGTGGGCTGCTGTGAGATTTGTTCAGAGGGACAGGTACTGAGCACTATTTTCACTTAAACTAAATAGGCAGTTTAAATATATTCAATGAAGCACAATGGGTATGTAAAAACAGTGCATGTTAACAAGTGAGAAAACAATGACTTAAGATTGTTTTAATGCTATGTTATTCAGCTGCCTAAAATGTCAGAAAACAGCAAGAACAACATTTATACAATTTTCCTGTTGTTTAATGTTGATGTTTGAATCTCCTTATGGATGAAGAGGGTCTTGATAACTTGGGAGGGAAAGGGGTCCATAAGAAATTGTAAAATTGCTAAGTTAGCCATTCAGAATGAAATGAAAGGGTTTCCGGATTTTCAGCATCCGCAAACACATAGCTTCTCTATCAGCATGAACTCAAAATCCATTTAATATAATCACTTGCAATGTGTAGGTCATTGAACACTCATGCTAAAGAGGGAAATCCATCAGTTATCAGATCTGTTATTTTGGTAAATAGCTGTATTGCAGAATAATACATTTTGTATATCTCGATTCAGAACTCATCATCTTTAGGGTTTTTTAAAGGAAAGCATAATATTGCTTTTTTGGCTGTTACTTAGGCTCTACTGAAACACATTTTCAACCAATATGGTGTTGGCTTAGATTTCCAGTTAGAATAAGGTCCCTTTATATTGCTTTCGCTATGTAAAAGGGCCTTAAGATCATCTCAAGGCTAGTTTATGCTGTCTGATTGGTATGAAAGGCCTTAGTGTAAATGACAATCAGGCCCTCTTTTTTCCAGAATTTCTGACAATTTGATACATGAATATTTCCTATTGCTCTTTTTCTTTCCCAAAATGTGCCTTTGCCTGCATATTCCAGTCCATTTCAGGGACTGGAAATTATACCAGTCTGCAGTGTGGCACTCATTATACTCAATCAGGGAGCAATGCTACTGCCCTCAAATCATATTTACAGCAGAGAATATAGAGAATACTATGTATGAATCAGAATTTGGCAGACACTAGACAATATTTATCATGAAAGGCTGCGAATGAAATACTTTGTACCATAAGACATTTGTTTTAAGCTCGAATACTTTATAAGCAGATCACAAATTGAACAGGAGTCAATAATGTGATGATGTTGTGAAAAAGCAAATGCCATTCCAGAATGCAGAAGTGTCATCAGTAAGACACAGAGGTAATTGTTTTGCTCTGTACATAGCAGTGGTGAGCCTCAGCAGGATTACTGCTTCTAGTTTTGGGCACCACACTTTGACAAAGATGTGAAAACAGTCAACAGAGTCCAGAGAAGAGCAATAAAACTAGTAAGAGTCATAGAAAGCACAACGTAAGAGGACAGTTTGAAAGAACTGGGTATATTTAGTCTATAGAAAAGAAGGCTGAGGTGGGTCATGGTAATAGTCTTCAAATATATTCAAGGGCATTATTATAATATTTAGATCTATTATCCAGTTCATTTAAATATTCCTCCATTCATTACTACCAACATTATTGTAGTCCTGCCTTTTAATTTTCAAGTCATTAGTCCGAACACAGATATTTGCAACAAGCTCATTGACCAGTACTCCAGAAATGCCTGATAATGTTAATTTAGGACAATGACTCCCTTTCTACAGTATTTTGCTTTGTCTTCCCTTTAAAAACTAAACTTTTCTTCACTGTTTTTCTGTTATTATTAATATCTCCCTCCATCCCATCCTTTTATCATCACAGCAAGCATCAAGCTTTAAACCTCGATTCTCAATTACTTCCCATTATAATGGAGAAAACCAAGTCATTTTCACAAGCTATTTTCATAACTGGGTCTTTTAGTTAACTGCAGCTGAATGCCATGCTGGAGATCTGGAATCTGTCCCTGGCTCTGCCATAGAATGTTTACTGGGCAAGTGACTTAACCTCAAACTTCTCCAGGTGGTCACTATGTGAGTTTTCCGTATGTTTTGGTTGCCCCACTTGAGATACTTTGGTCAGAGCAACAGAAGGCTGATAGTTCACAGCTGCAAGTGGGGTCAATGGGAACTTTGCTTTGCACATACAAAATGCCATACAAATGCTAAGTTTTGGGAAAAAAATCTGGTGTTAGGTATGTTAAATTGTGCACTGAAAAAATCAGTTGATACTTTTCGCTTTAATCTCTCTTTGCCTCAGTTCCTCAACTGTAAATTGGGTCTAATGCCATCCCTCATCTGCAAAGGTAATTCACTAGCTGTTTGTGAAGTGCACTCAGACATTTCAATGAAAACACCCTGGAAATGCCCAAGAGGAAATTAATAATTTTCTATTCGGTGCAGGGCTTTAATGGTGTGTGGTTAAGGATAAAAAGAATATTGAATAACTATTCTGACCATGAACGCTGACTATCCTTTAGGATCCTATGGAAAAAGAGAACATGATCTTATAATTAAAGACCCTAGGTAAAATTTTCACGAGTGCCTATGTGACTTATGCATTTAAATCCCATTTTCAAAAAATGGTTTTTAGGTGCCTTGGAGCCTGTCTCATTAATGCCAAAGGAGACAATTTAAGATTGGACTGGCAATGCTAATTTTGTCCTAGCCTAACTTCTGATTGCAGAGACACCCGCCAGGTAATGCGGGATGGGGAGAGAGTGGGGAGGCCCTGGGGCTGAAGATGGGACAAAGCCACATCAGTGTCACATGCCCTCCCCTCTTTGTATCCCTCCCATGAGTTGCCCCCATTGTTTGTGTTTGGCCTGTGCATGTGCCCCATGCCTTTTGGTGCTATTGTGTGAGGAAATAAAGGAGTGAGTGGTGCCACTCTCAGTTCTCTTTCCATTTGAAGCCTGTGTTAGTTGACGACTCAAAGTGCGAGTGGAGATCTGTTTGTGAGATCCACAGTGACTATGACATCTCAAAGAACCACAGTTACTGTTGACTAACAGTTCTTTCTTGTCTGTGTGTATCTTGCTGTGACTAGCCATCATTATCCCTCCAGGATGGTGGGAGTAAAGAGTTTCAGCTGTATCAGTCCAATACTGACTAGAGTACTGTTGATGTCACTACTATAGACTAACAGTTTCTTTGCAGAAGAGGGGATGATCAGGCACCTTCTTGTTTGTTTACATAGTGCATCACCAACATGTTATGTGTCAGGATTTGCACTGCAGAGTTCCACAGAAAAGGCAGGAATGCTATAAAGGCCATCTGATATGTCACAGCACCCAGAAATTCATGTGCTATTGCTGGTCTTTGTGGGATCACATTCCTGCATCTGTTGGTGGTTCGACCAGATGCTCCAGCCCACTGAAGTATCTGTGGTAAGTGTCCATTGGGGAAGGGACAGAGAATGGTAGTGCCAGCAGCAGGACCGCTTTCTTTCTTGGCACCATTTTTTCTGCATCAGTCTTCGATAGAGATGCTGAACAATGCTGGCTTGTCCACTCTCAGGATTTCCAGGCCTGATATGACTCTCATGCATTGTTCCAGAACATGGAGTTTGAGCCCCTACACAAAAGAGACACCTACTATGTGTCCATCTATGGGGATTAGTCTCCAGGAGAATGGATAGGGCTGGAAGCCAGGAGGTTTAGGTCTGCCATGTAAAGGAACTTTGGGCATGAATGTGTTTATTGTGGGATCTAGCTGCTGATACTCAGAGAGGATGGGCTGATATGATCTCAACAGTAAAATCTGAAGGTATTCAGAGATGGTCTGGAGAAATTCACAAGGTTTCACTAAAGCTAAGAGCTAGTGGGTTAGAAACACACCAGATTCCGTCTCACTTTAATGAGAGATAAGGGGGACCTGAGGGAAAGGTGCAGCCACTTTACCATTTATGCCTTTGCATGGGAGCATGAGGAGGCAGCTAGTAAATGTGCAGCCCCATCTGACACTGCTATGTTAAAATGTCCAGTCCTGTGCCCATGAAGCACACAAGCACCTACAGGGGCTCCACACTGACATATACTTTAATATTATTTTTTATACATTAGCAAAGCACTAAAAAGTCACTCAGCAGCAAAGGAAACAGATAGCAAGAGGGAAGCTTGCATTTGCCACACAAGATTATTATTAGAAATTTCAAGAATCATAACTCAGTCAGATGGTGACATAATGGGGCTGCCAAACATCCTGCTAAGAATGTGACTGCTGACTGACTGATACATGTGGGATCAAATGTTCTATGTAGTCAACCCCTCAAGTGACTGAAAGGTACATATGAAAGCCAGAGGCAAAAAAAATCTTGCCTGTGCCACTTGCTTTTTACACATCTCGCAACAAATTATTTGCTTAATTTAGCTTTGCTCTCCTACCCCTATTCCTAATGAAAAAAATCTAAACCACATTAACAGTTACAGGAGATAACAGCATCCTGTTTTTCAAAAGTTTCTCAGTATTTACATATTGTGTGTCTTACTCACAAAAAGGAAAGTAATTCATTAGCTGTCCAAAACCCTACGGGTGCTGATGTTAGCCAACTGTATATTTAATGAGATGGAATTAGTTATTTCTTTTCCTGTGACAGATTTTACAAAAGTCAAAGATCAACTTTTCTTCTTTTTCCCTGAGGCCTTTTCTTTACAGCCATCTAAAATTTCTAGAGCCCCATATACTCCCACCGAACACTAGGGATACAACAAAGCATACACAGAAGATTTAAATGATGTGGCTAATTGGTGGTGAAGGATACCTTATGTTTAGTGTATATTCTAAATATACAGCAAAACCTTACTTCCCTTATTTCTAAAGAGGAGAAATTATTTTAGAGTAAAATTGCTTTTGTTCTTAAATAGAGTATCAATATGGGGAATTACACCAGCAGAGCTATATACAAATATATTACTTTCCCCTTGTGTTGAACCTAAATTCTGAATATGTTCAGAAGTTTGACTAACACTATTTTCTGTGGTAAATATCATTTTCCTAGAGATTTATGACCTTCTGGATGTTAAAATTAATATTGCAATCTTTATTGAGTCAATCAAGTATTTAGAAATGGGGAAAAACATATTTGGAAAATAATGCTCTTCTTAGCAACATCATCAGATGAACTTTTAAGATCATGGGCCCCAAAACTTGTCTGTTATATTTTCCCCCTCTTCCCTAAGTCTCACCACTTAGAACTTTACCAAATTATATACTGAGCTATCACTTAATAGTGAAAATTTTGTAATAACAGTGGCACTCAAGACTTTTAAAGGCAGGAAAAGGAGAACAAACAGAATATAGCAATAGCGAAAAAAATGAATATGTGGAACATAGGAGGTGTAAGCTGGAAAGAAAATAGGGGGCAGAAGAGAACAGAGAAATTGGAAGAGTACAGGAGGAAACATCTTGCTGCAAAACTTTTCCCTTGCACTCCTCTACTTTAGAAAACAAGTCATTCTATTATTCACCTAGAACAGAGCAAGAGACTAGAGAGCTGAAAGGAACCTATAATATTTTTACAGACGGAAGTAACATTTTAAAATAATAACAATGATATGGCTTTGATAGCCTCCATTTGCTATAGTTACTCTAGTTTTTCACTAAAATCTCCAGGGAATAAATTTTCAAAGTAACCACCTGCTAAAATATTAAATGGACACACTAAGTCTCCTATGTCACTCTCCACCTCACCCCTAATGGAACTCTTGAGTATAGACAGAGACTGCTTTACATAAATAAATCAAAAATATCCGCTATGCTTATTCAAACATAACTGGCTGCAACAAGGAAAGAAGAGTAAAACACAATCTTTGTGATAAAGCAGACAATTCATTTTAAAATGCTAAAGAAACAGGAGGAGGCCCTTTGTTCAAAATGCTCCCACTAAATCAAATGAGATGACAAAGAAATTTAATCAGAGCGGCTTTGAAAGAATTTTCCCTCTCCCTTCCTTCCCCTCCAAGATGTGCAGCAGATGGGGAGAGTTCATTAAAAATACCTGACTGGGTTCTCATTTTCCTATATTAGTATCCACAGGAGTTATCTTATTCAATTCATAAAGGCTGGCGATTTATCTCTCCTCTTCACTGAAGAAATAAATCATGAATTAATCTCATGCTTTGGATTCTAATGCTATGCTTGATTTCCTGGCTTTTCTCTCTAGTAATGCTTGTGTTTTGCTGAAGAATAAGTATGAATATAAATGTACATGTAATGGAGAGGATAACTACCAGTTAAAATGCATCAAAGGAAATTATCACTACCACATTGTACAGAAATCAAATGAGCATCCGTACCTAATCTGTTGGATGGGTTCCTTTTGAAGAGGGCTCTCAGCAAACTTTGGGCTTCTGTGCTCAAAAACTGAGGCATTCCTAGCTTGGCTCTGAAAGAACAGAACACTTGAAAAAAATATTTTTCAAAACATTTCAAATTAACACCTGCATTTTATAACTGAAAGTAATTGGAATAGGCAGATACCCATACACATGTCACCAAAATCTAATACCTAGACAGGTTAGACAGCTCACAAATGGAGAGGACAGTCCTGCCCCCACTGAGGTTAAAGGAAGTTTTATCATGGATGTGTCTGGGAGCAAGTTCTGACAAGAAACAGATACCACCACCTTATAGCTAATGTTGCTCAAGGGTTGTTAATGTTAAGAGGTCATTTTCAGTTCTTTATAATCTTTTTTCAGTTTTACCTTTCTGATTAAATTAATCAGGTTTGTTCTCAATCCAAAAACAAACTTTTTGGAAAGTTTGACCCGAAAAAGCCTAGACATTTTCATGAACGAAGAAACTTATAATAAAATACATATTTTGCATTATTAAGAACTGTAATTCTTTTTAATAGCTCTGGTGCTTCAGTGGTACATGTCAGAAATATGACATTTAACAACAGGGATTATGGTTTTGATCTTGCAAACGCTTATGCACATGCTCAGCATTACATCAAATTTGCAAAGGAAAGGACTCAAAAGTCAGCAATGACAAAATGCAGGTTGTCTGTACAACTCTTTTATATATATGTATTACCATACCATCTTTTATTGTATGGCCATATATAGTTTTATTGCAAGCCCCGCCCCCATGAAATGCTCATTGACCAGTAATACACTGATTCTGATTATTTACTCTGAGTCACCTAGGGGATTTAGTTACACAATAATTCTGTCATTAGTGGGCGTTGCACATCTAACTCCCTGTGTAGCTCTGAAAATATCAGCCTCTACGTGTATTTTTTTGGTTTCTATAAATTTTATACCATTAAATGTATTTAGAACCAGTGGTCCATCCCAGGAACAAAGCTAACAAGCACGTAGTAAATAAACCAAACAGTCATTACTACTTACTTGAGAATGAGAGCCATTGTCTCCTTTCTGTCTTTTCCCTGGAATGGTAATGATCCTGTCAGCATCTCAAACTGTAGAACAACAATACAAATAGTCAATCAAATAAGCATGTGCAGTGTTTATATAGGATTCCATCTGACAACGCACCATACTGTAATACCTCCATGACCTTGTTTTCTATTAATTTCAAAACACAAATGACTATGTACTGCTTATGCCAAAAAGGCCTAAAAAACTGTAGCTATACATAAAGAGATATTATGGCAAATACATTTCTACTGGATAGGACTCCAGAGACCAACACTATATTTCAATTGAAAGAGCTGCCTAAGGAACTGTTCATATTAGTAGTGTGGAGAATCATGCACTAGTGGAGACACACAAAAGTCTAGTGCTTATAGGTTTTCTCTTTTTTCCCCACCCATGTTGGTTCAGATGGGTTCCTTCTGTCATTATGTTTGCTTGGAGCTTCAGGTTTAAATGAACCCAGAAACTCAAAGTGAAAGCCCAGGAGTGGTCATCAGTTTTTACCTGGCTTCTATCTGAAAGCAGCAATCATCCAACATTCCTCTGAAATTCAGTTTCTCTTTCAGCAAACCTGACTGGAATTCCACATTTGTAACAAAAACCCAAACCACGGGAGCTGGTCTGATTTGAGTGAATTCTGAGGGTTTCACACAGCGCGAATCAGTGCACTGTTTGCATGAACAAGTGGTAGCTGATTCCTCAAGATAAGCAACAATGGGTACTGTATTCTGGTAAAAAAGGATCAAGGACATAATTCAGCTCTGCTGTAAGGAAGGACAACTGAAGTCAATAGGCATTCTGTCTGCTTATGTCAGGGCTAAATTAGGTCTTGGGTCTTTTAACTGTAAATAAATACATACTGTTTAATATTCATGGATATAACTAAGCACAGATTTACAAGCACCTATCTCATCCGAGGAGTAGCTCCTTTGATTTCAGAAAGACTTCTTGTACATTAAGGTACTATTCAATGTTAGTAAGAGTGGCAGAGGCTGACCCTTAGAAGGACTCCCCTTTTTCAAATTAAATAGATCAATAATTTTTCCCTAAGTACTTAATAATGATATTTAGCACCCAAAGTGACTTTTCAAACCTTGCGCTCACAGAACACTTTATAAAAAGTGGGCAAGAATTATTATCCCAACTTTTCAGCTGGGGAAACCGAGGCACAGAAAGGCAGGATGATCCATCTAAGGACACAAAACAAGCCACTGTCAAAGCCTGCAGTAGAACCCAAGTCACCTGGCTCTCAGTCCACATGTATAAGTGCTAGATCATGGTTCATCCTGTTTGCCTTTCTTTACCCTACAACATTTTAATTACCTTGTGCTAGTTAATAAATATTAGTTTAGGCATAATCAGGAGAATGCTAATATCTGTTCTGCTTTGAGTAACAGTAAAAGATGATTAAATACTGAATTTAATGTAGAATATTACTCTTATGTCCATTTCAGCAATTTAAAAGATACAAAGACATACAAACCCTAAGGAAGGGCTGTCCTTTGTTTTGATGGATAATGGCTTTTTAAAAATCTGTACAAAACTCCCAAAGATTTTTTTTTTAAATCCACAGGAAGTTCAAAGAAATTGCTATTTTTTTCTCACTGAAATTGAGCAAAATAAATGCTAAGCCTTAATAACTTCAGTGGAGCATTGTGCAGTGTTGAACCAGTAGAGGGGAGGGCAGAATTTGAACCTCTAAATCATATTTCAAGATGTCAGAAGGAACATTTCTTGCTACATACAATATATTTTTCCTTTAAAAGATAAGTGCATATGGCAGGTATGAGAACTTATTATGATAAAGAGAGATGAAACAGAAATATTCAGACAAGGTAAAACTCCAATGAGATCAGGGCATTTCTTAAAGCTGAAATTCATTTCCAAGTGCCATTATAGTAGATTCACTTTCAGTGGTTTCGTAATATTTGATCTTCAAAGATGAAGTTGCAATTTTTATCAAATAAATATTTTTACTTTTATACATATTTCATTACATAAATGCGAACCCCCATTTTAAACTCTTAACTGTGGTTGGGGCTGTTCAGACATTGCTGCTTGAAATTAAAGTCTTCTATTATGTGTAGATATTTAAATCAGGTCATATTTTATCAACCACACTGGAACATCATGCATATTAAATCTTCAATTCTAATGTGGTTTTCCCATCAGTAAGTTATCAAGTTATACAATACAAATTAAAAAAAAAAAAGCTTAATTTCACCTCTGAGACTCACAGCACAATGCAGTGTCTGCACAGCAATAATTCATGAAGCCATAGCCTGCAAAACCAGGCTGCCAACTTACAGGGGGCTAATTTCATTTAAAATGTCCCCAAATGTGTACTTTTCTATTCTGAAATACTATCTCTTCCTTAGTACCTGTGCTAGCAGTCTGATGTGGAGAGGGGTGATAGACTAATACATACCTATAAAATAAATATAAAAATAAATAAAATTATATCTTTTACCTCTTTACCCCTCAAGCATTCTGGTCATGGAGTGGACTCGCTAACAAGTCAGCTGAATTCTGCAGTTCTCATAATCGTTCATGACTCCTCTGGCTGATAAGATGCAATGGTCACTATGAAAACTCAACAGTTGCCACACAACAGTGTTGGCCATACCAAAACTACTACATTTCCTTTTTTAAGTAAAGGAAAGTTCTGTGTCTAAAAGGGAAAGCTTTCATGCCCATGTCCAAACTTATAAAGATTTGGTACAATCAGAACTACAATCAGTAGGCTATATGAATGATAAGGGCTTCTAAAATTCCTTCTTCAATAATCAGTCTTCAGCAGGAAAAGTACTTAATGATTTAATAACTTGAACCACAGAATTAAGCACAACCATTAAATAGTTATAGTTTTCTGGGGAGGCGATAAAAGGAGAGGGAGGGTTAAGGCTTAATCTTAGTCACCAAGAATCTTCCTGAAGCTAATGACAACTGCTACTTGAAAGGAGACAGAGGACTTTCAAATGTGTGTGGATATTTATAAGCAAGACTCAGAAAACAAAGAGGCTAGAAATGTGAGGAAGGATAGTTGGCTTAAGTCAGAGAGGAGTAGCTATTTTATTAGAGGGGAATAAAATTGTGGGTAAAAAAAAAATCATACAATTGCCAAAGTGAATTAGGAGCCAAAGTCCTATTGAAAGCATCCAAGTCATTTAAAAACATGAAACTTAAGTACCTTTCCATTAAGTGGTAAGAAAAGTAATGTGTGTTAACACTAACTCTTCCCCCTTTCCTTCTAGAATTATGGATGTTTAGATATCTAACGCATTATGTTTTTCAGTCTTTCTTCTCTTTTCTGTGCTTCTTGCTCTTAAAACCTAATTCAATAAAATTAAAAGTGTCTGAAGTTTTTTCATTTTGGTAGAAGCCATAGTCTGACACATTTGACACAGGATGCAGTACTGAGTGACAGCCTGGACAGTGGCCATGTAAGAAGGAAAAGACCTGCATTTACAATGTGGGCAAGAAGACAAATCAGCCTGAAAATAAGAGCAAAGGGGTAGCTCAGGCTGCAGATGGGGAGGGGAGAGGGGGGGAGTCAATAGAGGCTTTGTGTGGGGAGAGGGTAGCTCAGGATGCAGGAGATGGGTAGCTAGGAGCTGTGTGTGGGATGGAAGGTAGTTCAGGGTACATGGAGGAGGGTAGGTTGAAGCTTTGTACCAAGAAGGCACCTCTCTCCCTGGTAATTGCTGCTCCCCGAGGGCTCTGCCAGCCCAGGAGCCAGCTCTCCCCTCCCCCCACCCACATAGTGTCCTTTTATTTAAAAAAAAATGTTAGTTGTTGACTGGCATTAGGGAGTTGTGGTAGGAACTCCCTTGAGCACCATACAGAACATTTTCCACGTCTCAATCACTTGTACTTTGTTACCACATTTCTACAATTATCTGGTTCTAATATCAAGATGGAATCAAATTCAAAAGAAACACACTTAACATCCATATTTGAAAGTCAGAGGAGTGCATCTCGAGCACACTGTATGCATCAGTGCTTTCTCCCTTCAGTGAACTGAATGAAGGCAGGATCTGGAAGAAAGCATTGATGTTTTTGTAAGTGCAATGCCATTCGACATAATGCTGAAAAAGGTTAAAAAAGATGAAGTGAACAGAAAAACATCCTTGTAAATTGAAATAACATATGTCTTCACCAGCTAATGTCACCGCATAGCGCCACCCATTTCCTGTTTATTACCAAAGAATTAAGAATTCTGTTCAATACTGAACATGAGACTTGTTCAGTATAAAAAAAAATATTTGCACTTGCTGCGACCACCCCTGCACATAGATATACTTCTGTCTGATGGCCAGAGTAGGTAGGCCTGACACTTAGTCAAAGAGTAAACACACTGCAGGATATGGGTCATGTAAATTGATGCCGAACCCATCATAGAACTCTGCAGCTCTGCTGAGAGATTCAGGCTACACCTCTCCCCATATATAAGCCATGTCATAGCTTGTTCCTTGTGTACCACCTGCTTATCCTGATGGTCTTGTAGAGGTCCCAGTGGCTGTGTTACTGACCATTTTCCTCCTCTCTCACTTGCTCCATCATGAATCCCCCATATTCAGAGGAACTATGTGCCCACTCCATCCAGTACATTTGAATGACTACTACTTTTCCCTAATCCTGACCCCTTTCTCATCCCTCACTAATGAGCAGTGGGAGAGGAAAAACACTCCTGGTCTCAATTTGGTTGGCCATATGGTGAGACTCAGAGGTTCTCTAGCAACAGCATGCCATGGATTATGAGGTACCTTTCTCCAACAAGTAGTTCCTGGGGAATCCCTGAGGGCTCCTTAGCTACTATGTTAGAAATTATGAGATACCACTCTTGACTCATTATACCACTATTTACTGCAAAAAAGGAAGTGTTTCCTTTCTCCCACTTCACCTTATCATACTTTTTTGATTGAGAGAGGCTGTAATGTTTACCTAATGATCTCACAAAGCAGTAAAATAAGAGAAGCAGTCAGGTAGGGTATGTCTAGACTACAAGCCTCTTTCGAAAGAGAGCGTCTAGACTACAGCCAGTACTTTCGAAAAAGCAAGCCACTTTTTCAAAAGAGCACCAAGGCAGTCTGGATTGCTCTCTTTTGAAAAAGCACAGTTTGCATTACATAACACCTTTTTTTGAAAGAGCACTTTCGAAAAAAGGCGTTATTTCTCGTAAAATGAGATTTTCCGCTGTCAAAAAAACTGCCTCATTCTTTCGATTTACTTTCGAAAGAACGCGGAAGCAGTCTACAGGCAGGGGAAGTTTTTTCGAAAAAAGGCCACTTTTTTCGAAAAAACCCTATAGTCCAGACACACCCATCTTCTGAAGACCAGGGGATGGGGAATGTACTCTCAGTGAGGGAGGGGAAGGAGTTTGTCTTCAATGAGATCCAATGAGCTAACAAAATTGAGTTGGGAGTTGGGGATGGTGGCAAGATGAGCCTTATCAGAGTACAAGAAAGGACAGATTGCGCAAACTACTTCAGTCCAGGTCTGCTGAAATGTAGTGAGCCTAGTAGGAGGTTTAAGGTTGCACTAGCACCCTGAAATCACTTGGTTTCAGAGAGTTGAACATTTCAGTCTGGACTCTTGAACTTCACTCTCACTTTCATCTTGTCCAGTCATTTCTGTGGCTAGAGGGCCAAAGGCAAAGTCACTCAGTGTCACAGATTTCTTATTTATAAAGCAGATTTATTATGTATTATTTGTATTACCACAGAACTGGACAGTGTGGCCCGCACTGTACAATCACCACTGAAAAAGATGATCCCTGAACTAAAGAGCTTACACTTTAAGTGTAACACAAGAGATGGATACAGACAGAAAGTGGAGTACAGGAAAACAACAAAAAATGCTAGTAAGCAAGACATACATTGGTCTCAGCACACCAGGACCCAGGATATGGTCTTTTAATTAGCTTGTATTCTATTTCACACTTATGTTATAATACATACATTTTGTTTTTTTATTTTGTACTAGTTTTTTTTACAATACAATTAAAATAAAGCAAAGTTGAAAAAATGCCTTAAAGGCAAAGCATGCTTATAATATAAAAGTACATGGTTATACCATAGGTCAGTGTTTAGTCTCTATGACAAGCTTGTAAGTTGTGGCATGCATTCATCTTGTAATGTCTGTACCCTGTGCACTAAGGTAGTACACAAGTTTTGGTTAAAAATTGTAAAAATGTCTGCTCCGAACTTGGGAACTGAGGGGCTGTGTCTACACTGGGCCACTTATTCCGGAAAATCAGCCGCTTTTCCGG
>CM057847.1:74328241-74360110 GCA_030068395.1 Apalone spinifera | reverse complement strand
CGTTAAAAGCATTTTCGGAAAATCATGCCAGTCTAGACGTAGCCCTAGTGTAGAATCCCAGAATCCTAGAGCTGAATGAGACCTCAGGTGGTCATCAAGTCCAATCCCTGCCCAAAGCAGGACCAACCTCAAACTGGATCTCTGAAGTACATGAGGCTCTAAAAGTTGCTGGGATCTATTTAATGGTTTATTCATTATTTATTATTCATCATTCATGATCCCACTGTGCTAGGTGTTGTATAAACATCGAACAAAAAGATGGTTCCTGCCCCAAGGAGTTTAGTCTAACCAGGCTGTTACTCTTCAAGGGAGGGAATATGGAATTTATGTTTCATTGTGTCTAAGTTGATCATATTGTCTATGATTAACAAATAATAAATGTGTGTGTTTAAAAGTGGGTGAATATTGCATATGGGGGATTTGGTTCTTTGAAAGTGAATTCATCAAAATTTGCTCATACTGGGATTTTAATCTCTGGTCCTTATGAAGAAACATTGTCCAAGAATAATCTAAATTATTAGCCCTGGAGCACAAAAATATGTGAATCTGAATCTCTTCTCTGACTTTCTCAAAGATGTTTCACTTTATATTCAATGCTGCAGGGTTGGGTTTCTCCGAGAGATCAGGGATAGCCTATTGACAGATCTCACATAGGGAATTGCTTCCACTCAGAAACAAAGCTAGCAAATAACACAACAGAGGTCCTGTTTATTCCCTGGGTCATTGTATTTTTCTAAACTTGTTCTGCCTATCTTTGGAATAAGGTTATCATGACTCATGGCAATTAATTATAACAGCCAGTTTATGAGAGAATTGGAATGAGGGAGTGAGAAATTAGTGGCCAAATGTCATCTCATATAATGTCAGAAGTAATTAGTTTCCTACTGCTGATGCCATGTGAACGATCAAAGAATCATCACCCATTTGTGTCCTGCTTGCTACCAGTCCACTAATTGCTGAAAGTGAGCCTTCTTAACCTGAAATATCAAAACAGCTGCCAAAAGAAGGAAAAAGGGAAATGTAATTCACCCTTACCATTAGTACACCAAAGGACCACCAGTCTGCACTCTGCGTGTGTCCTCGCCGGTTGACCACCTCTGGGGCCATGTACTCTATTGTCCCACAAAATGAATAGGCTCTCTTGTCATGGTCAATGGCCTCCTTGCTCAGGCCAAAATCTAGATATTTTTTAAAAAGATGGCACTTTTGTTAGATCTTGGCTTATGATTGTAAACCTTGCCTTACATTTAAACAATATTTTTCATTCAAATGACACACAATAGCTCAGGAGACAGGTGAAGAATACCCAATCCATCTGACAGCTGAATTTTCACAGAAGTGCATAGACCCATAGGCTATGTCTACACTCGCGGCTTCTTGTGCAAGGCTTCTTGAACAAGAAAACGTCCACACTGCCATGTGCGAGCTGTGCTTTTGTGCAAGAGCGCCCATGGCAGTGTGGATGCTCTCTTGCACAAGAAAGCTCTGATGACAATTTTAGACATAGGGCTTTCTTGTGCAAGAAATCCCTGCCGAGCGTCCACACTACCCTCTTGCTCAAGAGCCCCTGCGCAAGAGAGCTTACACCTGTTAAAAAAGAGCATAGCTCTTGTGCAAGGAGCCCTCTCTTACCACGCCGTACTGTAAATTTACTTGCGCAAGAGCAGGCGGGCAGTGTGGACGCTCTGCAGATTCTTGCGCAGGAACGGCTGTACTTGCGCAAGAAGCCGTGAGTGTAGGCATAGCCATATTGTGCAGGCAATGTGCGCATAAGCACCAAAACATAGCTGTCAAAAAAAGCAGCATTTTTTCGATTTAATTTCGAAAGAACACAACGGGGCTATGTCTACATTGGCAAGATTTTGCGCAAATACTTTTAACGCAAGAGCTTTTGCATTAAAGTATTTGTGCAAGAGAGAGTCTACACTAGCATGTGCCTTTGTGCAAGAGATGTGCTTTTGCGCAAAAGCATCCATGCCCAGTGTAGACGCTTTCTTGCTCAAGAAAGCTCCAATGGCCATTTTAGCCATCAGGCTTTCTTGTGCAAGAAATTAAGGTTGCCTGTCTACACTAGCCCCTTGCGCTAGAACAGCTGCACAAGAGGGCTTATCCCTGAGCAGAAGCATCAGAGTATTTGCGCAAGAAGCACTGATTTTATACATTAGAACATCAGTGTTCTTGCGCAAGTACTCGTGGCCAGTATAGACAGGTGGCAAGATTTTGCGCAAAAGCAAGTGCTTTTGCACAAAATCTTGCCAATGTAGACACAGCCCGGCAGTCTAGACACAGGTGAAGTTTTTTCGAAAAAGGCCACTTTTTTCAAAACTGTTTCATCTAGACATACCCATAATGTGCAGGCAATGTGCACATAAGTACCAAAACATAGATGTCGGAAGCTGCATTTGCACATGGCTATATTTGAGCGAAGTTCCCTGCTTGCATGAAGGGATCTGTGCCCTGAAGTTGAGCACATGCATTTTCCCCCCATACACTTCTGAAGATACGGTCCCAAAATGGACAGGCAGAATCTAGTTACACTAGCTGGCATTTGCACAGGACATTGGAATTAGCAACCCAATCCTTGCAAAAATTACCTAAATTTCTAATCCTAACAAGTGGACAACCATGCAGTGATACCCACACAGCAGCTCCAGGGCATCACAGAGGTGTCCATTCCAGGCATATTTTGATTACAATTTATTCTGGAAGTAGAAGTCAGGCTGGACTGGTATGTGGTTGCAACGACTCATGAGTTAGAAGACTGGAGCTGGAAGCCATAGTCAGGAGTCTTATTTTATCTGATAAAATGGTACCTTCTGCATGCACTGGGCCCGTATGCTATACTAGGCCAATGGCTCAGCAATGATCAGAGAATAATGTCAGCTACTGAATCATCAGTCCCATCTTCCTGAAGCCCCTAGGTTTTCTCCAGCAATCTCCTTCCAACTACTGGCCCAAGGTGAAATGATACATGGAAACCAATGCAGTGAATTGGCAAGTAGAGATCAAGTTTCAGTGATGAAATGCTGTTCTTTACACACCTGTAATCTTAATGTGACCCTCTTCATCTAGGAGGATGCTGGAAGGGAAAAGGCAAAAAACACAAACAAACAAAAAACAAAGGATTAGGAAGGTATAAAGTACATTTAGCAATAAAGAATAAAAAGTGGTGAAAGAGAGGAAATATGTACAACTTAAGTATTCATGTAGCCCTATCTCCTCCTTAGAGACTGCAGAGGAGAGAAAGATCCCCAGAAGCCCCAAAGTCTACCTACCTATGTGCCTGAGACATGAACAGCCCGACTGACATGGCAAGACAGCCAATTGCATGACTTGAATGTCTGGGTGGGAGTGTCCAGACATACGAACTGAATCCAGAGAGACCCAGTATTTGAAGGAAGGGAGTTGACTGCGGGGTGTCTGCTTTCAGCAGCAAGAGTCACAGAACTTTCACTGCTCTTGAAGCAAAGGAGAGAAAGTTGCATTGAAAACCCAAAAGGTTGCAAGGTGATCTACAGAGTCTTGAAAGGGAGGAATAAATGGACTTTTTCACTCATGAAGATCAGAGGTTCTCCAAGTGTGGGCTATACACTGTAAAAAAGTGTATCATCATCATCGAGTCAAACACCAAACAAATAATGCAAGTTAGATTTAAGGCTGCCAACCTCCCCAGGAGGGCTCAATGTTGCAGCAATCTCAGGAGAAAAGGTAACGTTATTAAGTGTCATGTAGGGTCTGTGAACCAATATGCAGAATGTGGTAAGTTAATAAACAAATGAGGTCATGTCCCCACTGGGCCAGCAGGGATGAAGAAAGGGACAGCTATCTACTACATATTTCAGAGAGTTCGTGTGTCTGTCTGTCCCCCAGCCGGGGACATGCACTCCTTCCCCGATTGCTATGCCCAGTGCAATTGCAATGGCCATGGACAGACGCTTCTCACCTGGCCTGAAGCTGTTGCATTGAGAGAGGACTGGAGTGGTCTTCTCTCCCTGCGGTAGCCTGCATACTGAATCCCTCATTGCAACCCCACCCCAGAATAATAATTTAAATGAAGAATAACAAAACTTATTTGAGTTAAGGATCCGAGCATAATAGAAGCAAAACTGATATATTAGTCTATACTTGCAGAAAATCTTGTCTTTGCACTGAAACATAACTTAAACAGATGACCATCTGTAATTCATTTGTAGGCTGGGGACAGACTTATTGACTATAATTCAATACCAAGGGCTGACAGCTGAATCACCATTATTGTTGAATAAGCAAAGCTGCTTCTTTTCCATCTGTTCTCATCTTCCTGAAGAAGCATCAGTTTTAAGCACTGGTCATGCACCAGGCATGTTTAAATATGCACTAGTGATTATCTTTCCTCAATAACAGCATTACACCGAGGAAGATAATAGAATGTTGCTCCTCCCTCACTTGTGTGGTTTGGAGGTGAATGTTAGGAGCAGGGTGAAACCTTTTTATGGGTTGGGCTAACCACGCCCCACCCCCTTCCCAGGTTGACAGATTTGAACTCGCCCTTCAGTTATCATAACTGTAAACCTAAGCCCCATCTAAGACAAAAAAAAGTGTGTGAACCTGCCAGAGAGTAGATCTGTTGCCCTTTGTTTGAGTAGGTAGGTGCTGGGAGTAAGAGAAATACACAGCTACTGAGGCCATAGACCAGAACTCAGAGCGGGGGGGTGGAGGGGGGACAGAAGAAAAGAAGCAAAAAAAAGGCAGGAACCTGTGAGCATAGTGTGAGCCTGGAAAAAGCTGTAGAAAGAGATTTTGGCTCTTCCTTCTGCATTCAGAGACACAGGACTTTGTACATGCCTTGTAAATAAACAAGATTGCAGCAGACATACCTGGCTGCCACCAATTTCTGCTCCCAACAGAAACATCAACAAAGCCATGAATTTTGACTAACCAATTGGTTTAAAAAAAAAAGGCAACAGGAGAAAATGTGCTAATCACAAAGTTTTGGCCCTGGAAGTGTAGAAGGGGGAGCATAGTCCACAATGATTCATCTTCACTCCCAAACCCAGGGGAAGTTATTGGTAATAACAATGAAGACTGCAGCTCAGCAGTAATTCTAGGGGCATTTCCAGCATGGATTCAGAGCACATCTGCAAAGCCTCCATTGATTTCTCCCCTGAATCATCCATCCTATAAATCATTTTTCATCCTGGAAAGGTATGTCACTTTTTGCAGTATTAACTTCTGAATCATGAATTCTATATCCCTACCCTCCTTGAGTATTGGCAGGTTCACACACTTTTTTGTGTCTTAGGTGGGGCTTATATTTGCAGTTATGATACAGCTTGCAGGCAGCCCAATCAAAATAATCTGATTGTGGGCTGCAAGACATTTTGCTGACATTTACTATCTGCAGATACCAGCCTCTGCAGTTCCCAGGAGCCACGGTTTGCCATTCCTGGCCAATGGGAACTGTGGGGGGTGGTTGCCATCATGTCCCTGTGGCCCCCAGCTCCCATTGTTCAGGAATGGTGAGCTGCAGACACTGAGATCTGTGGTGGGCACTGCCTGAGGATGGTCAATGTCAGAAAAATGCCTCACAATCCACAATCAGATTACCCTCATGGGCCACAGTTTACCCACTACTGGTCTAGACAGATGAGATTGTTTGCGATGAAGCCAATGCAATTCCCTGCATTAGTCTCCACACATTTGATGCACCTGTCCCTATTGCATGACCATTAATACCTCCACAGAGGGAATAATGCATATTCAACGTTCCCACTACTTTTTCTTTGTACTCATCAGGCTAGAGTCTCTGAGTGCTACATTTTTGTCCTTAGGCAACTTTACACTTTTGTCACTTAAACTTACAGCTTACATTTGCCCAAGGTCAGGACAAAAAGGGAAGGGAGTGTGCGCATGGATGCACGTGTACAGCAAAGTAATTTTGTCACCTTACTGTGTAAAAAATACAGAATTGCATATTTATGAACCAAAAACTACACTGAAGGGAAAAAGGGGAAAATGAGCTATGAATTAGAGGGGAAAAATGCTTATTATTGCAATGAATCAATATGAGAGTAGTGAAGCAGTCACTGAATCTGTCACTAATTATTCTGACTGAAACAACTGGCATTTAGTAAACTTCTCTAGTAACTGTGGAAACAAACCTCTTCTTCAATCATTCCTCCTGTCTTGTCTCTTTGTTTTATTCTTTTTACAATTCCTTTTTATTCTACACTATCATTAATCAAAAGCTCTATTGTGACAATGACAATTATTTCAGCTATTACATATGAGATCAGCAAACCTGAACTAAGCTACTTTTGTTTTCAAAAGGAGGGTGGGAAAAGGAAATCAGACACTATTAATATGATCCAGGCATGGGGGAAAAAAATCTTTCTTCCAGTTCAGTAATTTGAAAATACAATAATTATGTTATAAGAAGAGGAAAAACAGATAAGCAAGTTATACTAGATTATAACTCCACCAAGGACTCTGAAGATATCATCAAAACCCTAAGATGGGGTGCATCTTTTATTTATGCATAATTATATGTTTCCTTGCAAGGTTACGAAGTGTCTGTAAAACTGTGGCTCTTCATATTCTTTATTTCAAAACTACTACCCATAATTTGCACTTCTCTAGTAATTTCAATGTTAGGCTCTTAGAACATAAACAATGAATTTAAACTTTGACAGTCCAAAGCAATGCGTATTGCTCTTTATTGCTTCGGGTTCGCAGGCAGGGGAGTACATTCAACTCCATTTTAAAGATGGGGAACTAAGACAGGGACAGTAGAGGAACATGCCCTAGGCCACAATGTTTGCTTTACAGCAGGGATTACAACCAACTGCTGAAGTCCACTGCTGAATCTTTGGCACAAAAACCCCACCCCATTGGATGTTGATGTTCCTGTGCATCTCAAATCAATATGAAAATGATTCTATCCGTTACACTTCACGGTTTCTATATCTATTTTTAGTTCATGTCTTCTAGGCTTCACTTTGAGTTTTTAGGTCAAAACAACCCAGAGCCGAGTGCAACTCAGTCAAAATTACCAAATTTGGCCTGGCAACAAAATCACATGGAACTATTTAAGGTTTTAATGATTTTGGTCAGATATGCTCCGTACTCATGTTAGGCTTGCATGAAATGTAACCTATGTTTGGTGCTTTTCAGCAAAGTTGGCCAGACATTGTGATTTAGTGTTTCAGATTTTCTTACCAGTTTCATCTGGTTGCAGATTTTGTTATGAAAACTTCAGAGATTAAAATGATGTTATAAAGTGGAGGCAGTCATAAATGTAAGATGTCATGACATCCTGTTATGTGTTTATTGTGGCACAATATATGCATCATGTCACCCAATCTCAGCACTGCACATTTGTCATCCAAATTCATTTGTTATATAACTCCAGTGCAGTCAATGAAGAGTTACAACAGAATTACATTGAATGTTAATTTAGCCCTTTCTGTCACAAAAGGAAGACAAATTACCTATGACTTCTTGGTAAGAGACAGAGCTACTTTAACCACACCATCAATATTAACATACATTTCCATAAAATGTGTGTGTTTTTCTGGCATTTAATGACTGCATTTAAGGGCCCAATTCTGCTATTCATGTATTGAATAGTAGTTTACTACACAAATAATGCTACAGGATGGAGCAACTACTTTATTATATGAGTAGTTTTATGGAAAATCAATGAGATCACTTGTACAGAAAAATATTACTCAATTTAAGAGTCAGAATTAGCCTTTAAGCAGCTTGAAGTAGCATTGTTGGCAAATAAAAGCTGAGTGACAGAGACTAATTTTTGACTATTTGGATTTAAATAGTCTTGCTCTCATCATCACAACACTTCTTGGTGTGCAGAGGTTGCACTTAAAAACTTGTCAGTTGTCTGGGATGATCAATAAATGAACTCAGTATTTGTAATTTTCTCTACATATTTGTATGAGAAACAGAAGCAAAGGGAACACTGCTAATACTCAAAGTAATATCTGCTACTTTAAGTCAAAACAAAGTTTTAAAGAGTTTAAAATTTTAACTGTTTCTAAAAGTCATATCTAGTAATTCTTTATTGACCTCAAGAATGGAAAGTTTAAAACAAATCCAGATGTTTATAGCTGAAACTAAAATTTACCAGTAAATCACTGCCTTAAAAGACTTTTAGCAGCAAGTGTTAGTTTTAAGTGAACTCTGGAAACATCAGCTACAATATATTAAAACACTATATATGTATATAAAACAATACATGGGTCATTTGGAAATTCAGGCCTGTTGAGCTTTTATGATGTGATGTAAACCATCAAGCCAATATTGCACTCGACACTCTATTTCAGCACTTTGGCTAGAGGTTTTACAGAGCAATATAATGCTGTTGGTATCTGTATGACAATTGTGTTTCTTTCTTCTGAAATATTAGAAACATTCAGCACTTTCACATGTGGTTTGAATCAAGTTCATGTCAAAAAAGGACAACCCAGAAATAGCATGTTGAAAGATAAATATCTGCTAATGTAGCTTGTATATAAAATCTATCAATTATTTTTTTCCAAACTTGGCTCTTTTTATTTAATGTTTTGAATCAGATCAGCCAATATGGCTTCATAAAGTTCTGATGAAATCACAGGCTCTTATTGCCATCCTCTCCTACTCCTGGGTTACACACAGTTTCTATACTGGTATGACTATTTTGGTTAGGATGTGATGATTTTTTTTAAACCCATATCTTATGCAAGTACAGCTCCTAGCATAAACATAGGAATCTTTATACCAGTCTAAGGCTGTCTATACTATGGAACTTATAGTATAGTATTGTGTAACTGCTCTTTGCTGGTGGGAGAGAGCTCTCCTGCTGGTATAATTAAACCACCCAATCAAGCAGTGTTGTTAGCAGGAGAGCCTCTCTTGCTGACCTAGAACTGTCTATCCCAGCTATCTGCATCATTAGTCCCACGGTCAGTCTCTTTTGGCCTGTAAGGGACCTGTTGTTAACTTTTTGTTGTTAAACCTAACTGCCATGTGCCTACAAACAATTACACCTTAACTCGGCTTTTTAGATGGGTTTATATTAGGATGGTTCAGCACTTCAACAGTTTGCATAAAGCAGAGGTGGTGAATCTTTTTTGGGCCAGGGTCACTGACCCACAGGAAAAAAAAAATCAATCGGGCTGCATACAACTGAGAAACAAAAACAAACCCCACCCCTTACCAGCATGAGCTCTCCAATGCTGGGGGAAGCCTCGAGTCTCAGGGGCTGGATCCAGGCAAACTGGAGACTGGATCTGGCCCCCAGCCTGACGTTCCCCACCCCTGGTCTAAAGCAAAAAGCTGTGGAGAATGTGCCAGTCCCCACAAAAGTAAGTAAAATATCATCCAATAGAGGACACTAGCACATGATTCTCAATAAGAGCAATTAGAACCAAACATCGCAAACACTATTTTATTTATTTATTAGCTTTTCTATGGTGCTTATGAATGCTGTATGTGATTGCCTAGCAAACATTAATGAGCTAAGCACCAAAAACATAGTGAAATAAAAAAGATTGCTGGCAAACAGAGATACAAAAAAACCACATAGCACTTGTTACTGATGACAGATGTTCTTTTATATTTGATATTTGGTAATAAAGTAGCTGTTTAATTGAGTGGTGACTTTCTGCATTTGGTAAATTTCTGGTTCTTATTTTCAATTAATAAAAAATGACTGCAAGTTTTAGTAATTTATGAAATGGTCTTTTGATCAAATGACATTTCAGTCTGCTTTTGTCAAAATGACTCCAATATATACATGAAACTGAATTAGAAGGTTATATAATTTGTATGGTAGTTGTGGATAAACCAACCTTCCTGCCCTCAAATTCTTACACCTGCAAAATCCAGCTTCTAATATTATTAGTCTCCGCTTTCCTTCAGAAATAAGAAACTGATCACATACCATTCTAAAAAAATAACTGCATGGCAGGAAGAGAGAGAATATTGCTATCTTCTTAGACTCTGGAAGCATAAATGATAGTCAGACTGGCTTTTGTTACTGGACTACACTGTAATTTCCTCTAAACAAACCTGAATATTTAAATAAAAACGTTTATTTATAACTTATATAGGTTGAAGCATGGTTTATTAAAATTGATCATGGAGAGTGCTGGGGAGGGTCCTCAGGCAGAAGGGTTAGGGCCAGGGCCAGGGCCAGCCAGCCCTCAGCACCTCAGAGCCAATTGCAGCGTGTGGTGCAGTGCTCTGCTGTCGATTTAAAGGGCTGGTGCTTCTCCCTTCTTCCCATTGGCAGGCCTGAAATTGGCATGAAACAAAGTATGCTAAACGTATTTCAATTGGAACAGAGCAACCACTGAAAGATCAACTGGCTCCCAGGCACCTCACTATGTGTGTCATTTATATTTATTACTGAAATAAACCAAATATTTTGGAAAAGGAGAGAAAGGGAACGTGAGCATTTTAGAAACTGTAAACTTACTCTTGGGCGCAATTTAGCTGCCCTCATCAAATAGTTTATAAAATGGATGGATTGAGGCCAATTCATCTTGGTGCTATTACAAATTGAAGTAAACTCTCATAAATTGAGAAGAACTTTAGTGTCAAAATCTGCTCTGCATTAAAATCCATTAATCTGGATTCATACCTCTAGATTTTCCTCATTTGAAATGAGATCAGGATCTGGGCATTCATTCCATACGTAGTTTTTTAAACGGAGATAATTTAATCTAGTCCAAAGCAATAGGGCACCCATTTTTGTGTATGATAGACCGTGTTGTCTCATGCTGAAATGGTAGAGTAGGAAGTCTGGTCTAATACTGGGCTAATAGATATGGCACAGAGTTGAGAAGAGACTAGAAAGCAATTCTTGGCTCAATCACAGTCCTCTTCTTGAATAACGGTTTGCTAGTCACTTGACTGACACTGTGCCTCAACTCCCCATCTGTAAAATGGGTAAATACCTACCTCATAGTGGTATTGAAGATAAAATCTAGCAATGATGAAGGCCCTACAAATAGTCAGGGCCTTCGTCATCAACAAATGCTTATCTGAGTGTAAAGAAAAAGATACCTAAAGGGTGTTCTTTGACATTTTGTGACTTAATATAACAAGGAAGTGATTTGAAAGGGTCATATACTTGTTTTTAGTTAATTTAGTCTTATTAACTTACTTTTCTGGTTTTAGATCCCTGTAAATAATTCCAAGACTATGGAGGTGATCTAATGCCAAGGCCAGCTCAGCTAAGTAGAACTTGACATCCTCTTCCGTAAACATTACCTAGACAGAAAGAAAGGGAGAACAAGTCTAATTACTGTAAGATAACTGGTTGATTTGCTTTGAACAAGCTGCACGGGAGACTTCTCTGAAACAGGAATGCAAGAAAGACTATTATATCAGATTCAGTTTGTCAGTACTTTTCTGCATTCACATTAACTATCCTCACCAGGTTCTCCTGGTTACAAGATAAAATTCTGTTAATTCAGCTATGTTTCCCCTCCTTTAAATAGTGCTGTTTTCCTTCTTGTTTTGGTCAGTTCAGCTGACAATACATATGAATATAAATCAGGGCTGAGCCTTAGTCATTGATGTCAGTGACAAAAAAGTCAATAATGCCCAGCTAGGCCCTTGGTTACCTGCATATATCCTTGTTTACGAAAATCTTGGCACATGAATTCCAAATTCCCACAAGTTGAGATTTAGACCTATTTTGTCTAACAGTGTTTTATGAATAGAAATATGGAATTTATTTTCAAAAGGTCAACAAAATATGCAACATGCATAGACTTAGGGCCAGATCCAAAACCCCATTGAAACGAACATGAATTTTTCAATTCAATTGAGTAGGTTTGGGCTCTTAGTTATGACAAGCTCCTCTCTTACTCACCTGCCAAGACTTAAGTTTGATATCAGACATTACCCTGATGGCATCAGACACAGAACAATATCAAGCTCAGGCAGAATGGCTACAGGACCAGAAATGGCTCTTCCATTAGTCTAGCTTGGGCGCAGTGGCAAACTCCTGGAGCCTGATTGCTAAGGTATGGGAACTGCAGCTACTGGCTGTGAAGCAGAACTCAGAGAGCTGAGTTATAGCTGCAGGTTATCCAGCTGGGTTTTTCTAAAACATCACTTGGGGGAGGTGGAATTAATGCTGTCCTCTAGAGCAATTCCTGGCAGCCAGCTAGGGGCTATCTTCTGCCTGGTCCTGGTGACTCAAGCCCTGACCACGTACCTCTCACCACAGATGCAGGAAGGCAGGGGAATGGAAAAGAATATAGGGGAACCCATGAGGAAGGAATGTGAAGAGAGACAGATGACCCTGCCAGGGGCAAGGAAGCAGGGAGAGGAGCAGGTACACAGATGAGAGTAGAACTGCTAGCTCCAAGGAAAGGTGGTAGCTCTTGGCTGCCTGGGACTCCCACCAGCTGCTGCAGGGGACAGTACTATCCTCATTCTGCAGGTTGCCACTTGGTCAGCTCGCACCCTGTGCCTTGGAGTCTCTCACAGCTGTGTCCATCCCCGCCTCCACTACTAGCTATTGCCTCTCCCCAGCAGCCAGACCCAGCTTGCTCTCATGTGTCCCAGGTTAAACTCCTTTTTATAATGCCACTGGCAAAAGTCCCAGGCAAAAAGACTCTCAGAGATGTATCATCTCCTATGAGCTCAGCCAATGGTGTCAATGGAATAACATTCTTCACCACTGTCTCTACTGGTGGTAGATAGAACCAAAACCCATGTAGAATTTAAAACAATGTAATATATTTTCAAAACAAATAACCACTTGCTGTCATTGCTCTCTGTGAATTGAAAATACTAGATTTCAGGTGAGAGCAATATTTTAAGAATTTGATTTGCATTATTCACATGCACTCTTTCCCTTTCTCTGTATTTACACCCTCGACTTTGTGGTACCCAGTAGTTTTCACTGTCTCACTAGGATTGGTGCAAGACTCTTCTCCTGGGCAACTCCTACCTCCGTCAGCAGCTGTCCTGTGCCTGTCTTCTCCCCCTCTTTTCAAATGTAATATGAAAACCATTATTTCCTTATTACTTTCTCATCCTCTGTCAGTTTTCTCCTCTCTGCTATTTTTTTTTATTATGTAACTGTATATTTATGGACATTTAATTCTGGGAAGCAGTGTGGGATAAGGTCTGTATGAAATATTGTAGTCAGACTAAAAGTGCTGTTATGAATAATGTATGTTTAACAAAAATGAAAACATTACCCAGGGAAAGAGTGGTGAACCTGGGTCACTCTTCCTCAAAATCATTGGAAATTGAAGGATTAGACAGCACCTCTGTCCAGGGTTGAGGTAATGTAATTCTTGGGGCAGAAGGGCAGAGGCAAAGAAGAGGCTGACTTTCTCTAGTTCAGCACATTCTGGTCCAGCAAAATCCATGGTCTGTCCTGGTTTTAGTTAGTCAATTGTCCACTTATTGTGGGTGTGGCCAAGTTTCCTGCTGTCCTGTAAGATTTGTTTACAGCCACCAATCCTGGTTCTCAGTGTCCTGTGCTGCTGTTTAGCTTTAAATTACCTCAGTGTCTTCTAAGGGGTATGTCTACACCACATTCCTCTTTTGAGAGAAGAATGCAAATGTAGACAAACGAAATTGCAAATGAAGCACGGATTTGATTTTCCTGCACTTCATTTGCATAATTGCAGCCAGCTGCTTTTTCAAAATACCTTATTTCGAGATAAAACACGCTGCTTAGACATGGTTATTTCGAGAAAATACCCTTCTTTCGAAATAACCCTTAAACCAGGAGTAAGTTCGGCCAGGATTTCACCTTTTGTGTTTTTGTGTGAATTCCTAAAGGTTCAGAAACAACTAATAATCCTGTGGCACCTTAGAGACTAACAAACATACAGGATCATGAGCTTTTGTGGGTAAAACCCACATCATCAGGTGAGTAGGAGTGGAAACAACAGAACCCAAGATATATATAACAGCAAAAAGAGTTACCTGTCAATTGTAGGACCCATGTTAATGAAACTAATTAAGTAGGCTGGATATATCCTACTCATAGGTTTTGATGTGAACATATGAATGTTAAAGGCAAGGAAAATGCCTTTGTAGTGTTTTAACCAGTTAATATCTTTATTCAAGTCCAAGTTGACAGCAATCTCTCTCTGTAATTGGGTGATAAAATTGGGTGTAGAAGAATGGCTACTTGGGTCACTTCAGAGAGACACTCCATCTGGGAGCTAATCAGGGCTAGCTGAACCCAGTTACAGCAAGACAGGAATCTTACTCACCAGAAGCCACAACACGGAATACTGGGGCACCCTGCCAGCCTGTTTGCTCTGAATTTTGGAGTTTCGTTGAAGGAATACAGAAAGAGACCCTTCTAAGTGTAAAATATCTGGTGAAATATCCCTTCCAGATTTTCCAATTTTTTGGCACGTGAATCTCCGCTTCCTATGAACTCTCTAACCCTGTTACACATGGCCACTTGAACATGGACTTCATAGGATGTGGAATCTGGATATCTTTTCTGTCCACATCACACTCACCATGTGTCTCTTTTTAGCAGTGAGTTAGGGGTAATTCTACCATGAGAAGGAACTAGCAATGATCTGGCCATTTGGAGTAAATGGTTATTAAGTTTTTCTATTAAACATGATGCTAGCACTTTCCCATGATGTCAACAAAGGCATTAAAAACATTTAGGGAAATTATAACCAATAATGGGTGAAATTGAGATTCATGGAATGAAAATACACCCAGACACACACACATTCTGAAAATGATCCAAGGCATTACTATGTGTTCTACACACAAATCAATGGGCTTACCTCTTTGGAGAGTCTAGTAAAAAGGTCTCCTCCCCGCAGGAAATCTAGTATTAGATACAACTTTCCTTCTGTTTGAAATGCTGCATAAGAAAAGAATGGAGATGATGGAAGATTTAATCATTGCAAAGTCTGCAGAGAATGAATATTATTGATTAATTCTGCATCCTTCACTAACTCTCCTACCATAGTTAGTCAGTTTTCGAATAGAATAGAATAGTCAGGTGTTTTTTTTTTAAACAGACTAATAAAATCAAGCTGTTTGCTGCATGGTGGTGGAAGGACTGGCATATTTGTTAGCCTACCGCTAGCATCCCTTGGTAACACCATCCCTACATTATACCTGGCATCAAATTTATTTTGAGAGGAGTAGCTAAGCCTGCCACATGATGAACTTTTCCTCCGATGTGAGGAAAATGAAGTCTCATGCACACCAGAAACCGAGTGGAAATGGACAGTATTTGGGAAGGTGCTATTCTTACCAACGATACAGATCCAATTGCAATTTCCACAACACATGAAAATAATGCAAATTCCATTTAATTTTAGTTACCATAATGAAGCTTGACTATGAAAGGATGATTCACTTCTGCCAAAATATCTCTCTCCATTTTCGATCGCACCCGATCCCGAACTGTAAAGTCAGAACAATGAGAACAGTCGATTAAGAGGAAGCAAGATATACTAGAAAGAGCACGGAACCAGGACTCAGACTTGGATTCTAGTTCTGACACTTTCACTGGCCACCTGTGTAACTTGGGCAAGTCACTTCATCTTCCCTCTCTCCCTGTCCCTATCCATCGGTCTTGTCTCTGTAGATAGTAAGTGGTTGGGGCAGGGACTGTTCCTTTGCAATTGTACAATAGCAAGTACTAATCTTGGCTGAGCTGAGAGGCACTACTTCATAATAAACTATAGGTGATTAAAATTCTTTTTGTAAGCCTTAATGTAAAATAAAACACCAATTAAAAAATAAACATAACTGCAACTGATCATGGCAAATTAACCAAGAGACTGATAGTTAACCCTGTGTGCATTTAAGCATATTTGTGCTGTGCTGATATTAGCAATAAGAATGACTCATTGAACACCTGAATGTGGTATTTTAAGCTCCCAATCAGATACAATTAGTAAAAAGGAAAAGTCTGTGGCTGAGGCAAAAGAGGCAACTATTATTTTCATATGCAGAGACAATTAGTGCAAGGCAGAAGCAAGAATAATGATTTTTTTATGGATCATATGAATGAAGAATAAGAGGAAAAAATAATTACTGATGTGTATAGGGTTCAGGCTAATCAAGACTGAAATGGAAGATTACCTACTAAATGTGTTTAATAGAATTTCAAGACACCATGCTGGGTTCCACTTTTCAGATGAATGTCTCTTAATCCTAAAGATGTATTTTCTTCTTGGTCACAGTTTTACTGATTTTTCTAATACATCTGTTTAGATTTCCTGTTCCTTCTCCTTGTACCACATTATTTATTCAGCTCCAGCACCCACTCACCAACCCTCCCACTGTATTGCCAGTTTATTTTAGTCAATAATGCATGAGACCTCAATGTGGTTATATTGTCACATGTACGTGAGTTGGGTGTACTGCTAAATGGGAGGTCAAAAGCTGAGTGCCTCCAGCACCCAAATAAGGAATATATTACAGTGCAATGGCACATTCTTCTCTACAACTGTGCTTTTAAAATGGTTGACTTAAAGACACTGGTCCAAACCAAAATTTCACATATGAAAACCTTTCAATGCTCGGAAAATGTGGGTCTCTAGCTATTTTAATGTTCTGTTTAAGCATGGTTTTGTAATCCTCATTAGCTATTCACACTGTTTCCTCAATTCCAGCCATTTGTAATAAAATCCACACACACCCAGGTCCACATTCCAGACCATGTGCAAAGATGGTGCATCATAGTCATGCAGTGGGAAATCCAGGCCGAGGCATACTTCTAAAATAAGGCACATGCCATACATCGCAAGTAGCCAGTCCCGTACCCAGCATAGGAATACTTGGGGTAGAAATGGCTGCTCTCTCCCTACATAGGTTATTTACTATTTCAAATCAAATGGGTAAACTACTGTGAGTATTTCCAGAAGTCTAGCTGTGCAAAATGCAGGCAACCCCCAAAAACATTCACGTAAGCCATGCATCAGCTCCAAGCTCCAAAATCCCCGAGGGAGTGGGCAGAAGCAGGAGTGATTTGTTACCCACCACTTGGTAAAAGTATGTCAGCTGCAAAGTCAGCATAGACAGAGGAGGACAGCCCAGCTATTCCCACCACACCAACCACAGCCTTTATCCTTGCTGGCCCTTGACACAAGTCAGTAGTGATGCACTGATGTTTATTTAAATCGCATTATAAAAAGTTTTGGCTTTAAGTTACTTTGGGTATTTGTTTGAGAGAGGATGGTTGAGTGTAGCAGCAGAGGGGCTAGGTGTGATGTACGCTGGCATCTCATCTGTGTGGCTATAGCCATGAGCAATGGCAGGGTTCCGCCACCCCGCTGGGTATTTCTCTTGACACGCTGTTAGGGTGTTGTGTTTTTAGATGAGCACCAGGAGCCTGTTGTGCTGGTGAGAGCACTGACGGCAGGTGCTATATCGGGATAGTGTAACAGGAAGACTGCACAGGCAGGGGTGGGGAGGGAGACTGTTTGCTACTGAAGAGGTGATTGAAATGGTTGTATATGTTGGGGAACCACCTGCATAAGGGGTTTCAGTATCGCAGACTTCTGCCTTTTCGCCACAGGCTTCACTAGTCAGCGTTGCTGTGGATCTGTAATCCTCCTTATCCTTCATAAGAACATGTCTGTTTTGAAAAGAGATTCTGAGATGTGGGTGGCCACACTGGAAGTAACAGGGTTGTATGCTGTGGGGTTGTGTCTGTGCACATTTAACAGTTCCCTTGGGCCTATGGGGTTCAGATCATTTCACATAATTCACCCAAGTGGTGGTGACACATTTTGGGACCTCATCAGCCTGTCATGTTGCTATGCCATCTGCTTCCCCGCATGGAGACAGACACTGTAGTATACCCATATGAACTTGCAGATGCCTTGGCTTGCTGACTCCTTTTTACATATCCATCTAATCTCTCATTCCCTACCCAGGGCAACTAAAAAGGCTGTTGTGGCACACAGGTATTTCTGTGGCTAATCAGACCTATAGGTGGGGTGACATGCTCTCTCCATCCCTTTGCACTACCTACTTACTGGCATGAGTGCCTGTGGGACAGCAATTATGTGGGCTCACTTCTGACGTCACAGCATTTGTTGTTTAGCCCACGGCTCAGATGTCTTCTCATGTTCTATGACCACGCAGATCTCTCTCTGTTGTTCTCCTCCCCTATCACTTTCCTATTGCTTTAGTGTCCCTGGGCTGTGATTGCTTTTAAATTTGTTTCCTTCAATAGATTAACATTCCTCAAGGTGGGGACAGCTGATGGCTTGCTGTTCTCTCGAGTGTTTGTAAGGCCCTATCACTGTAGTATTTCAATGCCATACAAAGCTATAGGCAGCAAAATTCAAGACATACACCCTTGCCCTCAGCCCCCAATCAACACAGGCTTTCTGGATGTGGAGGAAGGTCAGGTTGTCTCTCTCTCATCCTGGCACATGCTATATGTTCAAGCTCTTCCTGCTGCTGTGTACATTTTTGATGTAGGTGAGGCAGGAGTTCATGGGGAAAAGCCTTCAGGCTTTGGCTCAGTTTGACTCCTCTAAGCAAGTCTGCCCCAGGGGGAACCCTTATGTATGAAAATGCTCTGCCTGCTGCATTCAACAGATTTGTGCTAGTGCCCAGGACTGCCCCAAATTCTAGTGCTTGCATCCTGGCACATAGAGAACCAGCACAAATGAGTAATGTTTAGCGATTGTCTGTAATCTGAATCAACTCTGGCTCAGTTATTCCAGATTGCTGGGTCCTGGCTGCTCTGGGTTTGGTCACCAGATTCTAAAGGGAGAGTTGAGTGCCATCTGACTATGGGATTGGATGTGAGTGATTGAGATGTCTGGCCCAGTGAACCAAAAAAGCACAAATGTGTGTTTCTGAAACTATGTGAATACGTCCTGTTGTCTAAGTCATTACACGGGGCTGTGTAACTTTGTACTTTCCTTTCTGGATCAGCTGGCATGGGAGACAACTGGCATCATCCTAAATTTGGTCAGTTGTCTACAAGGAGGATCTATTCACAAGGACCATTTTACTCTGTCATCCTGGAAGTTCTGTAGTTCTCTTCAATGTGTCCCCCTCACTGGGCCATATGCAACAGTCTGCTACAGAATAAGTACTAACTCCAGGCCTTTCGGGGGTTATGCTGTCTAGGCTGCAAACGTTTCTACCCCCCCTCTTGGTATTGGCAGGGGATTGTTAAGGTGTCCAAACCCCATCTATAGCACCTAACGGCTCCTTTTTGAATTTGCACCACCTGCAGAAGCAGCATGCACAGGAAGTGGGAGTGTATAATGTTTTGGCAGGAGATACGCATACTAACAGAAGATGTTTACTTATCTGCATAAACATTTTGTTCACTGAAAACGGTGAACTCTTAGCAATAGGAAAGCTTTTGTCCTGTATATTCAGTATTGGATTGAGGCCAAAATGGGCGTTTTGCCTTTCAACTTCAAGCTACACAACAGTGATGGATCTCTCCATCTATATATAACCTAGAGCAGGGTCCTGAAACAACAGTAGGCAATTTTGGTGTTCCATCTATTCACTTCATAACAAGTATTTAATGTGGTGGTATGTAAACCAAGAAAGTGTGGGAACTGCTAGCCTAGAAGAATAAGCATAAGCTTCAGAACAACCTGAATGCTAATCTTGACCATGCCACTAACTCACATGTAAAGTCTAGGGTGAATACATTATCTATACATTACTTCTGTTTCACATCCCGCAGGGGAGTAGAAGTTACTATACTGTCATATCCTGCAGGAATGGAGAAAGTATATGCCAACTTCCAATAAAAGTGATCCACATTTGAATGTGCCCATGTACACACAGGGTTGGGATGGGAGGAGAAACTTTTTTTTAAAAGGGGATTTTTGGCTATTGGGCTGATATAGTTTTCCTAAACAAAAGGGACTGAAGTATGGTAAAGGAGATAAAATATTAATACAAAGTGTATTGCACTGGTAAAACAAAGTTCCATCTCCACAGACAGTCAGTTGTATTTTTTATCCTAAGCAAATTGAACCAAAATTCCACATCCCCTTCTTGCTAATTTGCTGACATCAAATCTTATCAATAGTTAAATAAGGAAAAAATATTCATTTTCAGCAGATGTGCTTTTGGCTATATGCAGGCCACAGCTAGCAAAGTCACATTGCTAACTGTAGATACTATCAAAGCAGAAGGACATTGCTTGATGCAGAAGCCATAGAAGGTCTACCAATTCAGCAGGAAGTTGAGCTAACTCAATGGAAACCTTTAATTAAACAAATTGGGGATTAGATGTTATAGAGGTTATGGGGTAGTTTCTCCATTAGAATGCTGATTAAAAGTGGTAGGTAATTTAGTACAAAAATGAAGAAACTTTCCTAAATACTCACTATCCTGGCTCCACTGACATCAATGGGGGTTTTGCCATTGACTTCAGTTGGGCAAAGATTTCTTCTCTGTATTCTTATATTCATCTGGACAAGTGTTGCCCTCAAAACTATGGCTTTCTTGTCCCGATGACAAGGTAATTTTCAGGTTTATTTAAGGAAAATTTCTCTTACAATAAAAAACACAAGCAGCAAAGATGGTTTATCAGCCTTGAAAGGTATTGCGTTTTTTGTCTCCATCTCTCTAATTTGGAGGAGCTGATGTTTGTTCTCTAGATCAGTGGAAAGGTCATTCACTTTTTTTGGCAGTACAGTTTTGAATTTTGCTGATGAAGGTGGTGCTGGAAAGCTTTAATTATTTTTGTTAGCTAATACATGAGCAAAACAAATGTAGAACAATTTAGTAGCTCTGTAAAAAAAGTATTAATTTAGAAAGAAAAACAAATTAACAAAGAGAAGGTTAATATAATGGAATAGTATCTGTTCCACACTGTAACTTGTCATTGTTTCTTTGATAGATAGCACCACAGAGAAAGTATCAGTGAGGGGAGGAGGATGAAAGGAAAGGTCATGGTTACTCTAGTCTCTGCTCACAGTGGGAGCTATGATTACAGAAAAAACTCAGCTTAATGAACATTTCAGGAACTGATGTTGTACATAACTCTGAACAAAATATTATGGTTGCTTTTTCAAAACAAAAACAACCAAATGTTGATCTAATACAACTTTGAAATGCAGCAGAAAAAATGCTATTTTCCCTTTTTTAATAAAATAGTTTACATTTAATTCGATATTAAGCTGCATGATTGCATACTTCTGGTCCAAAAGCAGTTTGTGGTTGATTGGCCAATTCATAACTCCTGATATTCTACGTGATGAAGCATTTCAAACAACATTTAATTCCTCCTCAGTTGCTCAGACTTTTCTCAAACTAGCTTCTATTAGGCTGACTCTTTCCCCATAATTGACACTAGCTTGAAGGTGAGTTTATTTGAAAGGTATGAACAAAAACCAGCTAATCTATTTTTGAGTTATACAATCATAATAACAAACCCCATGTTTTCTATTTATTCCTACGTTCCAAACAACGTCTTTTTTTTTCCTGTTTGTGTTACTCAGACAAAAAGGATGAAACTACAAACATCAAGCTTACTGGTTCAGTAGTCCTTGTGGTGGGAGAAGAATCACATTTGAACAGCCTTGGTTTGGTAGTTAAGTTACAGGGCTATTTTTTACTTTGATTGCTTCTGCCAGCTTAAAACAGAGTACAGGGTGGCAAGGGGGGCCACAAACTCATTAACACCGTAGGCAGCCACAAGCGGACCACTGCTGTCCTCAAATTGAGAAGTGCCAGCCAGAGAGGAGACATGCACCAGAAGAAAACTGGAGGATTTGCATGTTTCTTTGCAGCAGTCTACACTGCAAAGGCTAGTATGGAACACTGGACTCTTTGAGGGAAAGAAATAGGCCCTGGCCTCCTAGGAGGGATGAAATCCATCTGGTAGACAGAAAGCATCCCAACGTGCACCTGGGGTCAGTGTGACACGGGACCATTTAACATGAGTTTTCTTATGACTGCTAGAATTTTCTGTTTACTCATCTCCTTCAACGCCTCAAGTAAAGATGTATGTTGAGAGAGTAAAGAACTTGCCTTGTTATGGGCATCTCTGTATTCCTTGGTTAAGGGTATCTGAACACCACATGGCTGACCTGAGGATTTGACAAATGCAAAGTCTCCTCACCACTAAAATCCATGTGAGGACAATACAGTTGGGACATATGAGGGAGAATATTCAAGCCTATACATTTTGTGTAAGTGCTAAGCAGCAGAAATTTCAGCACAAATTGACTCTCTGCTGGTGTCAAGGGGTTCAATGAAAAAGGAATAAATGACCTGTCTGTTTTTAAGGGAGCTATTAAGGCACCTAAAGTTGCAGTCAGATGCCTAAATACATTGTACTTGGACCACAAAATCAACATATAATTTTTATGGGGAGCAACTCTGGTGATTGCTGCCTGGGCGAAATACCAGGGATTGAATTAGGGCATTCAGAGCTAAAAGCACCAGCAACTACAATTTAACCTGAAGAATTATTCACATAGCTGAAGAAGTGTAACTTAGGTTGACTCACCCCGACAGTGTAGACAAGGACTAACAGAAGGAAACCTTGAAAATAGCTTCCCAAAGCAAATTCCAAATTGTATATTTAACTGTAGCATTCAAAATTCATACTGGTAAGATTTTCAGAAGCACTTACGTGATTTAGGAACCCAAATCCCATTTTCAAAAGGGATTTTGAGCCACATATTTGAAAGTTTTGGGCAACCAGAAGGAATTTCAGAAGTGCCTATTTCCCGTCACCTTACACAACTAACAAATGCTCACAAGCAGCTGATTTGAGCTAATTGTATAGGAAAATACGTGAAGAATCATATGATTCACTAAGACTTTCACAATTTACTCACATTCTGTGAAAAGGAAGACAAAATTCAACAGATAAATTTGATACAAATTTGCCCTTATTACAAATTTGATAAGAAATGTCTCTCCGCAGAGGGAGTACAAATTAACTAAGAAAACCAATACTTATTATGTTGTATTGAGATTATTAAGGAATGGGTGATAAAAAGAAATGACCAAAACAATAAAGGGAACTAGGAGACATGCTAATTTTATTAATCTCAACTGAAAACGTAGGTGATTTGGGGGAGGGAGTCAACATTTGTTAAATGAAGGAAACTAATGGTCAGATTCTACTTTTTTTTTATTTCCTCCATACCCAAAGATCTCAGTGCAGCTGCATAGCTGTACCAAAGAGGAGAATTGACTGACACGTGTTTTATTTTCAAGTTTCAAAAACTGTATTATGAAATATGCAGTGTAGTTGTAGCTCTGTCTGTCCCAGGCTACCAGAAAGAAGTGGATGAGATCTTTTATTGGGCCAATTTCTCTGTTGGTGAGAGACAAGATCCTGAGCTATACAGAGCTCCTCAGGTTTTGCTAGACCGTGAAGTGGCTGGAAAGTTTGTCTCTCTCACTAATAGAAAAATTGGTCCAATAAAAGGACTCACCTATACTTATGGCTATATCAGCATTGAGATAATTGATGCAGCAATGTTGGTTTAGCATGTCTGGTGAAAACCCACTAGATTCATGGTAGAGTTGTCTCCCATCAACTCCTTTACTCCAGTTTCCCAGGAAGAGTAAGGTAAGTCAGCAGGAGAGCATCTCCCAATGACAGTGAAGTGTGCGCACAGCTGTACATCAACCTAAATTAGGTTTATTTCAGTGACGTAACATTCAGTTACCTCACCCACCCTGTCCTTCTAGTACTGCAGAGTGTCAGATAGTACAGAATAGTGAACACAGAAGCAAAGCTCTTTAAGGCATTTTAAGAAATGTTTAAGTGCAGTCTATTACATATGAAGTAAACATTTTAGAGAACTAGATTCTAATCTCAAATATGCATGCGTGTCATGGAACATTAACTGGATGCACAGCAGCTGATTCTACAAAATACAAAGCAATATAGGTTTCCTAACTGAGATTAGGATCTGGTTGTGCTTTGAAAGAAAATATGCATTATGCTTGCTTCATTCTCTCAGACAGAGAATCGCACTAAAGATTCTCATTGGGGGAAAAAAAGTATTCTTAATCTTTAATTTGGGTTGTTAAACCCAAGTGACTCATTTAGTTTAAAAATACTAACCAAGATGAGGCAATTCTGATATTTTAATTTTTTTTTTTGGCATTGCATCTTAAGTTGTCCATCACACTTGAATTTGAGCTGCTAATCCAAGTTAAAACCAAAGATGTCTTATTTTCATGTTATACCTTATCATAGGGATCTGTTATAGTATGCAATTATACTACCGTCACCTGAATAATAAACCATAATGGCGAAGGCTTGTACAGAATGCCACTGAATATTTCTATTTGTTTTCTCCTCTCCTATAGAGGACTGTCTACTTTTCTGGGAGAAACTTCTCACCCCACAAATGTGAGACCTTTAGAGATGAGAAATAAGAAATAAAAAGGGAGTGTAGGTAAATTAGCTTAGAGCTTTGGCTGTGCAGCAACAACCAGATAGAGTGAATTATGAGACATTCTTAAAGGGCATACAGGAAAAAAGAAATCAATAACTGCTCAGGCTGTACTTTAAGAACTCAAATTTGGATAAAGGTAATTTTTCTCCTCTCAATATTGTTCTTACATAAATCAACACATTCCGCTTTTAGGATTTTTTTTTAAGTCAGCTATCAGTAGACAAGTAATATTCTTTAGTGCTTGGATTTACTTTATGGGTTAGAACAAAAGATCTCTCTAAAATATCCCAAAACCTCTGATTATACTTTTTACTTACAGCAGTATACAAACATTAACCATACATCACCACAAGGCAGCTATACTTTTTTTTTATAAACAGGGAAACTGAGGCACTGACCGATTTAGTAACTTGCCCAAGGTCGTAAGAACATAAGAATTGCCTTACTGGATTAGACCAAAAGTTCATCTAGCCCAATATCCTGTCTTCCAAGAATGGCGAATGCCAGGTACCTCAGGGGCAATGAACAGAACAAGTAACCATCAAGTGTTGCCCATTCCCAGCTTCTGACAGACAGAGGCTAGGGACCTATCCCTGATCATCTTGGCTAATAGCCATTCATAAACCTATCCTACATGAGCTTACTAGATTTTTTTTTTAACCCTGTCATACTCTTGGCCTTCACAGCATCCTCTGGCAAGAAGTTTCACAGGTTGACTGTGCATTGTGTGGAAAAAATACTTCCTTTAGTTTGTTTTAAATCTGTTGCCTATTAATTTAATTCAGTGACCCCTAGTTCTTGTGTTAAGGAAATGGTATTTAATCCTTCTCATATTTGCTTTTTTGACACCAGTCATGATTTTATAGACCGCCATTGTATCCGCCCTCCCTTAGTCATCTCCTTTCCAATCTCCAGTCCTATTAATTTGTTCTCATATGATAGCTGTGCCATACCCCAATCATTTCTGTTGCCCTTTTTTGAATCTTTTCCAGTTCCATTTTGTTGGCCTTTTCTGAATCTTTTCTAATTCCATATAATAAATCAGTGTCAAGATCAGCAAGAGAACCCAGGTTTTCTGACTGCCTGCTCTTATCACTGGACAAACTTCATTATTTTTAAATGTTCTTAATCAGAAATTGTACTGAAAATGAAAGCTAATTATGAAAGTAATTTAAATCCATAAAGTAAACGACAGTGTCACATTTGCTATGAAAAAAATGGAGAGGTTTTAAATGTGTGTGTACACATGCATCTGTGCACAGAAGCCAATCTACTACCTCCTTACATGCAATATACCCAAAGTTCCTCAAAGGCAGATATGTCCGTATTTTCAATGGGCCAAATTTTGTGCTGACATTCATCACATGCAATACCAATGATTGCAATTGTTATTGGTTATCTATGAGAACGTTAATGAAAAGCCTGATGAGGAACAGAGAAATCTGCCAGGCATCAGGAGAGGCGGGAGCTTAAAGGAGAATAAAATTATACATATGGATATTCATGAAATGTGTCATAGAATCATAGAAGATTTGGATTGGAAAAGAACTTCGGAGGTCATCTAGTCCAACTCTCTCTCTCTGCTTAAAGCAGGACAGACAGAGTTTTAAGCCTGGCCTGATAAACCTCTCAGGATGGAGATTCCATCACCTCTCTAGGTAACCTAGTGTCTTTCTATTCTACACTAATGATTATAGATCATCCAGCTTGTCTTCTGCACAAATAAAAGCTCTAACTTCTCAATGCAGCCTAAGCAGATCCGTATTTACTTGGTTACATAAGTTATGTTTATTTAGAATTATTTGCCATATTTGACATGACTTGCTGTCAACTGATGCATGCAATATTGGAATCTGGTCAAATTCTACTGTAATCTATCCTTATTTAATATTACCTTTTTTTAGTTACCTACATGCATGAATATATTACTGCAAGCTATACCAGCACTTACTGCATTAACTGCCACTGACAGGCAATAATTACCTACACTATAGGAATCACAAAATTTTAAAATCAAGAAATGAACAAATAAACCAGGCATTAGGGCTATAGGGGGCCCAGCTAAATGAGATTAGTAGTCACTCTGGAAATTGCTATGCTCATGAAGGGAGAAGTTAGCTGACAATGTATACAGAATTTAAATAATGAAAAGCTTACAATAGTTACACAGTAGGAAGGGCTCTGTTCCCTCATCAAGATGTGTATTCTCCCTTTTAACATTTTGTATATGGCATGGAAAAGATCTACAAATATTACATGATTTTCTCCCTAAGACAATCAATCAGTGAATCAACACTGAGCCTAAACTTCCCCACAGCATTGCCCTTGTGCCACTGCCAACATTTCTCCTTGGAGCCTCTAGTTCCTGTTACTGCTGCCATTATGTTGAGGTGTTCACTTCTAGTCTGCTCACCTATCACAGAAGGTCAGAACCTGCATCTCTCCTATTCATAGCACAAGTGTTTCATATCTGTGGGATGCTCCTGAATTAAATGATGGACTGCCTTGTGTTTGTTACTGTGATGTCTCTAAGTCAACATGAACAACTAAGAAATTGTTTCTCTCTTCTACAGTCTGAGATGGAGATGAGCCAGTCAACCAGACATGAGAGGATCTCTCAAGGTGGCAAGTTTCATACATCCAACTCGGTGTAATCAATTGCCATTTATTTTCTTTATTCTTAGAGGCTCGGGTCAAATGGTTGGCTCATTTCACTTTGCCGTAAAGTGTTCGGCTTTTACAGCAATTGTTTTCTGAAGTATTTCATGGAAGTGAAATATGAAGCTTTTATGGCTGAAAAATGTTAAGAGCCCTCTTTGAGCTGTTCATAAACATCCAAAGAGACCTGTGGTGAAATCCTCACCCCTGCTCTGTCCTCTTCACTTAGAGTAGCAATGTCAAAGTGACATCAAGGGGCTCAAGAAGTCCCAATTCTGGCCAAAGAAAGCTTCCCTCTGTGCAGCACCGTGGTGGATGGCCATAAGATTGTTTTTTGAGGACCCACTTGCAAGCCCCTACATAGAGGGCAAGCCCGTGGCAGGGCTTGGACTGAAATCTAGGCAGTGCTGCAGTATATAGGGTAGTCCAGGGAGGCTGACTTTCATTAGAGAGGCCCTTAGGGCAGCCTAAAGTATGACAAAGCTTTCCAGTTTCCATAGCAACCCAGAACTAGGACAGCAGAAAAGTCACCTTAGCCTGCCCTCCCCCCCTACCCTTGTGCTGTGAGGCTTGTGCTCTGCCTCTTTGGTGCAGCATGTATTGTCTCCTTTGCACTTGTAAGTTGTTAGGATCATGAGGGAAAGGGTTTAAATACTATCAAGTGGGAATAAATCTTTGAGAGGAATGGACAACGTCGTGCTCTCTCTCACACAATGGAGATTGTTCCTAGTGGGATTCTGCACTGTCCCATCAACTGAATTTTATTTGTGCCTGGCACTTGGACAGGTGCTATTCATTCAGTAGATCTGTTCAAAACTCTGAATTCCCATTCTATGAGAAATTAAAACATTTATAATTTTTTTGTTCTAACTGGAACAAAACTAAAATTTCCTACAGCATCAAATATCTGAAAAGGGGTCCATTGACACACTTTGTTTTGAACAACAAAAAAATCCATTTTGACATTTGTATTTTAAAATCAGAGTTTAGTGATGTTTAAATTATCACACACATGTTGTGATGCACAAGCCTGGAACTAGGGACAGGCTACGCACACCACAGCTGCCTGAGGTGCCGGACCTGGGTGGCACCTTGAGTGCTGTGCACCAGGCAGGGATGCTTGCACTAAATCCAAGAGCTTTCTTCATGTCTTGTGCCTGCCATTCCCTCAGCCGCGTTGTGGCAGACGCAGCATTATCTTCTTTAGATTCAGTATCTCTTTTGGGAGTACTGCAAAGGATGTATGTCCTGTTTTCAGCATCAACTATCAGATGGAAGACTCTCATGTTACAAATCTAACTGTGAAGACACTCGCCGGGAAAGCCACGTTGACAGCATAAGGCTAATGAAGTGCTAGGGGTTTCCGATGCCTGATGGAACTGGTGCAGCCGAGTAAAGATGAGGCCAGAATCTGACAACGTGCAAAGCCTGGCAAACCAGATCACTGACTTCAATTTGCTGGTCTTATGATCTCTGTTCTGAGCAAACGCTGTAAGCGAGGCATCACACATTCACTTGTTGGATGTTAAAATCACTACTACCTTTGTACCACTTTGATAAAAAGCTGCCTAGACCGCATTGTGGTCTCCAGAGAAAATGGATTTGAAGATGTCATAACTGCTGCCCAAGAAATGGCAGAAAACTTTGGAGTTGAGCCTCTCTTCAAGAAGACGCACATTTATTTGAAGAATAGATATTTTGGTTACAAAGGTAAAGATGAGGTGAATGAGGTGATGGGAAGCTGAAAAGAAAAATGTCAAAAAGCGAGGCATTTTGTTTGCTTGTTGACACTGCTTGAGTGTCCATCAAAGAGAGGTTTTCACAAGCACCATGAAAAGACTTTGGGAGGTTTTGTATGGTCTTAGTAAGCTGCTGGTGAACAGTAAAACATTCTAGAACACTTGTACAGAACTGGACACTGACACATGGCGAATGTTTGGAAATCAGTGATGATAAGCTCTCTATCAGACTGGACAATGTCTATCACATTTTGCTCAAATTGGAGGCAGTCTCTACCACAGGGTCTCCAATTCATTTGTGATGCTGAGCTGAAGGACACTTTTTTCCTAATGCATAGATAGCTTTGAGCATTCTGCTCATGCTGCCAGTCACCATCATGAGTACAACTTTTTGAAGGTCAAGTGCATTCAAACATATCTTCAATCAACTATACAGGAAATGAGAGGCTTGCATCGCTTGCTATTTTATCGTTTAAAACTGCCATTTGCCAGTCTTTGGATCTCTCTGATATGGCGATTCAGTTTAAGGCAAAGGTGAGAAAAGTGACCTTTTGTAATAAAAACAACATCCCAGAAGTAAGGTGACTGTATTTTCCAAAACACAAGCAAAACAGAAACCTCCCATGCCTAAAATCAGGACATTTTGTGGTGATTTTCAAGTGATGAAAGCTAGTCCTTGGATGATGGCCAACAAAAAGTGATTAAGGGTTTGCAATAGACAGTCCTAGGTCATGTGAACAGAAGGAACGCACCAGAAAAAGATTAACTAGCACTCTTCCCTTTAAGTAGCAAAACATAATGGTTAATTCATTGCAAGTTATTTTTTAGCATGATCTTCACTAGCATATAGAGAGCCTGATGGAAGACATGCCAAGGTTCAGATAGTTTCTGGAGTGAAATCATAGATTTTCTGAAAGTTAATAGCAAAAGTCCCATCAGTTCAAAGGGGACCAGGATTTCACCATCTGTATCCAAATCTCTATACTCAGTTTTGAAAATACCTCTAGGTGCCTTATGTCTAGGCTTGGAAGGATTATATTTTTAATTTGTAAATTATGGAAAATGTCAAGTTCATCCTAGATACAGAAGCCACAGAACAATGTTTCCATCAATATAAATCAAAATGTACAGGTAGACAAAGTAAGAAAATGCTGCTTGAGAAATTCAAGTGTGATTTAAGGATATTTACTTTGTGTATTTTGACATATGATACTGACAATTGCCATATGTGACAAATGGCTGGCTGAAGGCAGATGTATCACTTTTGGAATGGTGGAAGTCTGTTTTCCTATCAACTGAAAAAGATTAGCTCAGGTTAATTATGGACACCTAAGTCTAATTAAGGGCAGTCTGTGATCTTTAAAAATCTCTTCCAATGAGCAAGAGAAGGAAGGAGGTATGAGAAGCCACATATCAAAGAGTTATGTGCGGTGAGAGAGTTGTTTTTCCCTATAAGGGTAAATCTTGTTTTTGTTCGTAACTCCCATGGGAATTAGGAAAAGTAATATTTTTGGTTTTGCTTAAAGACGACCTTGGGCCTTCCCTGTAAAATACCGTAAATAAACCAGTTTAAGTACTAAACCTCCGGAGTGAGGCTGATTTACCCCTTAATGCCAGATGGAGAAAAGCTGAGCCCTCAGGTGCTCAAAGTAGTATACTGTCATACACACCACCCATAGGCAAACACTTATCACAAAGCAATTGTTCCATAGCTGACCTCTCAATCTTCATCCTCAAAAGGAAATCCCCACAAAACCTTTAAAAATTGAGCTTGAATTCATAAGTTTGTTAGATGCTGAAAACCATGGACTTAATAAAGACATAATAAAAGATTTATGACATATGAATGACAATATGTAATTTACTAGCCCCCCCCCTCCCTTTTTTTTCTCCATTGACTGCAGAGGTACTAACTTCCCACTTCACCTAGAAACATCTCTTACAAGATGTTTAGCATAAGGAGTTAATAAAATCTGTTACACCTTGTATTTAGCTGTTACACTCATACCTTTCCCAGATCTGAAGAGGAACTCTACTAAGCTCGAAAGCATGAACAGAAATCAGTCCAAGATTTCACCTCACCCACCTTGTCTATCTAGTTTGTGTTTTAGCAGTTACAAAGCTTTAACTTTTTTTAATCTCAAAATTTACTGTTGTGAGTTATTGTCTGGTACACCGTGATTTCCCACAATTGTGAAAATTTGAATAATTTTAAAATGCTGAAAAACCCCAGAATGTTGATAAAATATCCAACCAAATTATGAAAATCCATGTGTACTTTTACTATCATGACCGATATAGTAGCAGCAGCAATCATCTCTCTTGTCTATTTAAGAGGGTATTCAGAGTTTAAAAATGTATAAACTTTACTGAGCAATGACTGAAAGGAGGCCAGGATAAAAGCTAACAAATATCAGAAGGACCAACAGCAGGAAGAGAGGGGAATTATTTAACAAAAATCCACAGGGTCAAGGAAAATGTAAACATGTTGAAAAGTGACTGGTTAAAAAGAATGAGAAATTGTTGATTGAATATCAGAAAATATTCTTGTCAGTGCTATCTACTAGTTTCTAGACATGTGTAAGCAGCCTGCCAAACATTTGGATCTGGCTTGCCATGCTCTACTGCCACCACTATCCCCAGTCTCCTACCCATTGCCAAGGGGAACTGCAAGAGTAGTGCTTGAAGGTGCATGCAGAGACCTTCCTTTGAGCAGAGTTTGGAGCTGTGGCAGCCAAGGAGCCTGGCTGAGGGTCCTGCCAGGCCACCAGCTGGTAGCCACCTTCAGTACGCTTTTTCTGGCCAGAGTCTGCTCCTGGCATTCCACCCCCCATGTGCCCCAATACCCTGCCACCCGTCATAACCCCTTCCTGCACTCAAACCCTATGCTCTCCCTCCTACACTCTTGCCCCAGGTCGGAACCCCCTCCGAAACCCAAACACCCTCCCAGAACCCACACCCCCTCCTTCACCCTAATCCCTTATCCACAGCTCCCTGAAGTACCCAACTCCATCCCAACCTTTATACACCCTTCATAAATATTATAGGGTATGTCTACACTAGCCCCCTACTTCGAACTAGGGTGGCTAATGTAGGCA
>CM057847.1:74302285-74318593 GCA_030068395.1 Apalone spinifera | reverse complement strand
TTATGCACCCACCTTATAGTAGCCCCATCTAAGTTGTATTTGCCTGGTTTATTGGTAAGAATATCATGCGAGACCGTATCAAATGCCTTACTAAAGTCTCGGTGTACCACATCCACCGCTTCTCCCTTATCCACAAGACTTGTTATCCTATCAAAGTCTCTTGGGCTATGTCATTTCTTAAAGTCCTTAGCAATGGAATTTTTCCTTTTGCACAAGATTTTAACAATTCTAAATGCATCCTTTGGACGATGCTATAGGCTATAATTTGATGAGACCTTATACAATGAGAATTTCCAGCTGGCTTGAATAGAAACAGACAATATAAACTTGCAACTGCTGTGTCCTCAGAATTTATTTTTATAGATAGAAGTTGCCCTCTCATCCAAATCTGATCCTGTGTTCTGAACTGCTAAAGAAACAGCAAGAAGCGTAAATACACACATACAAAAATTAAGATCTAGAAGCAAATGAGTCGTTCTTTAAAGAATCGTTTTGCAAAAAAGCAGCCAATAAAAAGAAAGTTCCAATGATGATATATGTAGGGAGGGTTTGGTAAATGTTTTGACTTGTGAACTCTTTATGTTGGCTTTTTGACAATCATTTTACAATCAATACTAGCAGCGGTACTTACATTTCTCCCTTTTAGTGTGACAGCCTCAGAATATATGTGCTCACGCACAATAAGCTTGCGTAATCATGGCTATTTTTCTTTATGACATGTGGCTACATCTCTTCCCAGAAATATCTTTTAAGTGATCCATTAAGAGCATAAACTACGTTTTGTTTTTTATCTCAGGGTCCAGCTCTCTCCATTTTTCAGGTTCTGGAAATCTAGAACCATTGACATTCTCGGACTTAGGCTCTCAAGGAGTAAGTGACCTATACCTTAGGCAGCAATGGGGTTGTCAGGGAAACAAGAGCAGTCTTCCCTCAGAATGGTGGATGACCAGAGAAGATCTAATGTGGGTCTCCTGACTTGAAGGGGACGGAACATACTGTTGTTGTCTCTGGGGAAATGGTCCTTAAGGGGTGTTGGAAAGCCTGGAAACAGCTTTTGTGGGACAGTAAAAGGATGAGGGAGGGCTTAAGAAGAGAATGTTTTGGGCTTCAAAAGTAGAAATTATGAAAGTCATTGCTTTTCACATGTTTAGCAAAGGCTGTGGAAGAGCCCAATAGTGTGGGAGTCTGCATCTATGCACCAGTGAGTGAAGTTAGTTTATTTAAATCATGTGTTATTTGTAAACTCAGCATGGTGTGATGTTTAGATTCTCTATACGCACGTTATTTCACTGGACTTGTTACACCAGAACCAGAGAAATCTTGGGGCTAGCTAAACTATAGAACCACCAACAGGAAACTAAGGCAGGCACGGTGAGGGGGGAAAACCAAGGGAGACACGGTACCTTATGATTGAAGATATAAGCTACATAAGCGGAGTGTTCTGAGTGACATCTACTGCCTGGGGTTTTTTATTTATACATATTTAATTTGCGGTTTGCTATGAATATTTTAAATGCAAAGCACTTGGAGTTCTCAGCAAATTAATACATTTCTTTTTAGGCTTTTCAGAATCTGTAAATTCTACAGTATAGCCAGCACAGCTGTAATCGCCATAAACCAAATTACCTTTGGCTTAAGAAAATCACAAACTCTGCAGATACAGATAGTGCCATTTGTTCAAGGAATTTTGAAACTTGGGAGATAGACATGTTATGTGTAAGCTCTTCATTCTTTGTGAACTCCACCATTAGCCCTTGTATTCCATTACAACAAGCTCTTCAGATCTGTTTAGTGGAGTTTATAATTAACGTGATTCAAAACAGCTCCCGCTAAAGGAACTTTGAACTTTAACAGGCTCCATCAGGTTTGCCTGAGAACACCTTGAGAGGAACAACATGAGAATCAAGTTAATAAAATCTGCCGTTGCTGTGTGTCGTGTGTAGAATATAGAGGAGCCCCAATGCTTCTATCCCCTTGGTTTTAGCAGGAGCAAAGGGCAGCCCTGCTTCATTGAAATACTCCTTTAGTCTTTTTGCTAAACATATTACTATAGTCTTGTCTGTTTTCCAAAAACATATTTTCAAGAAACTAATTCTCAACACTAAAGAAATTCAGTACTTTAAACACAGTTTTAGGACCTGAAATATAAATTAAACAAAAACCAAACCTCATGAGAATGCCACAGTTTAAAAAGAAACACTAAACATTTTGAAAGTCAGAAAATTTCAAGTTTAAGTTCCACAAATATTCCTTACTGCAGCCTTGTATTCCCATTTAGTATCTATCTAGGAGCTCTTTCTAAATTTTAAATATTACCAAAGCTTTTCTCCGAAGTGCCTAAAATTAGATTCCTATACACTTATTTAGGGTCCTAAATAAACGGTCCGATTTTCAGAAGTGCTGAGAACCCAGCAGCAACCACAGAAGGAAACAGTTCATTAAGTAACTAGCTTTGGTTTGATCTCTAACGAATTGTAGCATTTTACACTATTAAATGTCCATGCCATAAATATATGGCTATTCGTACATATAGTATTTAATACTGGTAATTGCTTTTATTTTCATGAAAGTTTGTGTGTTGTACCCATAGCTTTGCAACTGTTCCAGACTAAGATTGGGCTTAATATCTACCATCTAATATCAGTTTAAAGCCACTACCGAGAAAGCCATTTGCCCTGGCAAGAGGTGGGACTCCATTGCCCATCTCCAAATACTACGTTTCTCTAAATGCAGTTATAATTGAATTACTGAGCTCAGTTGGTACAGAACTGACTCACTGTGAGCTATGAATGCTGGAAACTATTGATTGCTAAAGGTGAAAGGTTTTATGCTGTTTTTACAATAACCTTTGCTGTCTCTGATCCCTGGCATCATGCTGATTAATGAGATATAACTAGCCTGGAGGGATTATCTACTGATGAAGAATAGGAGATTCAACAGAAGTGGGTAACACACAGTTAAAACATGCACTGAACAACTCACCCTCTTTCTGTATCCACAAACGGGCACCTCAGACTACTCCAAACAGGTAAAAAGTTTTTGGCAGCCCCTCCCCCTTTTATAAAAGCTATCATTTCTGCCCCACCTCCTTCCTTCATGTTGGTGTAAAGTTATGCTGCTGGTGACAGGGACCCCTGCAGCTCCCAGATGCTGGGAAGCAGGGGTCCTCTGGAGCTCCTACTAGCCACAGGTATCAGTCTGGGGGAAGGGCTTGGACCTCTCAGCCACCTTGGGTCATGGTGGGGACCCCAGGACCTCTCAGCCTTGTGAGTGGCAGGAGCAACCACCTGAGGCTGCTCAGCTGACAACCTGTGGGGGCCCTGGACCTCTCAGGTGGTTAGGTGTGGGACCCTTCTCCCTCCCCATTTTATCATGGATATGTTAGTGAAAGTTACAGACAAGTCACAGGCTTTCATGAATTTTTGGTTATTGCTTGTAACCAGCCCATGACTTACTTAAAATATCCATGACAAAATCTTAGTCTTACTCATGGGGCTTCCCCTTACATTCAGCTTTATGTTGTTCAGTGCAGTAAGGATTGCAACAGCAGCAAAGTTTGGGCAGCTATGCATGTCCCAGTAATTACTGAATGTGGTGCAAGCAAGCACATAAGCATTTGTGCCCATCATTTGACATGATAATAAATACTTGAAGTTGGAGGAATTTCCAGCCCTGCTCGGTGTGGGTGGGTAGGGATAATTCAGAACTCACTTAAAGATCAAATTAAGCTGTCAAAACTATTATCCTCTGTGCCAAGCTCTTTGGAACTTCACTGGAAGCAACTCTCACTATAGATCTTTTAATATTTCCCTTCCTACAGCTGGCTTCTGGGCTGCTTTCACTTCTGCATCTCAAGTGAATGGATTGCCAGTTAATTGGAGGCAGATTGCATGTTTGTAGTAGCTAATATGATGCTCCTTGCACCTTTGATCTACAGACTTTTGTTCTTTACCTTGTGCTTGCCTTAGGGTCAAGTAGATGGAGGCACAAAAATCAGTGAACTCATCCCCTCTGACTGTGGAATCTCCACAGTGTGACTAATCGGAAAAGAGCAGCGTTGAGATCTGGCATAGAATATTCCTGTGACAGCTTCCAGGTGTTACTACTACTGTCAGAGAAGCCACTGTGGAGTATTCTAGGAAGCACAGTGCTGTTGTGCAAATGCAGGGAGAGGCGAACACGTTAGGGTATGGTAGGAGGTAGCGAGATCTGGTGGGAGGTTTTGATGGAGAGTAGGTTCAATCTCTGGGTGTATTCTGAAATAATCATCCAAGCTCTGAGATGTATATATGAAAAGAACTGAACCTATAGGCCTTTTAAAATTGATTGGCCCTCATTTAACTTTTAATTCCCCCTCCCCTCCCCCCGTGAGCTAGAAATACTAATGTATTCTACAGATTGAACCTCCCAAATCTTGGACTATCTGGTCCGGCAACATCCATGGCTGAACCAAGGAACCCCAGCATCAGTGGGGTCAGGTGGCAGCTGGGGAGTCTCCGCCCCATTCGGGGCAACTCGGGCATCGGTGGGGCCAGGCGGTGCTCAGGGAGCCTCAGGAAATCCCCAATGGCAATGGGGCTGGGGTGGCCAGGCAGTACTAGCAGGGGATCCCTCAAGGAGAGGAGCCAGCAGGAGGGAAGCATTGAGCTCCCCTGGTGTGGCAAGCTCCCAGTTCCAGGACCCCTCAGGTCTCTAGGGTGCCAGGCCAGGGAGGTCCAACCTGTATTAGAGGGACAAGGTGGGCAAGTATATTTTATTGGATCAAATTCTGTAGGGGAAAGAAACAAGCTTCTGAGCTTACACAGAGCTCTTCTTCAGCCATGGGAAACATACTCAGAGTGTCTGGAGCAAATTGTATTCCACATGGAATTAACACATTTCAAGGGACTATTTAAAGTGGAATGGCCAGTTAACAGCCCCTCCAGTCATAGGAGTGAGTGACAGAAAGAAGCAGGAAAACAGAAGGGGAAGAGGATTTAGTGGGTTATAGGTTGTTATAAACAGCCAAAAATCTAGTCCATGATTTTATTAATTTAAGCTTGCAGGCTGCTCTTTTGAAAGTGTTGTTCAGGTTTCTTTTGAGGGGGAGGATCACTGCATATTTGACTGCTTTGTGAAAAAGTGCTCCCCCACAGGATGACAAGAAGTTTTTGGTCTCTTATTTTTCTCTGGGAATTCCTTCGAGAACTTGCTCATTGCCTCATATCACCCTATATTTGTTATGGGGGCATTTAGTGCACTGGAGGAGTTACACCGTGCATGGATCTTAAAATGGTGTTTTGTGTTGCAGAGGAATTAGGCAACTTAGCAGTGAAGATTTGTCTACAGGATTTGCACCTCTTGTTCTGGTAGGATCAGGTGCTGCAGTAGGCTGGTATGTCCTTATCTGTGAGGAGCTTGCTTCTGATGACAAGCTGGGGGAGAAATGGGAGCTCTGAATATCAGAAGAGATGTTTCAGGAAACATTTCTTCCTGTTTGGCATCTCCATCAAGTTTGGGTTGTAATTGTTTAATGATACCCTTGTGGGTTCCAGTGTGGGGTGATAGATAACAAATAGGGGTATGTGGTCAGAGGGAGGGATGTTTATTTCTGTTTTGAAGCAGGTTTTCTAGAGATAGCTGGGTGGCCAGTTGCATATTGCAGTCTACTTCTCCAGTGCAATATCTCAAGTGTGCTAGAATGTATATTCTGGGCTTTTTCTTGGAGCATTTTCTGTGGAAACCAAGTGCCTGGATATAACTAACAGATTTCTTGGTGTGTAGGTGTGGTTATCTATAGGTCGTGTGGATATAGTTGTCTGGATTCCAGATAGTTTGTGTGTAATGCCAACAGACTTCAGTCATCTGCAGGTAAGATTGAATCTGAGACCTCTGACTATTAGCATATGAGCCTTTACTGCCATGTGGTGCTTAGTCAAGCCTGTAGCAGACTCATTGCTCTCTAGCCAGGCTAGGTGCTGCTAGAGGGGGTCAAAGTGCCAAACTAAGCAGGCATAGGTTACATGTCCAGAGGATGAAATTATGATCAATGCACTACAGGTGTATCACTGCTTTTGTGGTGGACAAAGGGTTTGGACAAAGCAGTTACTGTTGAAGATAACATTGATATAGGCAAGGATGAAGTGGATGAGTTCGGCAACGTGTTTGGAATGGAGAACCGAGTGTGGTCCATTGTTTTGTAAACATTTGAGACCGGCAGGAGGCAGTGATGCCATCATTGCGAGAAATGCTGATGTATAGGGAGGTGACATTAGTGGCAATGATGGTGTTCTGAGGGAGGCTATTAATTGTGGAGTTTGTGGAAGAAGTCGATTGTGCCCTGGAGGAAGCTGGCCATGTGTGTGATGAGTAGTTTGAGGATGGTTTCTATGAGTCCCAATATTCTGTCTGTAAATGCCAGGACCAGGGATGATGGGTGTCCCTGAGTTCCTTTGTTTGTGTATTTTGGGAAGCATGCAGATGGCCTCTGGGGAGGTTTCATGAGAGAGAATGTAGAATTTCTCTTGGCCTTCAAACTACACCCTCTAGTTCCAGGCTCATCACCAGAAACAAGCTCCTCTCAACCAATTTATGCCAACTCAAAGCAGTGCGAGACCCTGCCTGAACAGATGCATATCGCTCCACAGCTACGCGATCAATATCTTCCATGGCACATCTTTCAAGATGCATGGGTCTTACAGTTGCCTATCGCACCAGGTGGTGCACCACACATTCAGTGCACTAATACCCCAACAGCAATGTGGGTAAAAACAGACAATTACTACCTGCTCAAAAGGAACTCACACAGAAACAGGGGAGCCAACAGAATTGCTAAGCCTCTGGGCAAGGGGGGAGGAGACTGGCTCCACACTTCTGGAAAGGGGGTCCTCATGCAGAAGGTGCAGCGTTGGGGGCAGCTGGCTCTCAGCATTGCCTGGACCATGCTGTGCCCTCCCAGCCAGCCTGTAGTGCTGCCTGAAGCATGCCACCCAGTGCTCTGAGAGCCATTTAAAGGGCCTGGGGTTCTGGCTGCTGCTACCGTCACAGTAGCAACAGTAGTGGTGGCTGGAAGCCATGGCCCTTTTGAATTGTTGTGCCCCAGGGCAGTTGTCCCTTTTGCCCCCTCCCCACTCCATCAGCAGGCCTGCACAGAAACATAATAAGAGACAAAACCATGTTACTTATGGGTCAATACTTAACAAAAGCGATCACTCATCTGACCTTGGGCAGTGAGTGAACCACTGGCTTGAGAATGCTAGCCCTCAGCCCTGCCCCTTCCATGCCCAACTGAGCTCAGTCCCTCTCCCCCACCATTGTGGCTGCTGATCTCTGCCCCCAATCCCTCCATTTTGGCCACTGGCTCCAGAGTGCAGCCCCAGCCTTCCCAGCCCTAGACAGCAAGGTTGCAGGGCAATTTGGCCCCAGCCTTCCAGTGTCCAGAGCATGGGTAGGCTGGGAGTCCAGCCATGGACAGAGAGCTCTCTAGAAGGAGGAGGAGAACTGGGGGGAGGAGTGTGGGCAGGCCACACTTGGCTGTGCCTCTAATAGCCACCGCCCATGGATCTGATCTCTGAGCCCTCATCCTCAAAATAAACTTGCACACCACTTTCAAAAGACTAGCCTGCAATGAATTTAATTTTTTTTGCTGGATACTAAAAATCACAGACTGAAGACAGACACTGGAATTATGGTTTCTTGCATCAATCTGTGACCTGCTAACAACCTCACCCTCCACTTTCATGACTGGAAAGGTGTTAACAGAGCACTTCATCTTGAATGGCCCCCTAACATGTATTTTAGCTACTTATGCTAAACAAATCTGTTCCACCTTGTTTCTCTAATATCTGGGACTTCTGCTACATCTACACTATGCAGCTTTTAGCCACAAGGCTGTGTCAATACAGCCCCATTGCTAAAAGTCAGTGTTTGGGAATGTTTTTTGTCAGTACTTCTACCAACAAAACACTTCTAGCCCCCACGAGCAGCTTTAGCTTTGTTGGCAGAAGCAGTGTTCACGCTTGCATTTGCCACAGCAAAACTTTCATTTTTGGTGGTGGTGGGGACGGGGAGAGGGTTAAGCACCATGAATGACAAAAGTTGTGTCGATCAACTGCAAGCGTAGACAAAGCCTAAAACACAGCCACAACATACAGCAGACAAGATATCCTATTATTTGTTAGCTAACGAACATATACTTGGTTGGTGCTACACAAGGCAGAAAGCCAGAGGTCCATTATGATCCAAGGACCTTACACATCTATCTGTGGATATAAAAAAATAAAATGGTCTTACAGGAAAGGGTATGTTTTTGTGGGTTCACAAAAATAGTAACAAGCTGTGTGCCCTTTCCTCAGATTTCTCACAGGACAAAAATAATTTTTACAGGTGGCGAACTCTTAGAGTTTTGATCCACTGAGGTACTGCAGAATTTGATTGTGAAAAAGGACTTGAGGATTTTCTCCATTATAAACATGTATATACATGCACAAATATTTATCCATGAGAATCAAATATTTAGAAGGATGTTTATTCCAGGAAAATAGCGTAGTGCAAACTCTTCTATATAAATTCTAAACTGAAAGATCAGCAGCTGCTTCAGCATTTGTAATTAATGTTTATAAAGGGCATTGACGTCAGAAAGTGCTATATGAGTGCTCAGTTTTCTATCTGCCTTTTTGCAAGAGGATTGCTGTGTCATGTCATCAGCCACTTGACATCTACTGTACTGTTAGCTAGAACCAAGATTACCTACAATTACTACTGATTGTAGATATACAAATTGACAAATGTTAGGCACCCAGAAATAACTTTTCATTCTTGAAAGGCTAAGCTCGTGAGTTTTCAAATATATAATGAGAATCATTCAGTACTGTTACTTTGTACCAATAGTGAGCTATTTTCTGCTCTTCACAAACATTTAAATGTATTTGTGATGGGGTGTGCCAACCCCGCACTGGTCCGGGAGGGGTTAACCAGGCTTGCTTGGCTGAGAGGGCTACTCCTCTACAGCCCTGCTTGGCATGCTCCAAATGCAGGCCTAGTATAACAGCCAGGGGAGCAGCTCAGTCAGGGCTGACTATGGAAGGGGAAGGAGCTCCTGCCTGAACCCAGGAGCAGCCGCCACTGCTGCAGCCACAACATCACAACAACAGCAGCTGGATGCCATAGATAGCAACTAGCCTGAAGGACTCAGGTGGGGAAGACATCAGCCACCAGACAGGGTACGGGGTAGTCCAGGAGAGGGAGCCGGAGGGCCCCCAGTGAGCAAAACGTGTTTGGGGCAGATTTTCCACTGAGCTAGTGGTGTGACAAGCCCACCACTAACAGGGCCCTGGGTTGGGGCCCAATGGAGATGGAAGGCCTGAGCACCCTACCCCAGCCCACTGACCCCCAAAAGGGGGGGGGTGCCTCAACATTACTGACTTGGCTGGTGGAACCTACTGCTCCGCTGATTGGGGACATTATTGACTTGGCTGCTGGGCCTTATCATGCCACTGATAGTGGCAGGAATGATTATGCGGTGATGCAACCCACCAGGCCCTAAGTGACTTCCCCACCTGGCCTCCCAGGGGGCCGGACTTCTCACCCCATAACAGTATTCAACACCAGAGATGCCAACGATCCAATGGAAATTAAAAGTAACCCCAGAAGTACTATATATAATCCTTATCAAAATAGTGAGTAAGTCATGCAGAATTAGAAAATGCCAAAATCCTGATTTGATTTCTGGCTCCCAAAACTGTATGACAAGCAAAGAAGAAAAACAACAAACAAAACGACTGAATTGACTTACTGAACTCTCTCTCAATCACAGCTATAACAAAAATAAAATGAGAAAACAGAACATTTTATTTTTCCATAATGGTAACCAAGCCTGCCTTTGCTACTCAATTTGAGTTATGTTATCTATTACAGCTTGAACAACAGTTTCTTTCCCTTCATTATTTCCTTTTTTCGTAATAATGAGTGCACTGCTCTCCTTGCCTTAGCATTTTAGTTATTATGAACACAAAATACAACTGCATCTTCTAGCGATAATGGCAAGTATTTTAAAAAATACTGAGCATTTTTTAAAAATGGCTAAATAGTCATAAAAACATTATTAATGTAAAAATTGTAGGGACCAATTTTCAGACCTACTTTCTCATTTGGTCACCATAAATAACACAGTCTGCTATTTACTGCAAGTGCAAATGAGAACATCTGCACCTATGGCCTGATTTGTAGGTGCTATTAGTTAACTTTTCCTCATCTATCATTTGGTCATGCAAATAACTTGGCAATGCAAAATTTTGGATGCAATTATTTAAAGGCACAATGTTGCACTGAAAATGCAAAGTTTTAGTATGTCCAGCCTGTAATGAGGATATGGCATGACAGGAGCTGATAACATGTTTTTGTGTTCTTAAATCCTATAAGACTATGCCTACAAATCCTAGACATCACAATCAAAACTTTGTAGTACAAGAAAAATAGTGTTTTCAGCCCAGCTGGTAATCCATACCTTTCAGAGTTGCCTTCTTAAGTACCTTCATGGCATAAAGCTGTCCAGCATCAGAGCCTTTGATCTTCCTCACCAGAAATACCTATGAAAATAAGACATCTACTATGTAATCATGTACTGTGCTTTGAGGGGATAGCATTTGCTGAATTTGTGGGAGTAATGGATACTGAGATGAGATGTTAAGAATTATAAAGAAAAAAATTAATAGCTGAAAATGTTTAGTTTTTCTTCACAAGTGGTTTAGTTGTTCCTTGTAAGTTTTGTTTTGTATCCTATTGCCCTCTCATAAAGATGACATGTTTAATAATACTAGTTGTTCTTTACACATCCAGTTAAAGCTGATCGAACAGTAATTGCGTTTGCAGACATTTGATTGATTTCTGAATAGCTATTCAGATGAATGTCTGGGGAATGGCTATTCTTTACATAACTTGCTGCGTTTGTGAGAAAACAAGATATTTGCTATTGTACCCAGAAGCGTTCAGTCCATTTAAAAAGGTTTAGCCATGTGACTCAGGGAGAAGGAACCATTCTAAGGGATTCATTATTCAGGACTGACAATCTAAGTATGTAGTTGGAGTAAATAACTCAATAATTATCCAGAAGTTGACACAGGTGTATGCATCAATATTGTAAAATTGCATACAAATAAAATTGTAAAGATCCAAGTCTGTTTATGAAAACTTCATGAACAGAGAAAAAAATCACAGTAAGCTAGTCTGGTTAAATCCCAGGAGTTTCAGAGTTGATATTCACCTTTAAATGTCAGCATGGGCTCTAACTCCTAATAAAGTGGACATTATTAGATATAATGGTTCATAAGAGGCTCCATGCTTACAGTAGCACAGCATATTATACCAGCAAGGATACAGAATGGTTTAAGTGCTGGACAGAACCCTTCCCCCTCCACTATACTATAACCTTTCAAAGCCAGTAATATTCTTATGGCTGCAATAAGAAAAATCATCAGCTAAGTTATTAGTCATTTGTCAGCTGTTCTATGTAGCATGGAAGATTGCAGTTGGTCTGCATTCCCTTCCAAAACAAATGAGTCAAGGAACGTTATGTGCTGTTTTAGAGGACATCAAAATAGCCATCAAACTGAAAGTGAAATGGAACAAAAATGCATTGTATTGCAAAATGATGTATTTTATTATTCTTACAAGGTACAGTGGTATTCAAACAGAATTTTCAAAATTCCTTCAGTCTGTGTGGTTGCTTGTAGATACATAGGTCCTTATTTAAGCATCTAAATAAGGTTTCTAGAGGCATGGAGCACCAGCAGCGCTGCCAAGTAATCATTTGTCATGGCTACTCGTTGGAACCCACACACTAGAAAGTTAAACAAGGATCCCAGACATTATGTGGAGGAAAACATAGATAAGAACAACACAAGCAACTCTTGTAGGGTCTTCAGTGTGCCACTGGCAGATCAGGTGCCAGCTTATGCTAAAGCCCGAGGCTCCACTGGACATTGACAAAAGCATAGCTAGAAACCAGTCTGGCTTTACCTGTGGGCTCTAGTTAAAATAGATATTCGTATTATAAGAATGTGTGTAGTATGCAGACTTTATGGAATGCTAATGGGATGCTGCATGCATTAATATTGTCATCTCATGGAATACAGTTACTCTGAATGTATGCATTGTAAACCTCTGTCACTGTATAACTCACACAGGAAAAGTTTCACTAATTAAGGTAAGGTTCTTCCTACACACAAAATGGTCCATTGAATGATTACACACTGTAGAAAATTACCTTTCCGTAGGAACCTTGCCCTAATACTTTCAGCAACTCAAACTGTGAAGGATCTGCCTTTTCAAAACCTTCCTTTACATGATGACTGATGTCTATTTCCTTCACTATACCTTCTTCCTGCGTAGGAAAAAAACAACAACAAAAAACACAGCTGTTACTGTGAGTGAAAACCACAATATTTATTGAAATCCCACCACACTTGTTTCTACAATTAAATCCCTACTATTAGAATCTTTGGAGAGTACTCTATCCCAAATATGAAGTGTGTCTATACCAGGACTTATTTGCAGTACAGCATATTGAGTCCGAATGTAAGAAGTCTGCATCTCACTGCTTCTGCTTATGACATTTCACCATGTGAATGGATAAAAAGAGAACCTGTAAATTGATACATTGAGTGGAAAAACTGAAGAGACTGGGCTCAGGATGCCTGCTTGTCACAGACCTTATTATTTATTTCAGTAACCTATGTACAGGTGCTACAGTACCACTAGTGCAGTTCTGTCCAAATACACCCCAATCTGTCCAAAGCCATCATTTACAGGCATTTAAAAATTTGTAGCTTTATCATCTTTAAGGGGAGACTCAGACTATAGATGGGCAACAGGGAGAAGACTTTGCTCATAGTGCTTCTGCACATCCAGCTGAATGAATAAAGAAAGATTACTATTAGCAACCTTCTAGATAGAAACATTAACAAATCCCACATGCTACTAGGGCAAGCAGAAGGATGACGACATTTCCCTGCTCTTCTCTCGCTCCCCACTCCCTGGAATAAGCCCCATTGTCTCGTTTTCTAAGATCCTTTGGAATATTTTCATTGTCAACACTGAACAGGGCTCCTGAGGCTTCAAACATCTGTGCTTAAAGTTAAGCACTAGCCTAAATGTTTGAGTATTGCAAGACTGGGAGCCTGAGTTAGCCAATGCTAACTCACGCTGGGTAACAATAAAGATTTGTCATTGTGTCTATTGAAGGGACACTGCACAGAACCATTCACCAGACCTGCGTGAGCTGCTCAGGATCATTGCTGTAAGACATAAATGCACTTGTCTCTGACTTAGACAGCATATTCCTTTTTTTACTTAGTGAGAACCCCAAAAGCATGTCCTCCACTCCCCACCTATATGAGTCAGTTTATTGATATCACTATAAAAAAAATAAGTCTCTCCCAACTCAGCCATTCTATAGTCCAGTACATAGCATTTACTCAGAGGCTATATTAACATATATTAGCTGGCTGCCTCATCTGTGTGTAATCCATATATTGTAGTTTCCTTCCCGATGGTTGTATTTTCTCACCACATGGAATGAAGAAATAAAAATTAAAACATAAATTTATCAAAATAACTACTAGATTAAAAAAGAAAAAATGGATTAATCAGAAGTATTTATTATTCCCTGAACTTTGGGGGGAGAGGGAGGTAGATACTTGAGCATTGGCTCTAAACCATAGTTAGATTATGCAAAACCTAACATCATTCTATTGTTTTGCTAATCTATGATTAATAATAGAAATGGGCTAAAACCAAACCCGTCTGCTCATACTCCTGAACTCTGGGTATATAGGAGAAATTGGACCCAAATATAAATGGATCTTGGTTTTGTTTTGGCAAAGCACAAGTCTAAAACCACAAAGCTAAAACTAACCCTAGTTTTATATACATCAAAATGAAATTCCCCACACTACTGGTCTTGTCACTATCATTCTCTGACTCCAAAACATTCTGGATGAAATCTGGGCTGCATGCAAGTGAGGGACAAAACTCCAACTGTCTATGGAGCTAGGATTTCATAAGCTGTTTCCTATACATTCAAGTTGCTTTAGCAAATTACAATTATACAATAGTTTTCTATCTATGTATTCATATTGATAAGTCGTGTCACATTCCTATAACCTGAAGCATATTCCACATTATGGTTTTGAACTTAACATACCCTCTGAGTTAACGGCACATAATTACAGCAATATAGTGAAAATGCTGAGATGTTGCTAATTTGATATTTTGAAAGAATATTAGAAACATCTATTATTTCCTGGGAATATCATAAAATGATTAATTCTTGCAATAAAGCATCAATTTAATTAACTACAAAGAGACTTAATTAACACTACAAAAACATTGTTAAAAAGGATACACGCAAGAACTAAAATTAGACCTACCAATTTTTAATGAAAGGGTCATAGATTTTTTTTTAGAGTTGGAAATATTCATATATGTGCATATACATGTGTATGTGTGTATATATACATGTGTATGTGTGTATATATGTGTGTGTGTGTGTGTGTGTATGTATGTGTGTATGTATGTGTATATGGCTCATTTGACTTGCACAGTGCAGTGTTAAATATCTCAAGCAATAGGTTTATACCACTACCCATGGAAGATTATTCTGCTTTGATTTGGCTTCATTTCAAATGCTCAAAGGCATGTCAAGCGACTTCAAGTCTGCTTACTCTGTTCCTGGAAGCAAGCATGATGTTCTCTGAAGCACTAGAGAGGCAGGATGCTTGTGAATTTCCATAAACAGTCTCCTGACTAGAGGATCAGGGATGCAGAATGGGAGAACCGCGCTGCTGTAGGTTTTGTTGCATAAACATGGGTTTAGTCCTCCTCCCATGAAAGTGAAAGGCAAGGATCACAGATTGTGTGAGCCTGTGAACTGGGGCAGAGTCCCTCTGGCCATCAACAAGTTTGGGCTCAAAATTAAGCAAAGTTTTCAAACCACCTGAGGAGAGAAGTTCTGGAACATCCTTCCAAGGGGAGTAATGGGTAGAGCCTTCCACAGAGAGACATGTCTAGCTGTGAATGTGGAAATCTGCGGTTAGACATTGCAATCCTCTGATCCACAGGGCTGTACTCCCAATAGACATTGCAACCAATGGAGAGGAGAGTGGTCCCATTGCACCTGGGAGGGCAGGAGTGGGTAAGAGGGAGAGGGAGGAAGAAGTTCTGTGGCCTGCGATGTCCAGGATGTCAGGGTAGATCATAAAGACTATGAGTATTATTTAGACTAAGTATCAGAAAGGTAGCCGTGTTAGTCTGGATCTGCAAAAGTGACAAGGAGTCCTGTAGCACTTTATAGACTAACAGATGTATGGGAGCATAAGCTTTCATGGGGAAAGATCCACTTCGTCAGATGTATGACATGCATGCATCTGTTGAAGTAGGTCTTTGCCCACGAAAGCTTATGCTCCTATACATCTGTTAGTCTATAAGGTGCTACAGGACTCCTTGTCCCTTAGACTTTAAGGGTCCCAAAGCAGGAACCATTTTGTATTCTACATTTGTACAACACCTAACACAGCAGGGTCATAGTCCGTGATTAGGGCCTGTAAGTGCTATTGTATTACAAATAAATTAGCGAAGTGCGTAATCCTGATATATAAAGTTGCCTAAAATCAACATGGTATAAAATTCTGGTGGGTAATCAATCAAGCTAGCAAATCTTTAAGTCCTATCTACACAATGTCATAGGGCCAATTCCTGCAACGTGCTGGCTACTATCAGCTCTAACTGAAATCAGTAGGAGATGGGGGCATGAGTGTTTAGGACATCACAGAAAGGAGTTCCATAAACATTTGCTTTGGCAGCATAGTTCTTATGTAAGGGGAGGTAAAGGCTCTCAGTAGATGGTTCAACTGGGGTACTTATGCCTAGGACAAGAATCATAGTGTTACTTATCCTCAGGATGGACAGGACATTAGCAGCTCCAAGATTAGCTTGTGGGTATGAAAACTGGAATGGCAGATGAAGCAACAGTGTTAGAAATACTGTCAGGTGAGCCCCACTGAGTATTCAAATGCAATTTAAAATAAAAGTAGTCACAGAAATAAGAACACTAATTACAAGAGAGATTATATCACTAAAAGTTTGTTTACAGCCACCAGCCCTGGCTCTCAGTGTTCTGTGCCTTTATTTAGCTCTAATTTACTCCTAAACCATGGTCTACACTAGGGAGTTATTTTGAAATAACCCTCCTTATCATATATATAGTAGCCCAGTGTCAGCGTCTGTAATGCTGAAATGCTGGCTGTTCCCTCTGGGGGGCGCTGTTGCCTGAAA
>CM057847.1:74288622-74299028 GCA_030068395.1 Apalone spinifera | reverse complement strand
ACACTTATTTTGAAATAAGCTATTCTGGAAGAAATACTCTCCCACTGACCCCAGGCTCCATAGGGGCGCTTCCGCTTTGAAATGCACAAGAGTCCCCACTGGGGACTTTTGTACATTTCAAAGCTGGCATCCGTGTGCAACACATGGAGTTCCTCCTTTGAAATGCAGAAGTGTCTATTGACTAGTCAAGGGAAATACCATCAACTACTTGACTAGTAAATTACTCTATATTTAACATCCTCAACTCCTACTCCTCCCTTGCCCTGTCACAAGGTTGCCTCTCCTCCTACCTGATTTTGCCTCTTTCCACCCAGCCTGAGGCCAACACATGCTCTCCCTGACCCACCACCGCCTGCCTGCAGTCCCCCCCACCTGCTGCAAACAAGAAAGGGTGGGGGCTGTGTTGACTGCTGACTGACCAGTGGAGGAGTAGAAAATATAGAACAATTTGTTCATTTTTTTTTAAAATGGGACACCTGCAAAAAAACCCAACCCACCCACCCAAGACCATCTTAAATACAGGCCTGTCCTGTTAAAAATGGGATGGATGATCATTATATTCAATTTAAGCCTGCTAACTGAAAGGCCCACCAATGTCACTCTACTTAGTTAGAGGTGACCTAAAACTGAAGTTATAACAGAGCCTGATTGTAGTTTTTGTTATTATCTGTCAACAGAAGAATAAAGACCTGACACGCATTTGCACTAAGGCCCCTTTACACTGCCACCTTTTTCATACATGAGAACCAGGTGCTGAGTTCTATTCTGCAGTGACTTAATGCACAAAACTGCCACTGAACACAATGCAAAGCAAATCCCATGAAATCAATGGAAGGGAATCCCTTCACTTCAATCTGTTGTAGTGTGCTATCCTCCAGTGCTTTAAAACCATGTCTTTTTAATTAGCTTAAAACTCTTTGCATCCTTTCTAGCGATAGCTTACACCCATTGCAGCAAATCTGCACAGCATCTAACTATGAGAAAGTTGCATAAAAATTAAAAATACTCCCAGTGGTTTTGACCAAACAAGCAACCTAAATGCACAAGACTTTGACAGCACAGCTGCCACCTTCAGCGTAAAATCATGGCACAGAGAGAAATCTGTGGTAAAACTTAACAACGGTTGTTCCTATGCATTAAAGGACAAATACAGAGTCCATTACCTGACCCAAGTAGCCCTATCAGCCTAGGCAGATATGCAGGAAGGACAAATCCTCCTTCTGGTCGTGGAGTTGCTCTGCCAAGGTAAATGCAGCCCCAATGGATGAAGTAGCCTCAGCAGCCCCCTATGGAAGGAGGCTGCAAGTTTCCCCCTCCCGTGACTCTTTAGCCAGCTGCCACATAGGGTGATGAACCAGGCAGCAAGACAGAAAGAGACAGAACCGTAAAGCATGATCTAATAGGTAAATGCAATTAGAGATGTTCTCAAAACTGGCTGTCTGTGAAAAGACCGGAATGCAGACGTGTCCCATTAGAGGTTCAAGGAAGATAAATGTGCACAGCACAGCAACTTCATTGGGTACAGAACTGGCAATAGCAGCTCTACTCCAAAATGGTTAATGGAATTTAAAATTAAGGGACAGCAGACTATACACCATCCTCCTTAATTTTTGAGGAGTCACAAAACATTTTGGACTTCTTGAGTGAGTTAGTTTCTCATGCAGCAAGATAAAAGAGGGCACAGACTCCAGGACTTCCTCGGGTTCTGTTTCTTTATCAACACACTAAATATAGCTCCTGCTCCTACATTGTGCAAAGGTGCCTTAACAGGAAAAAGCAACAATACAATTTATATGGCTGTAGCCCTACTTTCTGTACTTCAGCTAAATGCAGGGCTGTGTTTGGGACACCCCAGACAAAGTTGCTTTCTGTTACTGTTCAAGAACCTTTTAACCCTGCCTTAAACCCAATAAATTATTTTGTGAGAAAGGCTTTAGTCAAAGCCAGACAGCAGTTGGCCCACGTACTAGTCAAAACCACACCAGAGTTGGGCCCAATGTTCTTAGGAGACATCTACACTGCACACTTATTTTGAAATAAGCTATTCTGGAAGAAATACTCCAAAATAGCTGATTTTGAAATATCATGTCTACACTACAGAGGCGCCTCAAAATTAGTCCTCGGCAGGCTTCCCTGATGTGGATGTGCTACTTCGATTTAGAGCCACAGGGGGCTTGGGGAGTAATTAGTTTGAATGGCCCTGGGGAGGAGCTATTTCGAAATAGCAGCAGTGGAGCATCCATACTATAGCCATTCCAAAATAGCTGTTTTGGAATAGGCATTATTCCTCATGGAATGAGGTTTTCAGAAGTTGGAATAAGCCGTTTGTTTTTTCAAACTTAATTTGAAATATCAGAATCTCTGTGTAGATATTCGCATTGTTATTTCAAAATAACTGTGCTGTGTAGATGCACCCACAGGGAGGAGATGATGTATCACTTTCATGAACAACAGCTGTTTTGCAACAGAACAGTGAAAACCAATATGGACTCAGTAATCCTCTCTCAAAACACAAGAGCTCTAGTTCTGGCTACTCTCCATGAAACTCATTACGTTAATTTCACAAATAGTTTGGGTTAACCCAAACTGCATTTTTCAATAAATGAACTATCTTGTCTGGTTCTATCATGTAAAAATAGGACCCCATTAAACAAAATTGTATTCATACAATTTATTAATGGGTGTAACTCCATTGCCTCCAGTATAAGTAGAGATGTCAGAATGCACTGCTTGTGTGGGTGAGAATTAATATAATCAGGCTCTTTAAAAGAAATATGAAAGAAGGATGCAGATGGCTAACACAAGATGTGCCATGAGTGAAAACAACGCATGTTTGTCATTATGGCTCATTACCAGTTAGTTAATGTCATCTGAGAATGGTACAAGAAGAGGCGGAGCTATCCAATGTGCCAAATGTACTATATTAAAAAGTGAATTGGGCATCAGCATCTGTTGCCTCTACTCAACAGAATGAGAAGTGGGGCAACAAATCATGCCCTTTTTAGTCAGCAGCACTGCTGCTACTTTTGTAAGTATGAAGAGTTTCTGCATTTGTTTTCTTTGCTGTTTAATATTTAGTAAAAACAAATGTCCAATTTACAAATTAAGAGCCTGATCTAAAAACTCTGAAAAGACTCTCCTTGACTTGTATGGGTTTATTATCAGACTCTCAACACATAAAGTACTAATGATCCATGTGGACAACAAATCCAGTGAAAGCTACCTAGGATGCTAATGGCTCACCAATCATATGGTCACAGGGCAAAGGTAGCTGGGACTCAATTATACAAGCCTTACCAAAGGAAATTAGTTCCAACTAATAGAAATAAGCCTGGATCCACAGAGAGACTCAAGCATTGCAAGGCCTAGATTTTCAGCACCTTGAAAAAAAAAATCACTGGGATCCACAAAGTCTGACTTAGGCACCTGGACCTCTATACAATAAATAGGGAGAGATGGGCATTTGAGACTGAACCACAAAAGCCAGGGAACTAACTAAGCTGCCCAATGAGAGGTGCTGTTGAGAGGTAGGTTTTAAGTCTTACTCCTCTGAGTTTAGTGTCCAAGCCTGTGTTGTAGGGAAGTGCCTGTCTCTTTGCGATCCACAACTGGGAATCCCTCTTGAAGAATCAGGCAGTTTAAACACCTAAGCAAGCTGTTTCTTGTGAGAACAGCTTAGATGCTGCTTAACTTCATTCAAAAAAAAAGTGCGTGCGGGAGTAGATGAGGGGGAAGGAGGAAGCAATTTGTAGCCCAGTGATTAGGGTATTCACCAGGGAGCTGGGAAATCCCTGTTCAAAGCTCTTTGCATCAGACAGAGAAGAGTAGAAATGGGCCATCTCTCATACCCAGAGTGAGTGCTCTAACCAGTGGATTTAGCGAGGCTACTGCCTCTTCTCTCCCTGGCTGGCTGGTCTAGAGTCAGAAATACTCAGGGTTCACTTACTAGACTTGTCCCCACAGACATGACAGGCAGGGGAATACCTACCTTCCCCTGGTGTGAGGGTCACGCTGGGACTTAGGTGTGAGATAGGAATTCTGGACACCTCCCTGAGACAGAAGTGTGCATGTTCAGAAGAAGAAACTTAAGGGCTGAGTGAGTTCAGACAACTCCAGAGTTAGGAGGCAATTGAGCAAGAGCTTTGGGAATTGCAATTGTGCTTAAAACTGGGCTTGAGGGCCTCTGTGGATCTGGCCCTAATGTGAGTGTCAGTAGACTCCATCAGCAGGGTACCCACTAAGCCCTATTACAAGCTCCAGGTCTCTGCTCTGGAATGTTCGACCATGTCAGTCTGACAGTAACAGGCTGTGTCTTATGGCTGGGTTCTGGACACCATACCCTTTCCACGGATGTCAACAAACATCAAAAGAAATAAATGCAAATAAGTTGTCCCACAGGTGTTATAAGGCTTTTTTCTTCAGGGAACTTCTGCTAAACAGTGGACCCAACTAGCCTCACAATTGACTATGGAAAAACAGTCCCAGTAAAGGTGGATAAGCACTGATCTGAGAAGTTCCTGCCACCAGCCAGCCCTCTTGCCAGGAGCTGCAGATGGGAAGTCCACTCCCCTCTCCACTTCACCATCAGCTGTGCTGTGTTTTCCCTTTTTAAGCTCCTCCCTCTAACTCTGACTTCTCCAATAGGTGTGTTAGGGTGGGGGCGAATACGCCCACAATACCTTAGTAATTCTCTCTCACCCGTGTGGTATTTGTATATCCATTACAGTGAGAAAGGATTAGAGTTGAAGAATTTAGTTCTTAGTCAACTGTAGCACCGATAGCCCTGGAGCACCCACAGAAAAAAGTTAGTGGGTGCTTAGCACCCAGCAGCAGCCAAACTCCTCCCCCTGCCTCCTAGCATCTCCTGTACACCACAAAACAGCTGTTCTGCAGCATGCAGGAGGTAATGGGAGGAAAAGGGAGGAGCAGAGCAGGGGTGGAGGAAGGGGCAGAGTGGGAGAGGAGGGGTGTCAAGCATCCTCTAGGTAAAGAGGAAATCTGTGCCTACACAAGCACCATTGTTGAACCAGGTAAATGGCTTTATTGCAAGCCTTCCTAAAAAGAGTGCACTGAAAACGAACCACTATTCTATCACTTTCTTTCGGTTTAGCATACAAATGTCCTCCCTCCAAGGAGAAATGACATCAATTTTTTTTACCTCCACAAAAATAAGCCTTGACCATTTATTCCTGCCATTAATATCTGCAGAAGGCAATTCTGAATTCCCCTGTATGGCATCCTGAATAAGGGAAACTCCAATATGCTACCCATTTATAGCAATTTTCAATGCCAAAACAGGTCAGTCCTGGGGTACACAGTTACTGAAAGAAGAGCTGTAAATAAACATGATCAAAAGAATCCCTGAGAAACACCCTAAATATTTAGAACAACAAGGACCCATGTAATCAGAAACATGGAGAGGACATATAGAAAATATATTCCCATGTCGAGATTTTTTCCAGTCTTGCGCTCTCACTGAAAACTCCTCATATAGAATGTAGGCAGATGCAGCAGCTTCATAAAAGCAATTTTATCAGACTCCACCCATTCAGAACTAATGCAAGTGAATGTTAAGTTAGGAGCTGTACAGCTCATCAAGTTTTATTAGCCCGAATTTCAAGTAATCTAGTTAATCTAGCTCATTCATCAAGTACTTACTGTTTGGATATGCAAGGTGAATGCATGACTGAGAGGACTGAGAATCAGCCTATATAGAACATCACTTTTCTTCCATTCCCCCCTCCCCCCCCATACCCGCCTACTCCATGTAAAATTAAATTGTCTTCAAAGTTTCCATTGCTACTGGAAAAATGCTTCAATAATCAAAACCCAGGGAGCCACTCTCCTTGATTGACCGCTCATTCCCAGAAGCCCCAAAGCAACTTGCTCTGAAAGAAGATGCTGCTCAGGATTTGCAACTGTAACTATGAAACAATGTAAAAATTGATAGCTTCTTTTTGTTTCTTCACATGCTTTGTTCATTGCCTTCCCCAAGGAATACACTGCCAGAATTTTCTATCGGAGAGTGTCTCACGTAAGTGCCTGCTATGATGACCTAATTTGGGTCAGCAAAAAACAGGGATTAATCACATTTCTAAAAAAAAAGTTACAAGTTGTATTAAACTGTCACACAAATTTACTTTGATTGATTAGCCATAACTATTGTTGTTCAACTCTTCTGAGGCTGTTCCTTAGAATGTTAAAATACATGTGTGGGCTGTACCTTTTACATTTTTAGAGATACAATAAATTGGAGAGATCGGTGTATATTCCATTTTTCCTTAATAGCAACAATAATTCGATGTGCATTCGCTGCATCTTCCATCATATGTCGAAGTGTTTGAGAAACATTTTGCCTCACAAAACCCTGTGAAGAAAACAAATATTAACTTGGACAGATGGGCACCTGGGTTGCAGTATGGTTAAGTTGTTTGCACATTCTCACATAGTGTGGCTGGCTGAGCCAGGGATAAAACCTTATTTTCCTGCCTCCCAGTCGCAATCATAAGATCACACAGATTTAATCACTACATTTTCATTTGGAGGCATGTGCATGTAATATTGCTAAATCCCCAGGATTCATTACTAGATGTACTAATATTTTACCTTGTGCTCATCTGTGTCAAATAGACTAAGACTCTTTTTCTATTTTATTGAAATGGAATGGTCTCAGCATAAGCACAGAGATATTGTAGAGTTACTGCATCGGCACCAACTACAGGGGCTGGAGCACCAATAGAAAAAAATTAGCAGGCGCTAAGCATCCAGTATCATCCAGTAGCCAGATCATCTCTTCCCCCAAGCGTTTCCTGCAGATCAACTCTTCCCTCTCCCTCCCTCCCAGAACTTTCCTCTCATCATAATCAACTGTTCCATGGCATGCAGGAAGTGCGGAGAGGGGAGGGAGGGTGGGGAAATGTGAGTAGGGCCAGGAAGAGGTGGGGGTGAGGTCTTGAGGGGAGGGGTGGAGTGGGGGCAGAGCCTGGAGTGGAGCAGGGGTTGAGCACCCCAAGGAAAGGAGGAAGCCGGCATCTGTGAGTTGCTGTATATTGGGCCTGCGTGGAAATGTAAAACATGTAACTACCTTCACTCAGAGCTCCTCATCCACATGTCCACACCAGACAGGGCCATCTCAACTTCTGAAACTTATTCAGCTGGCAGAAGAATAACTAATTACCCATATCTAGTCCAAGGCTGTTTCAATCTCTCTTCCAGCAAAAATGAATGGATAGTGGATAAATGGCTAATTGCCACTAATCAGGGGCAATGTGGGGGACGGGTCTCAAGCATCATATGCTTCCAATGCCATGCAGGGAGGGACCAAGGGACAGCTGACAGCAGACGATTCGCCCCACCACCTCATGGTACCAGAGGGACTAGCAGAGGGCCTGTCTTAGACTGTAGCGGTCGAGCACAACTCTGCTCTCACCAACAGTGATGAGAAGTGGAGTGATCCGGAACTAGGCCACTCCGCTCCCCTGGCTCCCAGCTGTGTCACTTGGGGGAAGGGGTGGAACCACCCCCTGCATTCACTGGCAGCAGGAAGTGGAGTGATGCAGCTAGGAGCAGAAAGAGTGGAATATGCTGGGGTCAGGTCACTCCATTTCCCCCTGCCAATGCCAGTGGGTACAAGGGGGAAGCAACCCCTATTGCCTGCAGGTATCCTGGGCCGTGTTGCTCATGGAGGGAGGATGAGGGGGAAAGAAATGGGAAGGGAATGGGGAAGTGTAAGGGCTTGGAAGAAGGAGTGGAGTGGAGGCAAGGGCAAGAAGAGGTGGGGCCTGGGTGGCATGGCGGCAGGGATGGGAAGAGGCAGGACCCTCTCCCAAACTGGGGGTGCCATGGGGAGGCGTCACATGGAGGGTGTCACATGGCTGGTGCCTCCCCCTTGTGGCCCTTCCAAGCAGTTTCCACTGCCACAAATATCCCCTGACTAGCTACCATCTCCCCCTTTCCCAGCTACCACTTCACCTAGAGTAGTCCCTTAAATATTTGTCAAATTCTTATGCTAGATAATCTTTTCCACCTTATATTTAGCAGTGACATTCTGAGCAGGTTTCCCACACCTGACGAGGAGCTCTGTGTAAGCTCAAAAGCGTGTCTCAGCAGAAGTTGATCCAATAAAAGTAATTACCTCATCCACCTTGTGTCTCTAATATCCTGGGGCTGATGCGGCTACAATAACATTGCATACATACTTTTTACTCTGACCTACATGTTGCATTCATCTTTTAAACATGAGAATTGCTAGTCCCTAACCATTACTAGGGCAAGGTAGCATCTGCTCTGTTTAATTAAAGACAAGAGATTAACAAGTTAGAAAACAGTTATTACCTGCTTATAGTAAAAAAATAGCCACTTTCATAAATCTTTTAATGTGATTCCTAGAGGTAGAAAATATGACCACCAGAATGTTACTTCCATTTCACAAGTGATATTAGTATCCTTTCAAACTAGAATAGATTTGTTTCCAGAAATGTTGCTTCCACTATTTCTGGGAGCAGACAAGAAAAAAGTTGTGTCATAGTGATTATTATGGGACAGATTCTGAAACATATACCAAAACTGAATAGGTATGACAGTTATAGAATAAAATATGCTATTCTACATGAATAGGGGGAAAAGACCCCAGCCAGCAGTGCTCACATTTACCAAGTGCAGAGTACTCACATTTACCAAGTCACACAACTACTTAAGTATTTTCAGGATCAATGCCATAAGCAGCAAATTATTCAGATTACCTGGGACACTGTATATCTAGGAATCTAAAGTTTCTTGAATAAATTCAACTCATAAGTTCACATAGGTGCACTTTATATTTTACTTTCAAATGGCTTTACTCTTTTGACATTTGAAAAATCTATTTATTAAAAGAAGTTTGAGTTGCCATCAATAAAGAAGTTGGTGGGACTTTTGATTGGTGAATTCTGTGTTGAGGCCCATTAAAGTATATAATGTAGAAAAACCAGAAATAGAGGAATGAATATTTAAATTCTATTTAATTTCCTCACCTCCATTTTTTAAAGTTGTAATTTTTGAAAATTATTTTCTTATTTCAAGATCCAATTTTCAAAAATTGAAACTTCTAATTTCAAAATAATATCATAAAAAAGAAAAAAAGAACCACCACACAGAACAGATTAATTTTTTCCAGAAAATTTTTCTGGGAAAAATTTGAGGAGAAACAATTTCTAGACAAACTCTTTAAATGAAAAAATATTCCCACCAGCTCGTTAAAATTTTGGCAAATGCAGTGATAAAATAGGGGTGATAGCAAGAGTGGGATTGGACCAGAGATGGAGGGTGGAAAGAGACTTGAAAAAGATGCCAGGTATGACAGAAACATACAACAGTAGAACTAGAAGGGACCTCGAGTCCAGTCCCCTGCGTTCATGACAGGACCAAGCACTGTATAGATCATCCCTGATAGATGTCTGTCCAACCTGCTCTTAAGTATCTCCAGTGATGGAGATTCCATAACATTCCAAGGCAATTTATTCCAAGGCTTAAGCACTCTGATAGTTTCCTCACATCTAGCCTAAACCTCCCTTGCTGCAATTTAAGCCCATTGCTTCTTGGCCTATCATCAGAGGCCAAGGAGAAAATTTTTTCTCCCTCCTCCTTGTAACATGCTTTTAGATACTTGAAAACTGCTATCTTCTCAGTCTTCTCTTTTCCAAACTAAACAAGCCCAGTTATTTCAATCTTCCCTCACAGCTCTTGTTTTCTAGATCTTTAATCATTTATGTTGCTCTTCTCTGGACCTTCTTCAGATTCTCCACATCTTTCTTGACATGTGGTGCCCAAAACTGGACACAATACTCCAACTGAGGCCTAATCAGTGCAGAGTAGAGTGGAAGAATGACTTCTCGTGTCTTGCTCATAACATTCCTATTAATGCATCCCAGAATCATGTTTGCTTTTTTTGCAACAGTGTCACATTGTTGACTCACGTTTAACTTGTCACCCACTATGACCCCTAAATCCCTTTCAGCAATACTCCTTCTTAGACAGTCACTTCCCATCCTGTATGTGTGAAACTGATTGTTCCTTCTGAAGTGGAGCACTTTGCATTTGTCCTTATTAAATTTCATCCTGTTTACATCAGACCATTTTTCTAGTTTGTCCAGATCATTTTGAATTTTGACCCTATACTCCAAAGCACTTGATAGAAAGCTGGGATGGGTTGCATCTGCCAACTTAATAATTGTACTCTCTATGCCATCATCTAAATTGTTTTTGAAGATATTGAACAGAACCGGTCCCAAAATAAACCCCTGTGGAACCCCACTTGATATGCCCTTCTAGCATGACTGTGAAGCTTTAATAACTACTGTCTGAGAATGAAGCTGCAGGGGGTAGCCGAGTTAGTCTATAAAGTGCTACCAGACCATTTGTTGTTTTTT
>CM057847.1:74273523-74285096 GCA_030068395.1 Apalone spinifera | reverse complement strand
GAGGTGGTAAAGTTTGCAGATGATACCAAACTGTTTAGGATAGTCAAGACAGATAGGATAGAGGTATATAATCATGAGTGCTGTGGAGAGGGCGGATAAAGAAAAGTTATTTATTAGTTCCCTAAATAGAAGAACTAGAGGACACCAAATGAAATTAATGGGTAGCAGGTTTTAAACTACTAAAAGAAAGTAGTTCTTCACACAGCGTGTAGTCAATCTGTGGAACTCCTTGCCAGAGGAGGTTGTGAAGGCTAGGACTATAATAGAGTTTAAAGAGAAGCTAGATAATTTCATGGAGGTTAGGTCCATAAAAGGCTATTAGCCAGGGGATAAAATGGTGTCCTTGGCTTCTGTTTGTCAGAGGCTGGAGAGGGATGGCAGGAGACAAATAGCTTGATCATTGTCTTTGGTCCACCCTTTCTGGGGCACCTGGTGCTGGCCACTGTCGGCAGACAGGATACTGGGCTAGATGGACCTTTGGTCTGACCCAGTACAGCCGTTCTTATGTTCTTAGGTCATTACATTCATAAATCTGAGTGATCTTTTTAATTGCTTCCGTGAGAAAGCTCCCTGTAATTGGGAGTCAAACACTGCAGAAAAATAATTTCTTTCCCCTTCCAACTAAAAGCAAATACGTATAGCAGAGGCAATATTTGTACAAACACAAAAATCTCAACTGAAAGAGCAATTCTCAGAGATGGAATGATTCAGAGAGAATACAGGACAATTCTCCCATCTCATCCTTGATGAGCCTGTACATCCATTTTTGAGCTCTTACAAAAGCAGCTGGGTCCCTCCAGGAAAGTAGACCATCTTACTAGTAAACAACAAAGGCCTGTGGCCTAGAAACACCAACTAAGCAAGTTGTAAAGTGCAAACATGGACAATGTAAGGAAATCAATGAAGAGTGACTTATTTTCTTTAAGTGGCTTATATAAGCTAGCACTATAATACTCTTGTATAATCACCAGAGGCATTCCCTCTCTAAGCTTCAACTTCCACTGGCTATGCATCAGAAACAGAATAAATGTAAGGTTACATCATTACCACAGTTCCAGAATATTTGCACTTTTATTTCCCCTACCAACACCACCCACTTTAGGCTTTCAGCTCCCAGGCACCACTTTTCTTGAGTGGAGACCCACATCTCATTCCCTCCTGACAGGCCACTTTAAGGCTGCCTACCTCTCTGCTTACACTGTGAAATCCCCAGCAAGTCAGGCTGCTCAAAAGGTCATTGCTCGAATTTTGCTTTCTCTCAGAAGGCTAAGGGTTAGATTCTGTCACGGGCATTTTTAGTGAGAGCCAGGGATGGGTCACTGGCAGTAAATAAACATTTATGAAAGCCCGGGCCCTGTCCAGACTTTTACTAAAAATACTTGCGGAGGAAGGAGGGGGACACAAAGAGCACTGTCAGAGCTTGCCATTGCCCATTTTGAGCTCCACCACTGCTCCTGCTCTAACCCCAGTAGGCCAGCTGCTCCAGGGTTGGCCATAAGTCCAGCCCTGCCCCAGAAGTAATCAGAAAGATCCTAAAAAGTCACAGAATGTGACTGAATCGTATCCTTAGCCATCTTCTGCATTGTCTGCAGTGACTAATTATCACTAGCTCCTACTTTTCAAGTACATTGATTCTTAAGGGGAAAGAATTAGAAAGAACAATGACAACCTACTAGCATAGTTAAAAGCTTACCAGAGTTCACCCCCAATTCCAGCTTAGGGCGTTGGTGCATTTTAATCCTTCTAAACCTCAACTAGGGGTTTTCCCTGTATTATCAAGTTCTTATCACAACTTTGTGACACTTGTACTTACTATAGAACCCTCCGCATTAACTACAAATGTTCTACTGAAGTAACAATATGCGTTTTCACAAACTTCACAATAGGTACACTCATTATAGCTAATGTACAGGATTTTATGGTACACACACGTGTATCCAAAGATGTAATTACAAAGTAGTTAATATTCCTGGAATATGCTCACAAACTGAATCTCGCAAAACATCTTCTAAGCCAGCCCCCTTCCCAATTTTAAACATTCACTAAATATCAAATTCCATGGAGTTCCAGCTCCCCTCCCCCTTAAAAATACTATTTCTCACCTTTTCTTGTTTAAATTTTCTCCTCCATCCCATGAGAAGCTGGGTGAGTGGGGCTTCTGTGGCTGGCTACTGCAGGAGTTGGTTGTGAGGAACTTGTGCTCCCAGTCACCTGAAGTAACAGTGGGCTTTATTGGATTTAACATTTACGAGGCTTCCCTACTGGAGGAGATGTTCTACCCTTTGCAACCACTATTGGTGTTGCTAGCAGATGGAAGAGCAACTTTCAGTCATGACACTGCCACCTCCTCTCCTTAGCAGAGGATGGCTGCATTATAGAGCTGAAGATTTGGGTTAGGAGAATTCCATTTCAGGAACACTGCCACTTTTAGAACTGCAAAAGCGGCGAGGAGTCCTGTGGCACCTTATAGACTAACCGAAGTGTTGGAGCATCTGACGAAGTGGGTCTTTGCCCATGAAAGCTTATGCTCCAACACTTCGGTTAGTCTATAAGGTGCCACAGGACTCCTCGCTGTTTTTGCAGATTCAGACTAACACGGCTACCCCCTGATACTTTTAGAACTGTCCCTGAATGGCTTTCAAGGAGGAACACAGGACCTCAAAGCTTTCAAGACACATTGAGCATATTTAGTGCATTCTCTGATATAATTCTCAAGTGCCCAGTCATAATCTACATAAGGTGAAGACACCCTCAAAGCAGAGGGCAAATTCTTGCAGCAACATAAAGATGCAGTCTGCTTTATCTGTCTGCATCTGAATGGATGATAGCCTAAAGAAACAGCAACTTTTGTGACAGTGGAGAGTCCATATGCTCTTCAGCTGCAAGTCAGCTTACATTCAGTAATGCCTCTGGAATGTTAAATTCCTTTTGACTTTCCTATGAATAATGAACCACATAGACAGCTGTTTATACAGAGGTAAATAGCAATAAGTAATGTGGGTCTCAAGAATATTATTTTCAGCAGGAGTCTAGTGGAATAATAACATTTACTTCAAAATATGGTAATGCTTAATACTTATCTACAATAGTTCATCACTTATAAAATTACCATTCATAGTGGGAATGTCTTTGCATTGTCCAGAGCATAACTTTTAGTAAGGTAGCATTTAAACAACACACAAATGTCAATTTAATATTAATTTTTTTCCTGAAAGAGAATTGGAACTCAGGAAAAAAAAAAAAATCCTGATTAAAAACAGATCTGAAAGACATCTACACAATTTTAAAGGATCTGTGCAATTGCTCAGAAACTTACTAATCAAATCCTTATATCCCTAAAAATTACTCAGGTCTACTAGCATTATTACAAAAGGTCCAAACTTGCTTCTTAGTCTTATGAAGAAAACTGGCTCTTATTGTGTGCCAATCCCAGTTATGCTCAAGTGCCATTAACGTCAGAAGCTGAAAGCCATCAGCTAGTTCTATGTCTTTATACTGAGAACACAAATTCTCTCCTTTCTTTCTCTCAGACTATTTTGCTGAGTCAGGTAAAACTGTCAATTTTTTGTTTCATGATCTTCCTAGATTGTACCCTTAAATGTATTTTCTTGCTTCTATATGGCATGTCCATGTTCTGTTCATCTGTGAATGTGCATTCTGCTTGAGGATCCAAGTTGTATTAGGACCTCATGAATTACTTCAGCATTTGGATTTTATCTGATTTCAAGGACATATTGAGCCAGACCTTCAAATTGCTATTGAAAACCCTGCGAAGTGATTCTGACATATGGTGTTTACCTTATTAGGCCTATTATTATGGAGTCAGTCACAATACAATAATTGCTGCTCCAAAAATGAAATTTTCACCATTGACAGTCACCAACAGTGAGTATGAGAAACTATATCTAACTGGTTAGGGTTAGGGGAAACTTTCCCTTGGGCGAGTTATCCCACCACTGGATATGTGCTGACATGAAAGCACGTAGGTATGGGGGAGGAATCAATTTCATGATTTTGAGGTACAGTATATTTCTAGGGCTCATTTGATTTTGGAATAGTGCAGTGCCCATTCCCCACGTAGAAGAGTGCCTTCCAAAAAGGCAACTGCCACCAACCCAAATCCCAATCCCCCAAAAGGGATAATAAATGTAATGAACTAACCACATCTACCATCCCACTGCCACAAAGACAAGGAAATGCTCACTAAGATATTCACTGAAGAAGTGCAAAACCTACAAATATCTTGCAACGTCCCCTAAATCAGGGTGAGCAAGGGCTCTCACAGACTTACAAGGGGCTGAGTTTCAAGATCCAGAGATCCACTGGCAAGAATGCTTTGCCAGTATCCCTCACAAATGCAATCCTAAAACAAGCAGGGGAGGGATTATATCTTTTATTGGACCAACTTTTGACAGAAGGAGTGCTCCTGTCAAATGTAAATATGTGATGGTGCATCGAAGGTGTTGCAAAATGTGATACAGCTAGATCCCAGATAATTCAGTGGTTGAATCAGGCTGCAAATGTTTGACTGCCCTAACATTTGCCATGATATAGACAACAAAACTGCCACTGTTGATGGGCATGTATGGGCAGAAGATCACTGACTGCCATATACATTAATAGCTTTACAGGATCAACATCTGCCCTTATTTACACCGGTACAATAGATATTCACATTTTTGTTTAAGACATGAATTCAGTTAATGTTTACTAATAAATTAATAATGATATTTAATCTACATACAAATAATATCAACACAAATATAAGTTTAGGAGTATTTTTTTTGGCTCATAAATTTCCACTTGTGTTGACAGCCTGTTACGTGTCACATGGATCCCCATTATGCATCTGTGTTGAATGGCAGTTTTAATGCTCCCACTTTAGACTACAAGCACTTTTCACTCAGCCACTTGAGAAAACAAGTTTAGTGTTCAGTGGCCTACCTAGTCTTCCTGGTCAGGGGAAATCTCTGCTAATATAAAACTGACAGAGCTAGGATAAACTGGCCCTGTGGCCTGATAAGAGGGGAGCAGGCATTTCATGCAAGTAGAAATGAGAGTAGGAGCTATGGCAGATCTGAGAATCAGAGAGGGAATTCTGCTGTGCAACTTTCCACTTGGTATAATTTCACTTTTTACCACTTATACTGAGCAAAGTGATCTTGATGGACTGGAGTACCCAGCCCACTGTATTTAAATGGTACAGCCCAGCATGGGCCAGGGCTCATGGTACCTTTCCCTCTCTGTGCACACACCACAAATGGATATTTGGCAAAGAAAATTAAACAATTGCTCAAGCAGAGTCCCTATACTTTACAGACAATGCACTTAAAGGAAGAACTAATAATATCACATGTTTATGGAAACTGATTTCTCCCAGTGCCCCTCAAGAGAATCATCATTCATTTTAGCATTACAAATGCTTTGATAGGCTATCTTCCCTAGTGAAGAGGGACCAATGTGCAGTGATGTTAGAGACCTGCTGTGAATATTTAATGATGTGATTTCAGGCACTGAGTTATGCTTGTATTCCTAAAGGAGCTGGTCTACTTAAGGAACTGGGCTTATTAAATGCATTTCCCAAGGAAAAAAAATGCAAAAATCTATTTAATGAAGCAATCTGACCAATTTGTGATGTGTTCCCTCTCCCCGCCAACCCCTTAAAGGTCCCTCACTGTACATTCCAAATCCATCCACCAGATAATTGAATCAAAGATAGTTATAATATCTCACTTACTAAATTACCATGCATTTGCCTAATTACCAATTACAGCCCACTATTGCTGCAAACGTTTATTGAGTAATACCTTTGTTCCAATGTACACTCTGACACAACAATAGAATGTAATAATACACTAAAAATGTGCTAGCGAGGCTGAATACCAAGTGCCTTATCTAAATGAAAAAAGGGTCCCAGGCTCAAAGGCAGCTGAAGTTCTAAATACAAAATGCTGGGAGAGGGTAGGAACTAAACCTAAAGGACTATTAATTAGAATTCCAGCATGGAAAGAAAAACGTTTGAAAAACCTACGCATGCAAGCTTTGATAATAAACCACACTATACATTTTTGTTTAAAACGCATCTCTGATTTACGTTACTATTTGCTGCCTTTAGTGCCCCTGCTCTTTCTCCTGTTTAAGACAGTGGAAGATTTGACACTGACTACAATAGCAGTAGGAGCAGGGCTATTAGGGAATGGAATTCTAGAGCAATTTAGAAACCCTATGACTGAGAACTCACTTTCACTTTGATCCTAGAATTGCATCGAATTCTAATAAAAAAAGAAATCATATGCAAGGTGTTTAGTTAATCTGACATAAGAATGGCCATACAGGGTCAGACCAGAGGTCCATCTAGCCCAATTTCCTGTCTGCCGACAATGGCCAATGCCAAATACCCCACTGGAAGTGAACAAAACAGGTAATGAAGTGATCCCTCTCCTGTCATCCATTTCCAGCTTCTGACAAACAGAGGCTTAGGACACCACTCCTACCCATCCTGGCTAATAGCCATTGATGGACCTAACCTCCATGAATTTTTCTAGTTCTTTCTTGAACGCTGTTAAAGTCCTTGTCTTCACAACCTTCTCTGGCAAGGAGTTTCACAGGTTGACTGTGTGCTGTGTGAAGAAAAACTTCCCCTTGTTTTAAACCTGCTACCTATTAATTTCATTCGGTGACCTCTAGTTCTTATGTCACAGGAACAAGTAAATAACTTTCTTATTCACTTTTTCCATACCATGATTTTATAGACCTCTATAATATTCCTCCCTTTGTCTCCTCTTTTCTAAGATGAAAAGTCCACATCTTTTTAATCTCTCTTTATATGGGACCTGTTCCAAATCCCTAATCATTTTTGTTGCCCTTTTCTGAACTTTTTCCAATGCCAATATATCTTTTTTGAGATCAGGCAACCACATCTGTACGCAGTATGCCAAATATGGGTGTACCATGATTTTATAGAGAGGCAGTAAGATATTCTCTATCTCCTTTTTAATGATTTCTAACATTGTTTGCTTTTTTGACTGCCGCTGCACACCGTGGATATTTTCAGAGAACTATCCACAATGACTCCACAATTTCTCTATTGAGTAGTTGTAGCTAAATTAGTCCCCATCATACTGTATGTATAGTTGGGGTTATTTTTTCCAATGTGCATTACTTTACATTTATCAACAATGCATTTCATTTGCCATTTTGTTGCCCAATCACTTAGTTTTGTGAGATCTTTTTGAAGCTCTTCACAGTCTACTTTGTTCTAAACCAGTGGTCACCAACCAGTAGATCGGGATCTACAGGTAGATCTTGGAGCCTCTGAAAGGTTTGGCCAAAAGGCTATCAAGGACTGGCACTTGAGCTGCTCCTTCCCCCCCTGCTGTGCATCTCCTGCCCTTTGCCTTGGAGCTGTCCCCTCAGAAACCACCTGCTTTCTGTGGGTAGGGGGAGGAGGGGTGCTCATGTCAAGATGTCCCCTCTCCCACTCTGTATCCTATCTCCACAAAGCAGAGATGGGGCACAACAGGACTTGGGATGGAGTTTGCTGGCTTCTTTTGGGAGTGGTGCAGGGCCAGTATAAGGGTGAGCCTACCTTAGCCCCATTTCACCACCACCCAGGAACCACCTGAAGTAAGCAGTACCCAGCTGGAGCCCACATCCCAAATCCCTACCCCAGTTATGAACCCACTCCTGCCCCTCAAAGCCCTGCCCCAAGCAACCCTGCATCCAAATGCCCTCCCAGAGTCTGCACCTAGAATCCATCTGGCAGCCCAACTGCCTGCCCCAGGCTCAACTCAGAGGCCTTCTCGCACTCCAAATACCTTAATTTAAGAACAGAGCCTGCACCCCAACTCTCTGCCCCAGACTGGTGAAAGTGAGGAAGGATGGGGGAGGGAAGTAGGACAGAGTGAGCAGGGATGGGGCCTCAAAGAAGGGGTACAAAGGAGGTGGGGCAAGGGTATTTCGATTTGAGGCAGATTGTGGATTACACTTAAATTCAAAAAGTGATCTAATGCTTAAAAAGGTTGGAGACCACTGCTAAACCGTCTTGAGCAGTTTAGTATCATCTGCAAATTTTGCCTCCTCAATGTTTACCCCTTTCTCCAGATCATTTTTAAATAGGTTGAATAAGATTGGTCCCTTGGGGGACACCACTAGTTACCTCTCCCCATTTTGAAAATTTACCATTTATTCCTACCCTTTGTTTCCTGTCTTTTAACCAGTTATCAATCCATGAAAGGACCTTCCCTCTTATCCCATGACAACTAACTTTAATTAAGAGCCTTTGGTGAGGGACCTTGTCAAAGACTTCTGGAAATCTAAATACACTATATCCACTGGATCCCCCTTGTCCTCATGTTTGCTGACCCCCTCAAATTCTAATAAAAAAAGAAATGACATGTGGGGTGTTAAGTTTATCTGATCCAGAAGTCCACTTTTTTTAGGCTTTTAACTATATCCAAAGACTGACTAGAGTGTTTCTATGTACATGCCTGCACATGCATGTGTGGGTACACTTGTACCTATGGGGCCCTAGAGTTTTGGGATTGTACTCCCTAGGCACCATTAAATTAGCATCAAATGGCAAAATGCTGTTTTAAGACGCAGCATATGTAAAGCTCAGGATAGGACTTGAAACTCCTGTTTTTCTTCCTCAGAAATGCTTCCATATTATTTCCCAATTAGTTTCACTGTCATCTGCTAAAAACATTATTGTGTTCTAAGGAGCTGGCATCAGTATCAGTAGATGGGATTACCCAGCCTTATGCAAGTAAATGCTTTTTCAAAGCCAGCATATGACAGGAGCATATTACACCCAGTTGTCAAGCGCTCCTGTTCATTATCATCTCAGCTTCCTGTGTGACTACAGGTTAAATGTGCTGTAACTAAGTCACAGGATGATGACAGAAGAGGTGGCCGCAGATTTGCAGCAATCCCTTGCCCTGTGTATAATTGTGACACATTCAAGGATTTGATGAGGAGACACAGTTATTTGCTCATGCCCCCGATTCTGAGTTCCTGGCCAGAAAGTGTTCATGGAAACAATAATAAATGAAGGAGACTGAAGGAAAATCATTAAACAAAGTAATTATTTTTACAATACAGATAGTAGGTTCTATATTTCTCCTGAGAAGATTAACCTCACTTTATGTAGTTATTCCTTGTGACGTCTCAAGTGCTATGAGCTTTAAAGGAACTAAAAGTGCTGGCTGCATCGAAACAGAAATGATTTTTATTTCCTTTTAGACACTCATATAAGAGAACAGGCTTCTGAGAGGAAAAATTACAAATACAAATACTACATTGAATTATACAATATTCATTTTTTTAAAATGTATCCAGGAGATCATGTATATGTATCCAGCTACATCACCATACAGGGGGAAAAAAACCTTGCAAAATGAGAAAAAAAAACCCACAAAATGGCATGGTGTATAATACCTATTAAATTACACCCTCCCCATTCAGACATACCTCTAACACTAGTCCGGGGAAAGAGTACATTAGAAGAGAGTGTTGCAAAAGGGAAAGTGAGTAGCACAGTGGCTTTCTTGCCCCCTCCCACCCCCACCCCCCCAGTTTCCCTTTCTCTGAACTCTGCATGCCCCTCATTGCCTCTGCCCCATAAAATTTTTTCTTCAACAACATTCATAGACATTGGGTCCAGTTCTTATTTGAACTGAGGTCCCTTCACATAATTCCGGCAGCATAAAGGGGCTATGAAGTGGATGTACATTGCATTTGTTCCCATTATAAAGCCCCTTTAAACTGCTGGAGAGGTGAAAAGGAAACTTAGTGTTCATGGGAACCGGCCCAATAATTCCTAGCATAAAACCAATGCAATCTCCAAACAAAAATCTGTTGAAAAGTTCTAATTTAGACCTGCCTGATTAGACACATTATTTAGGATAAAAATCAATTAATGCAAATCTTAGAAATCACCATCTGTGATCTACCTGGCAACTTGAGGTGTAAATCTACAGTGCTCCAGCACGCTGTGTGCTAACTGTCCACTTGGACTCTGTTGCTGAGTAGTAGAAGTTCCATAGAATGCACTGACGTACTGCTCTTTCTAAATGTGCATTAGGGAATTTTTAGCAAGCAGCAGTAGGGCCCACATGGACAGTTAGCGTACAGCACATTATAGTGTGTAGACAACCCCTGCTTGCTGTGCAATAAATATTCATGTAGACATGGCCTGGTACCAAATTTATTCCAGGTCAATAAATTGCAAATCTGTCTGTGCTACAAGAAAACCTTAACTCTATCCCAGTAGCAGACTCTTTTCTTCACAGGTAAAGGTTTGCCAGATGAGGCCTATATAAATGTATGTTCTGTTAATTCCGAGTGAAAGATTTTAATTAGTTCACAGATTAGGACTAGTCAATTTTATTTTTTTAAACCAAGGTTTTTAATTGCATGAGTGTATTAGCACTTCTCAATCGTAACTGCTAGGTAGCAAAGCTTTTTGTTTTGGGATTGCTCACTACATGGATGGTGATCAGCCTGAGATGTGTTTGAAACTGGTGCTTTTTATACTCCAAAATTTTCATCCTATTCTGAGGGCATCATACAGCTCATTGGGAGTGCCTTAGAACACTCCCATGTTGGCCCAAACAGTTTCCCCCCCCCCCTTTTGAGGGAATCACCAATGTCCACTTAGCAGGAGAATAGTCCACCACATCAGCTGTAATCCCTGGACATCAGCCTACTGAAATATACTGGATATAGAAAAGCTTTAGTTAAGGAAAATATTTTGCATGTGTGTGGAAATTGGCAGCATGATTTGGCCATCAGAATCCAAATTTCTAACCAATTAAAACGTTCACTCCAATATCACACAGTGGCAGATTATTTTAATGGAATGGGGACCGGAAATTAAGTTACCATTGCTGACATATTTGTAGATGCAATAAATGAGCCATTTCCCAAATTATTTCGATACTCATTTGCACCAAAACAGAATTAAAATCTTATCACTCCACACTACAAAAATGAGGCAATACAACACCTCTAGTCAGCAATTGGGTATCTTTCATTTTCCACTTACAGAAATCTCTTGCCTGACAAGGATTCATAAATGATCTCTAGTCCCTTTGCCTGAAGCTTGATACTCAGAGTGGAACTGCCAAAGAAATGCTGAGACATTTACATACATGCAGCTATTATAGTGTCTAATCACAATAAATTACACTTAGCCAGAGAAAAATCATAATGAATAAAGCTTAACAGAAAACCAAGTAACAAAACCCAAACAAAATTCCCAGATTCTATTTGGACTTGAACTGAACACTAGGACTGGACAGTATGCCCTGGGTGTCCTGACAATTTTTTTAAAAAATAGCCTCTGATTTTGTATGTCTCAATGGCTCTAATTTTGTATGTCTCCATTTTTATATAGATTGAAACTTGGACAAATGACCAGGGAGAGGTTTAAATGTATAGCTCGAGAATGCTGGGGGGTTGTCAGGAAGGCGAAAACACAAATGGAATTGTGACTGGCTAAGGATGTGAAGGATAATCAGAAAGGTTTCTACAGGCATGTTAACAAGAAGAAGGTGATCAGAGAGGGTGTG
>CM057847.1:74226948-74273423 GCA_030068395.1 Apalone spinifera | reverse complement strand
GGGGGCTGGACTTGATGACCTTCTGAGGTCTCTTCCAGCTTTATGGTTCTATGAAAGCTCTCTGGGGCAGGGATTATCTTTTTGTTTCATATTTTTATAGTTCCTAGGACTGCGGATTTTTGCTCTCTGACTGGGGTTCCTAGGTACAACTACCACATAAACATTGATAATAACTAATAATCATAGATGCCTGATATTCAGAAGTGTTGACCACCAACAGTTCCGATTCACTTCAGTTACTCTTGTGGGTGATTGACACCTCTGAAAGTCAGGCCCATTTAAGGTGTTTCCAGCTGTTGCCCCAGAAACGGAGGCACTTAAAATCTAAGAACACTTTAGAATACAGAACATGGCCCTATTACAAGCAAGTGGAAGCTGACATAGGAACTATGTCTATAAGTATCTCTCAATATGAGTAAAATTGCAGTAGGGCCCACAGTGCGCAGCAGAATAGTACTTAGAGGAAGACAGCAAATACAGGTAGCATCCTAAGCACTAGTAAAAACATGCTGCTTCGCTGTGCAGAAGACGACCAATCCATTCTACAACATTTGTAGCTTGTTTTACAACAGCAGCAGCCACTTAACTGATCTTCTTCAGTGTCGCTGACAGATCTACATGAGCTGCCCTTGTTACATAAAGACAATCACTAACAACCTGGAGAACAACGGCTTTACAAGAGTTCATAAAAACTGAATGTGAATCCTTTATCCTCATCACCGGGGGCCAAACTAGTCTCACAGCCACTTATGCACAGCTCCCATTTAAATCAAGATGAACATTGCCTGGGTAGGGACTGCAGTACAGCTCTTGTTGCCTGTGAACCTCAATGGAGTGATAGCTTGAACAATGCCCCTCTGCTCAGTCTGTCCATCTTTTCAAATTAAGATCTCATTGCTTCACCAATTCCCTCCCATTAAATGACACAGTACAAGAGAGGCATTTATTTTATTAGGTGTTGCATGTACTTCTTTAATAACGTTTCAGCATGTCTCTAAATTACATGCCCCAAAGTATGGACATTAACTAATATACATATTTAATTTCATTTTAACAAGATGTTCATTATAGATTGAAACAACCAGGAAGGAACTCTGAACAGATCCTTGCAAATTTCTGCCTCCAGCACAGATTCCTGTCTGAGGGGACAATCTGGCTCCAGGTTAGTAGTTTCAAACCCTGGGTCTCCAGAGTAAGTGTCATATGACTGAAACAAACTAGCGATTCCAAGTGCTAACACCTTGAATTTATAAAAGAGACATGGGGAATGAAATAATATCGTTCACTGAACCAATTTCTGTTGATGCATGACATAAGCGTTCAAGCTTGCACAGAACTTTTCTTTAGGTTGGCAGATGAGAAAAGACATCTGTGTGAGTTTGAGAGCTTGGCCTCTTTTCCTCAACAGAAACTGGTCCATTAAAAGATACTACCTCACTTACCTTGTCTCTCTCATCTCCTGGGACCAACACAGCTACAACAACACTGTGAACCACTGTATAAAGACTATAAACTGATTAGAAAATAAGATCTTGGGTGCTTTAAGTTGTATAGGTCTGCTACAGGTCACCTGAACAACAGTTTTGCATATAGCCCTATAGCAAAAATAGCAGGCTTTGGTCAAGGACAATGAAGCACAGCTGCTGCGTATCACATTTAGAAGAACTCCAGAAGCCCAGTAGGAATTAATATAGCTGATATCCTAGGGTCACCAGCAATATACTCAAAACCAGCTGTTTTTAAAAAGCTTTGTTAATTTGACACCATCTGGCTTGTTTTAAGTCATCTTAGAAATAAAGATGTGGAAAAAGTGAATAGTGTTATTTACACTTTCAAACAAATAAAAGACCAATGGTCATCCAAAGTAATTATTAGGTAGTAGGTTTAATATTAACAAGAGGCAGTACATTTTCACACAATGCACATTTAACCTGTGGAAATCATTGCCATGGGATGTTGTGGTGGCCAAAAACATAACTAGGTTCAAAACGAACTGGAAAAGTTCATGGAGGATATGTCCGTCAATGCCTATCAGCCAAGATATTCAGGGATGCAACTCCATGCTCTGAGATGACCCTAAACCTCTGAATACCAGAAGCCAGGAGTGGACCATTACTTACTTGCCCTGTTCTGTATATATCGGAGCTTCAGAGAGAGTAAGCTACTGTCATGTATTTACGTGCCTACATTTGAATTTTCCAGTAGATGGCTTTAATTAATTTGCTTTGCCCTGGCAGCCACAGAAAATTCAATGCACTTAAAAATATAGTCCCCTTTGTCACAGCTATGCTGGCAAAGAAACTCGTTAGCAACCTTACTAATAGGTGACTAACTTTAGACCCACACAGTTGAAATTTTGGACTTTGAGTTATATTCTGTCTTATCATAGAATACTAGAACTGGAAGGGACTTTGACAGGTCATCAAGTCCAGTTCCCTGCACTCCCAGCAAGACAAAGCACCATCTAGATCATTCCTGATGGATGTCTGTCTAACATGCTCTTAGATATCACCAGCAATGGAGATTCTACAACCTCCCTAGGCAATTTATTCCAGTATTTAACCACTGTAACAGGTAGGAAGTTTTTCCTAAAGTCCAATTTAAACCTCCCTTGCTGCAGTTTAAGCCCATTGCTTCTTGTCCTATCCTCAGAGGTCAAGGAGAACAACTTTTCTCCCTTCTCCTTGTAACACCCTTTTAAGTCTTTGGTTGCATAAAAATTGATGAGCACACAGGAGGGCTGAGCTATCTGTGTGACATCACCTCCAAACTTTGAGGGAAGATAGAATCCAACACCTCTCCCTCTCTCTGGGTCTTAGCCCAGATCAAAATATTGCTTCTGGCCCATCACAATAATATGTGAAATCAAAACCCTGGATACAGAAAACCTCCAATTTTAAGGGAGTATTCAAAATTCAGATTTAAATTTAGTGTTGTGGTCCCATCTCTCATTCCACTTTATTGGTGATTTCCCCAGCTCTACCTGAAATACTGTGTATAGATATTGAAAAAGAATATCTTCAAAGAAAAAAGTGTATGAAAATGACATTTTCTGTCCATTTGTTAACGGGAGAAAAGGACACCCTCTTTAGTTACTTCTACTTGTCCTATTAATGGCATAAACTCTGAGCTCTTCATCCGAAAAGTGCTAGGTAAAATTTGCCTATTTTCAGTAATTTTGTTTGCTTTGGTCATGAAGTTTTTTAACTGACATACTTATTATGAAACTAAACATTTGTCTACACAATTCATGTGCCACAAAAGCATCTCTCTGCCAGTAGTATGGGAATAAAAACTGCATTAATCAGGGACCTCAAGAGGTCATGTAGTTCAGTCCCCTGCACTCAAGACAAGATGAAATAGTAACTAGACCATCCCTGACTAGTATTTGTCTAATATGTTCTTAAAAACCTCTACTGATTTCACAACCTCCCCTAGCTATTTTGTTCATCATTTGTGGATCGTTGGCTGTCAAATGGACTACAAACTCAGAATCAGAAACTCTCAGATTTCAGGGGAACCCTTGACATTAACTTGATCTCCGTGGCACTGCTTACCAGTCCCCTACCTTGAGCCTATTTGCAGCATATCCTGAGTAACCATGTTGCCATGTCCTCCCCTCCCCCCAATCCAGATTATGATTGGCAGCAACCTTACTTAATATACAGAGCCCTACAAATCTGTGGATATCTGCTTTATATTCTCAGGTATCTGCATCAGCGGATGTGGACATGGGTATCCAGGGCTCATTTTTGTGGATGAGGATACAAAATGCTGTATCCATGCAGGGTTCTATTAACATGGGCCAAATTAGAGCTAATTTGTGCTGAACTTCCCAGACTTAGTAGGAAAACTGTAGTTAGCTAACACCTTCCTTTATCTGCTTATTACCCAGATAACTGAATGCCTGCATGGCACCCACAAAAAGAGTTGTCTGTGGACTCAAGGGGAAGGTCAGAGCACAGTACAGAACTATCAACTCCCCTGTCCAGACCATGGATTCACTGCTCTGCGCTGGCCTCCATGCACAGAAGTAAAGGCGAACATTTGTGTAATGCTGCTAAGCTAGCTTTAATAACAAAACACACGTGCAATAGGCAAGTTAGCCCATCAACTGGCCCAATACTTTGAAAATAAATGTCAGAAAGATTTCATTTTGCACACTAACAGACCCACCTGCACAGCAACTTTTTACAGCGTTTACAATGCTTTTTTGGGTAGTGGGGGATGTGTGGTGGCAGCAGCAGAAGGCATGTTGTGTGATGTGGCCAAGTCAGTATAATTAATTACATAGATCCACTGCAGTTCTATTTGTGTCAAAAATCTATTTTTAAAGCTGTGGGTAAACAAGAATTTAGGGCCTGATCCAATACTCGCTGAAGTCCATGGGAGCCTTGTCACTGCACTGGAATACTTAGAATTTACTGAGTTTTAATTCTCATCTTTAAAATTTTCTTAATGCATACATGTGCGCATGTGCATACACAGTGCACCAACAATACTCTGAAAAACAAACAAATTATGTTTAACTATTGCTGTACAAACGCTATATGAACTTGCTCTTGTAATGCCATTGACGGATACAACAGCCAGTGCAGATTAAAGGCATAGTTAAAGCCTTATCTTTGAATTTCATAGATTTTAGCAGTTGAACCTTTTTTTTCCAACAATGCACGTGCTTGTATGCCTGATGTGTGTCTGAATTACTCATTGAATAGTAATGGAGAGGTAGCCATGTTAAGCTGATCTTGCAAAAACAAAAGGAAAAGCTATGTAGCACTTTAAGAACTAACAAGATGGTTTAATAGGTGATGAGCTTTCATGGGCCAGACCCACTTCCTCAGATCATATTCTGGAAGAGAATTGGCATGACCATATATACCAAAGAAATACAATGAAAAAAGTGAACACATTATTGTATTCCTTTGGTATGTATGGTCATGCCAATTCTCTTCCAGAATATGATCTGAGGAAGTGGGTCTGGCCCACGAAAGCTCATCACCTGTTAAACCATCTTATTAGTCTTTAAAGTGCTACATAGTTTTTCCTTTTGAATTACTCATTGTATTTCAAAACCGGTGGGGTGGACACGGGATCTGTAGTTGGGAATGTAAAAAGGAAAAGCTAATGTTTAAAAGGTATTTCTGGAATTGTGGCTCCAAAACGAAGTGGTGATAACAAAAGTAAATAAATAATACTTAGATCTTACATAGATCTATCATTTTCCTAGGGTTATGCAAACTTGCACCCAACAGTCATCAGTTAAGAGAAGTACTGTAGTAAGAAACCTATACTCTAATTGTATAGTTAGTTCAAAGCAGAAGTTGTGTGATGATTCTATAACTTGGGAGTGCAGGGAAAAAACAGCAATTATGGGATTTGATACATTTTAAGAGTTTGATACATCACTGTAGTCAGTTTAATTCAGTGTTGGAAAGATAGTCTTTGAAAGCTTCTTCAAAGCACGAATGGGCCTATTTTAAATAGCAGTAGGTGACTTTAATTAAACTCCATTTGAGCTTTTCAACTTGAAGTTGAGTTTGCACACGGGTTTCTGGAAGCTCTATGAAGCAGCTGGCCATCCTCTTAACTGCCCAAGTTTAGCTGACACTAATTTCTAAACTGATTTTATTTTTCCATCAACAGCACATTTTTGGAAACCTTCCTGAAAATGCTTCAGATTAAGGTCAGGTCACACAAAACAAGCAAAGAAAAACATATATTTGATTTACACATATACTACAATATACACTTGCTAAAACAAAAAATAAGAGGATTAAGACAATCAGGATTTGATTAATGTAACCAGAATTCTTTCCAAACGAGCTGATAAGAACTTTGCCTATGCTCTGATTTCAATTATTGAATCTTTATTACATCAGCATATGGTACATAGGAGCCTATGAAATTTTTGCTTGGCTTGATTCTGAAGTCTGTCACAGATGCTAAGCTAGCTGCACCTGTTCCCACCTTAATCCATCTCAGTGCCTGCCATCCGGTGTCAGGCCTTGTGCCTTCACCTCTCCTTAGTGGAACCCCTCCCCACCGATTCTCCCCTTTTTTACAAGTAGCTCTGTGACACAGGGCCTGGTCTATTTACCTTGCTCATCCTGGGCAAATGCCTTTCTTTCCCTCAGGACTCTGTGGCCAGTGAACAATACTGTGACCCAGAAGCCTTCTTACACCAAAGCACAGCTTTATTTTAACAGTAGAAATAAAGCACAACATAAGAGAAAAAGGATTTTCAAAGAACCGCTATCTACAGCCATCTAGCTGACTTAAAGGCTTGTCATCTCCTGATGGAAGCCTAGGATGGCCTAACTTTTTTGAACATCCCCAACAGTGTGTCAGTCTGAAACCTCTCTCAGCCACAACTGCCCCCTAAAATCCTTTGTTCTCTCAATTCCTGGCATTTTGATCCTGCTGTACAAAACCAGCTCAGTGCAAAGTCAACCTCATTTCCTCCCTCAGGCCAAGCGCTGTCCCCATGTCCTGGAACAATCCAAAAGGTCTGTTGAGGCTGTCTTATATATAGTCATTGCTTTTGCCTTCCTATTGGTTTCCTCAGTAACCTACTATTAAATTAAAGCAACCCGGTCACACGGTCTGTGCCCCAATGTAGACATATACTAGACATCCAAATACCCAGACCAACTTACGATATTGATAAATTACTGCAGAGCAGCTTTGCTTTGACCATACGCTCATCAGTTTCTCTTCCCATGTAAGCAGTTCTATTGATTTCCATGGGAGAAATCATAGTCAAAGGGACATCTGTAGGACTTTCAGGTGGGAGGCCCAAGATGTGCAAGGAGGCACTGCAGGTATTGAAGTATCAATGCACACCCTGTACAAGTTACAGCACCATATAGATGCTCCTGCCTTTTTCAGCTCCTCCTACTTTGCAGCATCGTGTGTTAGAGAGGAGCTGCCATGTTGTAAAAGGAGAGCGGGTAAGACTGTGAGTGTCACCAGGCCTGATCCTGAAGGCAGAATGTTGTAGCTGCTTTAGTTTACATTACTGTGGGACACATGCAGAAGTAACTGTAGAGATGCACCAGAAAGAGCTGGAGAGGAGTAGTGGTGCAATACTGCCGCACATACTCCTGTGCCTGTATTTCCCTTGCATACAAGATCATCTCCCCAATCCTCTTGGCCACTGAATGATCTGCCTCATTGTTGCATCACTGTGAATAAAATTCTTGAATTTTAAAAGCATGCATGAGTTTGTGCTTTTTTTTTTGATTACCTTCTAACTTCCGAGATTTTACAGTACATAGTGAATTAGTGTATGCATTCCATATCTATGGTAAACATTCCCCATTTTGTAAACACTGTTTGGGTTGTAAAACTGTAATGGTACCATGGCTGTTGTCTTTTTACCTCCATGTTGGACTAGGAATTTGGGCAAGCAATCCAAAGCAACAGGGGAGCTCTCATTCAAATGGGAGCACTTGAGACAAAGAGTTAGCTGCTGCCTAAGCAATCAGATCTATCAGGCAAGTTTGTAACCAAGCAGTGGACCAGTTGGGAAGGAACACATCCATGTGGACTCTTATGAAAGGAGGGGGGTACAGAAGAATGCTGGGTTCCCTGAAAATACACTGAACAAATCCTAAAGAAGTCTTTGAGTGAGGAATTGGAGACAGATTCACATGTAGGCTTTTATTATTTTTCTATTAACTGTATGTCTTGTGTGCTAAGAGAAGAGTGTGAGAAAAAAAAAAGAAAGAAATCTCTTGGCAGATACTTGCATTATTTACTTACACCATTATGTGGTTCCCCAAAGAGAGGAACAGTCAATCAGAGGGTCCACAGCTTTGGTGGAAGTTTGGGAGTATACAATAGCTTGTGGGGAGGCTTGGGCAAGCTGACCCCAGTTTCATGGCCTAGCTCAGTGATACTCAGATCTTAGTGGTTCAGGAGCCCAATTAGTAATCACCGTTACCCAAAAGAACCACAGTATTATGAATTAGTGGTTTCCTTTACTATAGTGCTATACCGTCATTTAAAACTATGACAAGGGGAATATTTAGGTGTACGTGCAAATTTATACACACACACACACTTCTCACAGCAAAATGACTGACAAAGTATTACTCTTTTGTCAACTACAATTGCTCAGTAACATAGTAAAAGCACCCTACTTAGTTATTTAAATTACACAGTATTTTAATACAGGTTGGGCCTTTCTGGTCCGGCACCCTCAGGCCTTGACCACTTCCGAACGAGGGAATTTGCCGGACTAGGTGAGGTCCCTCCCATAATGGTCCATGCTGCTGTGCCCTAGGTTAGGGCCCCAGTGTCACCCTGCTGCTTACTCAGTCCCCTGGGGCTTTCTAGTTCCCACCGGCTCAGCTGCTGCTGGAGCCAGAGCTCCCCAACATGGGGTACAGATCACAGCTGGAGGATTCTCTGCATCTTGGGGTCTTCAAACTATTTGAAGGCTTCAATATCTGAGATATAGGTGAGAGAATTATTCTAGGAAGGGGTGGGTGAGATTCTGTGGCCTGCATTGTGCAGGGGGTCAGACTAGATGATCATAATGGTCTCTTTTGACGTTAAAGTCTATGAGTTCCAGCCCCATTCTGGCCCCCGTAGCTGGGGAGCTTCAGCCCCAGTGGCAGCCAGGGAGCTCTGGTCCTAGCCCTCCAGCCCGGGCCCTCCAGCCCCGGCTGTGGAGCTCCCCAGCCACTGGGGCCAGAATTCCCCACTGTGCTGCCCATCCCCCCGACACAGGACTCCCAGCTGAGTTGCCAGCCCTTGCTACTGCACTCCTGCCCTGTCGCCAGACCTCCCTGTTCCTGGGCTCTGTGATCCTGGAACCCACAATGGTCCTGAGGGACCACTGATGTTGCCAGACCAGAGAGTCCGGTTTTGGAAGATACAACCTGTATTGTGTGCTGCAATGAGCCACTGCAGACACATTGAAGAGCCACTTGTGGCTTCTGAGCCTCTGTGTGCATCATAGGCCTGGGTAATTTGACACCTCCCAGTGGGAATCCATAGTTAGGGCGCACCTTGAGGTCCGCATACAGTGCCTAACCTCATTTTAACCCCAGGTGGAATCCTAGGTTTGAGTCTGGTGCTGGGAACTTGGTGAGTAGCCATGAGGAGAACACATCCAGAGCTGCTACACAGCAATCAATAAGAGGCATTCAATGCTCTATCTGATCCAGTTACTTAACAGGTAATATGCAAATCACCATAGTATACAGAATAAAATTATAAAGTTACTTTACTCTTGAGAATCTAACCCCATAAGGTACTGGCCCATCCAGGAAGATGTTCAACCCCCTTTTAGGATTAGACCCCTAGTAAGCCCTTACCAGTTAGCAGTGATGTTCCCCCTTGTATCTTCTGTTCTAAAGCCTTGTCCTCATTGTTTGGTGAGACAAAGCGAAAGGCTCATCTCTTTTCTCAGGTATTTGTCTGCTGCTGGTAAAATGGAAGGGATGAGGAGACATCCTGTTCAACCTCTGACTGAGACACAGAGATGTGTGTCTACATGCATTTTAATGGAAGTTATATATATGCGTCTTCTTTGCAGAAGAACAAATCTCTAATTGAAACACAGTTGTGTTTCCCAAGATTGTCAAGTGACTGGTGATTTTAGTGCTTAGCTTGAGGTACTTAAAGCATCCTCAGTTTCAAAGGGCAGGTGGTCATCAAATAAACTAACCACTATGAATAGTGGTTCTGATGGTGTCAATAAGGTGAACTTCGTGGGTAACCATATCATCAGAATTCGGTGGAGGGAAAATATGTGTGTGTGTTGAGTCTTATAATGTACAGAGATGTAGCTGTGCATGGGGGCTGGGAGAGAACTCTTAATACTCATCATAGTGGTTAGTGTATCTCATCTTTCGGGGGAAATTTGCTTGTTAATTTCTCCCCCACACCTCACATTGTTAGTATCACCGTACAGTTCTTTAGGGAAAAATGCATGTAGGGTACTGTCTGTACTGAATTATCAAGTGAACTATTTTAGGAAAGATGAGTCATATAGAATGAACTAAAAAAATACATATAGCTGATATGAGAACAATGACTGGGCTTTTCAAAAAAGAGAGTTATACAACTAATTCCCTTAGGCAGTCTTAAAAATCCCCAACATTTATATTCACTGTAACTCAATTTCTACTGTCTCAAGACTACTGTATATCCTTATCTTGGATATTGTCTCTGTGACAGAGTGAGGTCACAAAAGACCCCTTGGGTGTGCCTCCTGGTGTGCTGACATAGCCGCTGCCACTAGTCTTCCCGCTCTCTGGGGCTTTTCACCACCAGGTCCTGCTGCTCCGCTGGTCTCCCCTAGCCAAGGCCCTGAGCTGAGATCACTGTCTCCCCCAAGAAGCAGTATAGGCACTGAACCTCTTCACTGAACCTCTTCAGGTCCAAGGAGAATGCAGTTTTGTGCCCAACTTCCTGGGATATGGGATACCACTCCCCAACTGGGATCAAATTCCCCAATGAATTATTTGGGTTAAGCTCCCTTTAGCAATTAAAGAGGAAATGTACACACTGGTTTCCCCCCAGGTAACAAAAGTGATTTTATTAAGTACAAGCAGTAGGATTTAAGTGGCTATAAGCAACAACAGGCAGAGCAAAGTAGATTACAAACTCAAAAGTAACAGAAAATGCTTAACTAATTCTAACACTAAAATCCTCAGCAAATGCTTATTATAAACTCACCCTAAAATTGTTTCTGTTCCAGCTGCACCTTCAAAACCGGGGAAAATTTCACTTCCCCTGGGGTCTCTGGTTCACCCTTCTCCGGTGTGTCCAGCCAGCTCAAAGACAAAAGACTCCTACTTCCGTATTCTTTTTAAAGAATTCCCTTATTGCATGGGGAGTCACCTGGCCGCTCCTCACCAATCACTTCTAAGACTTATGGACAAAAAGCTATTTGCATACGATTGCCCAGACACTGAGGCATCCCAGTCTTGGAATTACCCTTGATGGCTTTCCACTGACAAATTTTAAAAAACCAAAGTATTCCCTACTCCATATCTCTAATTTTGCACACATTAAAATTAGATAAGTAGAACCAGAAGATTATGACATGAAGATCAATAGGTTACATGAAATAATTTGCTCAAAGCACTTTTGAGTTAAGTCCATTTCATAAAGCATGGGGGAGTGAACCCTCACAGTCTTCATCTGTTTTAAAGTGTTTGAATTAAAATATTTTGTATGGTCAACAACTTGATCTTTACTAAACAACGTGTATCTGTTCTAAAATGTTTGCCCACCTACATGAAAATCTATTTCCAATTAGCTTGCCCATCCATATTAGATCAAAACTATTGAAGTTAAGTTACTGTACATAATTTATACTAGATTTTAATGTTATACTATAGTGTTTTATGTTTCTTTAGTGCAATGTCTAACATCTTCCACAGAAGTTATTGGAACAATTCATATACATCAACATATTCATGTGCATTCACTTAGGTGTTTGTAGATTTAGAGCCTTTATTTTTAATTAAAATGAGAAAACACACTTTCAATGTGTGCACCCTTGTGCTAGTGGGCAGATAAAGCTAAAAATGACCTGATGAAAAATTGACCTTTGGGAATTTTAAAATCAAGACTGGTTGTTTTCCTAAAAAAAATCTGTTCTAATTTAAACAGGAATTAATTCAGAGAAGTTCTATGGCTAGTATTAATCAAGATGTCAGACTTGACAATCACAGTGGTTTCCTCTAGCCTTAAAAAGGTTTATTACACATTCGCATTTGCTGGATCTGCATTTTTTGGTGGCATGTGTGTATATTGCAGTCTGGTTTTTTTTGCATTGCCCGTCTTTAAATTGCCAAAAGTAGTTAATAAGGCAAACCTGTGTAAATTATTGCATGAAAAATGGATTTTGTGAAATGACATGAGAAAAGAATCCTCAAAATTCTGAAGATAAGATGTGAGATATGGCAGATTCAAAGACAAGTGAAATGAATGGGGGGAGGGGACACAGGTTCCTTTCAAAACAGGTTTTACCTGGTTTTAAAAACTAGAAACGAAAACTCTGATCATGCAAATGTTTGCGTGAGTGATTACGCTTAAGCATGACTACTTATGTGGCTGTGCTTAGGTAAATATCAGCAGAATCTGAGTCTAATTCTCAGTCTTCCTTAAGACACATCTGATATCACACCAGAATTTGGAAGAAAAATAAATGGTTAAAGTAAGTCACTCAAAGCATCCCACATTTTCAGGGTATTAGATAAACACTAACCAATTTAATACATTAAGCAAAATTTCACTGAAATGCCTTGTCTCCTGCCCCAACATCCTCTAAACAAGAGAGCATTTATTTGCAAAAATCAACATCCCTGTTGCACTGAAGCACATCTCATAAATTTTATGAGATAGCCATTCAACATCAACTCCTGCTACTTCTTCACAGGTGCTTTCCTTCCCTTATCTCCACTAAAATAGAGTATCCCTTGCACAATATTTTTCATAACAGCCATGTCAAAAAGACTAGCATTCCTGACCCTCCTCAAGAGCAGCAAAACTTTTGAAAAATACACTTTTCAGATGCTGTCACTGAGACTTTTCATGCAACTGTTAGATATGCCTGCTAAAGGATTTATTTTCTCTTACAGCTGATTATAGCTGCTGTAAAGGGCACACTCTAGCAGGACACACCTCAAAAGGATCTTGAAGTGCCAAATGACACCACCTATAAACTTTGGACCACACTGTGCTTTGACCCATGTTCCTTCTGTTTGAAGATCAATGGGAAAGTACTAGCTGGGCTATCAGTGGGGATTATCCCTGCATCCATGTTAACAATTTTGCTTTTCTTTTCTCTCTGTGTACAGCAGGCTTAACCTCCACTATGTAAGACAGAAGATGGTCACATCTCTTGTATATTTCATTTGCATCCTCATCTATTTTCTATCCTTGCTGAGGAAGCAATTAATTGGAAACCACACCAAGAAGGGATGGAAGTAAAATGGCCTGGAAGTAAAAATAGTAGCTTTGAACTTAGAGTAAGATTTCAAAACATCAGTTATATTGGCTTTGCCAGGTCAGCAGCGCGTTTAATTAACTATTGCCTAAGGGTTCCATTTTCAGAAATGCTGAGTACCTACAACTCTCGCTGAGGTCAATGTGAGATGCAGATGCTCAATACCTTTAATCCCATTGTTCAGAACTTGCAATTATTAAGCAACATCTGTTGGCCAAAACCCTTAAGTAAATTAATAAAAATCACTATGAAAACGTTTTAAAAATAAGTTCTGTTCCCAGTTTCAGAGGCACACCTCCCCTTCATTGTTAACCTCTGGAACAAAGCAGAACATGACTAAAATCTCTTTCATGACCTTCCAGTACCAGCAAACAGATAACAAATTCCAGTGGGGCAAGAGAAAACAGCAGGCCTTTTTCTCTCCAGTGTAGTTCTCTGAAAGGCCCTTCCAGGGATTGTTCAACTGTTTGCTATTCCTGCACTGTTTGTACTGTGGTTCCTGCTGTTGAAGAAAACAATCCCATTCATCAGTAGGAATCCCCCTTACTTATTGCTGGCTCCTTAATCAATAGTAATAAGCCTGAATTCTGCTCCATGGCTGCCATTGCCCAGTGCTTGTGATCAGTTACTGCTACCTTAACATACTGCTAATAGTACAACTATAAACCTATATAGTTCTTACTTTATTTGCAAGCACAGACAGCTTTGATATCTACTGCTGCAACAAAGAACAAAATCCTAATTAACAGACACTATAGTCCCCCTAGGACACATACTTAGAAGGAAATACTGCTAACATTCAGTTATCCCAGAGCCAAATGAAATAAAACTGCTGTGCTGTAGTTCTCAGGATGATGAAAAAGCCTAGAAGTTTATGAGCCACTGTGCCTAAGCTTCAAGAGATCTGTGTTTAGTTTTCACAGAGTTTATCAGCAGCTGTTCAGCAGGTCCATGGTACAGCAGAAAGTAGCGGAACAGCAGGTGAAGGGGAAATTAACTATGAGGAACCAGAAGGAAAAAAATTCAGCTGCAACTACAGTAAGTATTACTTTTGCAGTTATGATCGCTCTGTGACAGTTATTGTGTCCTTTTGATGAGCAACATCAAACCTACTTGGTTTTCTCCTCACAGTAGGAAAATGGTTAAATCTAAAGAAAAATCGAGAGGGAATCCTGCATAATTTACAGCACTAATGACAGGATAACATCATCAGTCGTCAATTCATATCCAGCCCAGCCAATGTCTTTGTTTGCAGAGGCTGGTTAGTGGCTTATGTTAAATGAGTTTTGTGGCCTGAGGCCAGTTCCCCATTGACATGAGTATATATGTCAAAACCACTACCCCACTTGAATCATAAGCCAAGGACTGACAGGTCACAGAAACTGAACTAATCTCTCATTGATACGGTTACTCCCTTTAGGTTGGAGTTGAGCTATATTGGCAGAGTAGCAAAGAGAAGGCTCCATCCTCTATCCACTTTAGAAAAGACTGGTTTGTAAGGCTACCAGTCCATCAGCTTTTATAAACACTGAATTCACATTAGGAAGTTATTATTAACACAATATAGATCCAAATGACTGTGAGTAAGATTTAGATAAACACCTGGGAGGACATCTTCAGCTGGTGTAAAAGTTACCAACCCCAATGGAGCGATGGCTATTTACACTAGTGGTGCATTCCCCGTCCCCCTTGCTGAGCCTGTGGCGTGTCTGAACTCCAGATGCTGTCCCCCATCAGAAGTCCACGAAATGAGTGAGAGCTCATTTCAATGCTGTAGGTGACGGTCTCTTGAGTGTCTTGAGCAGGCTCAATGTTTAACAAAATAGAGAAGATAAAGTCCCCAACTGTGTAAGCTGGACAGACTATACAGGTCAGACATCATGCATCTGACTATCAGACTGTCTTCTACAAAATGGTGCAGCTATTTCATTGATTTGCATGTACTTCCCGCTTTGATGGATTTAGTACGAGAAGCTTCACAGAATATATTTTAAAAATTGAATTTAAAAAAGATGATGGGACATTTCCATTATAAAGGGGAAGCATGGAATAAAAATTATAAAGACTGGAGAGAGAGAAGGAATCAGTACAGAGAAGGAATAAGTGCAGAGCAGAGCACAGGAGCAGGAAATCACCCAGATGCCTTCCAACAGATTTGAATAGCTGAATGAGTGCCTGGCCCTCTTTGCAAAGGACAATCAAAATTTTGGCTGGAAGGTTTCTCTTTCTTTGAGAACTGCCACTCCTTCATATTTCTCTAGTGATGTATTAAAATGTGTCATTCTGTCACAGTGGTTTTGCACTGTGATGCTGTTCACATGTCTATTGGAACCTGCTGTGATGCATTTTGACATGACATGTCACCCAGAGAATTTGATAAAAATGTTTGTTCTTGCTTGCAGTTCCTTGGAGGGGAGGAAGCAAAAAAGCTGGACCCTGTTCCTAATAGATAGATTTGAAATGAGTATTAGCCAAGCCATCACTATGGTTGTTAATTTCTAAACAGAATTACTAGAGAAAGGCAAATATTTTCCCAGCAGTGAGTGAAAGAATACACCTGCTTGCCTGCAGTATCTGACATATTTCAGAAATGTCTTGTCTCTAAACATATTTTTTCAGGGTTATGTCAAATTAGAACGATATTCTCAGAAGAGCCACTTTGCACACCTTCAACAGGACTAACATAGAATTGTATTTGCTAGAAATACTTAGATCAGCTAGAGTTAGTATTTACACTTCCGCATTTGCTTTTAAAGCTCAAAGTAAACAAGTTTTTTCAGGCTTGTGGGAAGTGGAAAAAGCAGAATTAAAAGCCAAGTACCTCAGTGGCTGAATCTCCACCAATAATTCATGAAGACAGTTGTCCTCCCTTGAGACCAATCCAACTAGCAGAGTCCATTGCAAAGCACCCGGGAACCAGGGGTAAGATGTTCCAGGTTGAGAGGATGCAGCTGTAGAATGAGCTCTCAGAAGGGATTAGACTTATTGGAGTCTTACCACCTGCAAGGTATACTGTAAAACTCTCCTCTTTATGAAGTTTTTCCACTGAAAGAAGAATGGATTTTGGACTTCTCCCCATAAACCCCAGCTCCAAGCAAAGTTTCCTTAATTGGAGAAGGGAAAAGTGTAGCAGACTCCACAGAGAGTCTAATAGGGACTCCATCAGGCACATCTAAATTTACCAGCCAAGTGCTTAGACACTATGGTGATGTTTGCTTCAGGAGCGATGAGAAAGACTGCAATACTCACAACAAACTTCCTTGCCTTACACATTTTGAGGAAACCTAATCTCTTTTATTCTCCCATTATTCCTGCAGTCTTACCACAGAAAGAATTGGTGGTGATTTAAGGCCAGAATCTGTGTGCATCAGCACCTATGCCATGCCACGTGAGAGGACCTCCTGAAATTTCTTCTGGACAACAATAGTCCTGGGAGCAGATGCAATCAGTGGTAAGGTGGGATGTCAGTGCATTTATACCTGGGGCTGAGGACAGCCTCTATGGAGCATGGAGAGAGAAGTGGGCAGGATGCTTCATCTCAACCCAGTAGACAATGTTCATGTGTAGGTGGAAAAGGTGTGACATTGGGCTTCCCCTATGTGTATCCCTTCAGCAGGCCCTTTCCTCCTGACTCGTCTTCTCACACACACAATTAATGAGTGTATGAAGATGAGAGGTAGCTTGCATTCCTGACAGGGAACTCCCCAGCAGGAAAACCTCACACCATGAAGAAGGCCTTTTTTTAAACTTTAGTGGAACGAAAAGACTCAAGAAGGTGGGAAGGACTGGAAAGGAATTGATGGGCGTAGGAGGAAGAACCAGCAGAGAGAATGTAAGGGGGGGAGGGAATGGCTGGAGAGAGATTTGATTGCAGGAGGGAAAAGAGCTACAGTAAGTACTGACAAACAAGCCCATTTTTCAGACAGTGAGTATTCCATGAAAGGGCAGTGCACTTTCATTTTCTGAAATGGCCAAAGCATAGTACAATCCCCTCATCACAGAATCTCCCCCACAGTACAATCCCCTCATCACAGAATCTCCCCCACAGTACACACTATTATACAGAAGCATTTTATAGTTATCTCTGCTTGGACTCACTTCATGGTGGTTAGCAATTGGTCTGACGCATACAGTGGGGTATCATTCACATTCTGTGCCTACTAGTATGCGGTTGTTAATACTAACAACTGTCATTTACAAGGCACTATCAATTCACATGTTGCTTTTCAGATTCAAATGTGTTCCCTACTCCACAATCCTGATGTACAAAGAAATCTGAAATCTGAGAATGATATTTGGGGGAAAATAGGATGAACTCTTTTCTGTACACTGTTCACTTGGTGAATAAAGTATAGGCTATCTATTCCACTTGTATAATGGAGTCCAAGGAGGGGGGTGTAACATTTCAGAAGTTATGGTGCCTGCTGAGTAACATTTCCCGCTTACTCCCACATATACCCACAGAACAAATGGCTACCCACTGTACATTCTTTAACAGTGCTCAGTCACACTGTGCCAACACAGCAGAACATTCAGGAAAAAGGCTACAGAGCCTCTTTTGACTAACCCAAAGAACTGAGCTATGTTAACCATGCTAATTTGCAAGTTCACCAAAACAAGTGAGTAGCCAACCCCATCAGCTCCCTATTTTTCATCTTTCTAGTCAAAAGAAAAGAGAGTGAGGGAAGGGGGAAAGCAAAAACTGGGAGAACAGGCAATAAATAAGATCAGAGCTTTTAATCGTCACTAATTTGGTGCTGGGACCCCATATCATGTTTGCCACAAGCTAAAATAATCATGAGAATTGAAATTGGCATAAATACATTTTGAGGGACAAAGAATTTCAGAAAAATTGCCCTTGCATTAAGGGGCAAATAGTAACAGGGAAACTCATCTCTTTCTCTCTACATATTTGGCATCTGAATAAAGAGCAGGTTGATGCATTTCTAAACTAAAATGACTAATTCACAATTGTTAGAAGCTGCAGCCATGCTTAATCAGAAATGGCCTCATTTCTTCTTTACATAATATGTTCTTCCATTATTTGCTGCATGGTGAAGATACGTACCCTATGGCTATAGTAAGCTAATTATAAAGCCGTATGTAGATTGTAATGAAAATTTTAAACCAACTGTTACACTGCTCCAGATGAAAGCACATTTTCACCTTGCCTCAATTATTCACAACCCCTGTTAATAAAATAAGTGGGAAATTAAATTCTTGCTTCAGAGAGATTTTTATTAAGCTAAATAATGTGAAACTAATTTTAGTGCTTTTGGGCAATGGGTTACAACAGCCATAGGACAAATAATCCTGGATGCCCAGTTGCTTTGTTTTATGTTGTTTTTCCAGTTTCCTGCAAGCACCAAAAAATGTGTGCAAGCAGAAGAGAAATTATCTTCTGCTTCCACCAGAAATTCACTAAGGGAAAAGCAAATAGTAAACAAGCCACACAAAGAGTGAAATGTAAATGAAACATTGAAGGTTATTTCCATTCTACGTTTCTAGAACATTATCAGTAATACAACTGTGGAAGTTGTGGATGTTGCTGCTTGGGCTCTGAAGGCCTGACTTCTGAGCTCAAATTCATTCCAGCTTGAGACCAAATATCTACACAGCTGGTTTTAGTGATGTAATGAGTCTATCAACCAGCGTTCTGAGCTGCACTGAACTTAACAAAGGTAAGGAATGATCAGTTGGCTTGCAAGCAGCCTTAGACCAGTCAATGTATACCTTACTCACAGAGATTCCACCTTCTGTTTTGGACTACCAGCTATGGTGGCCACAGTACCCATGTCTCCTGAGAACACTTGCCCTGGCAATTAATCTAGCTGTTAATTTAGCTCCAGTGGAATTATGCTGCTACAGCAGTAGCAGTTGCAGATAGTGGTTCACCTATAACAAAGGCTCCCTCCCTCCTGCTGCTGTGACAAATGTAAAGCTTGTTGCTGCTATAGATTTAGCTGGGGTGGTTTCCTAAAAAAGAACCCATCTGTAATTGATTCTGTGGAAATGCAGCTGAATGCCAAGGCTGAAGAATGCAGGCACAGGTTTGGTAGCATTGGAAACAGCATAAGAATATAGGCAGCATGTAACAATCCATAAGAGCTGATATGAAGATCATCAGAGAAGAAACATCTGCAAATTTTTTTGATCCACAGAAAAATATATGCTGTTTTCTTGATCACTATTTGCACATACATGGATACAGAACCTATAAATCAGAAACATTCCCAACAGTATCCATCTTATATCCCCTTCTCCCAATACCAGAGAAGACACCCTCCCCAATCAGTCCATAAAGCAGGTGCAGAGTCAGTACAGTTCTGAGTCTGCAGTAGGCTCTGAGCCCCACAACATACCTTTCATATCTCAAGATCAGCTACAGAGTGTCATCTCACATTGCACAAGGGCGGCACATTCACCAATCCTGTTCTTTGCGCTGGTTGGGTGCCACTAGCTGAATAAGGTACAAGATTAGCCTCTTGTTGTAGTTTTAGTAGAGCCAGTTATGACAAGCACCTTTCTGGCTGGAAAGTTTGAAATGTTAGAAAAATCCCCTCTTCTCTCCCCACCCTTCACGGGATTTTCCAGAGGTGAAGAGAAAACAAACTCTCTGCGGAACTGCTATGATTATTGAAAAATAATGGCATTTACCACTGACTTCTCCTCTCCCATTTGCTACTGAAAAGTATGCAGAATTATTACCTGTACCTCAATGCTAACCAATGTTTGTGGATTGACTGACAAAAACATTAGGGCAGGAAAATCTCTAATTTTAATGGGGGTGTTAAAAGACTGAGCAGTTATGAAGCAAAAGGATAAGTTTATATTCTAGGCAAGAATTATCATTTAGAGACCAATGCCCAAATTCTAAAACCAGATCCACAAAAAAAACCTGTTCACCTTTGTAGAGCACCATCCATTCCAGCTCCATCACAGATCTAACTGCAGGACTGGGGAAACTGCTAGGATTCTTTAAGACATGGATCCACCACAGCACTGAAGCACATCCCTAACTGTAAATGTATGCATGGTTCTACTGACGTCTCACATGCTTAAATATTAATCAAATACATGAGTGCTTAAATGGTTTGAGATGCAAAAGAGAATTTTCTGAAGTTCAGGCCTCCACTAAGATATTTTATCCTGCTGAGATTTGGTTGTTTCTACATGGAGTAAAATGTTTGTTTATATTTGACAATGCAAGAAAGTTTCAGAATGCAAAACTTGCTGAATTACAGAAAAATTAACATAGATCCGAAAACCACCTTGTACAAAATTCAGGATAGAGGCACACAGATCTTTGCTGCTGCCGCCTATCCTGTACCTGGTCCCATGCCTGCATATGTTTATACATATGAATAGTCCCATTAAAGCCAGTAACTTTTTACAGAATCTGGTTCTTCTTGTGGTGAAAGAATTCTCAGTTGCTGTTGATCCGCACCATTCACAAGGACACCCTCAGGAAATGAATGATAAAAATATTTTTTGGAATACGTTTATAAAGCTAAAATAATAATACTACAATAACAACTGACTGGTACATTCACATGTTTCAAAAGAAAAGATTTAATGCCCTTTGTTATAAAATGCCATCACCTGTGCTGGTTTGAATCTCACTGCCTGTGGTAATTTCCAGGATCTATGCAACTTTTAGCTTTTCTAATATGATCCTATTTTTTCATGCTTTCTCAACAATAGAAGAATTTCCCTGAAATGTACAAATGTCTCATTTTAAGTATACAAGAATGAATGATGAGCCATGCTCCAAGGCATTACCAGAGACATGGGGATGAATACAATATATTTCAGCTGCTTGCTACCACTACATTTTTCCAAGTCTGATTTTAAACAAGTAATATGAACATCTGCAGACTAACAGCATAGACGAGGAAGCCAAAAGCATATAATATTGTCTGGCAATATAAAAAAGCTAAATGGAATTATCATCATTCTGAAAAGAATTTTATTAACAGCTAGGCATTCATTCTGCCTGGCCTTAGGCTGTTAGAAGGATATGTGGATAAAACTTAAAAAACAATGAATAGTCCTGCTATGCCATCAAGTGCCAGCAATGCCCCTCTGGCATGTATAGTGGCCAAAATGGAAGTCACTATGACAAAGGATTAACGGACACAAGTCAGATATTCAAAAAGATAACACATAGAAACCTGTTGGGGAATATTTTAACTTGCCCAGGTACTCATTAATGGATCTCAAAGTTTCCACATTATTACAAGCCAATTTAAAACACCAGCTTGAAAGGGACGCTGCAGAACTTAATTTCATTTACAAGTTTGATACCCACAATAGAGGTTTAAGCAAAGACCTTTACAGGATTACCCACTACATTCCACATCCTAATGACATAAAAAGTCAAACACCAGGCACTTAAGAGTACTTAGAACCCACTCTATCAGCTTCATTTAGCATGGGCACTCTAATTGGCTATTCTTTTCCCATTAAAGAATGGAGTTTTTTCATTAGCTGTGTCCGATGCAGCCTCTCTATGATACTTGGAGGATTCACCTCCACTACTCCTTTCTGGGGCAGGGCATGGTAGGCTGTTGGGCGGGCACCCCATCAGTTATGCATAACGAGACAACAAGGAGAACAGCACCAGGAAAGTACAGATAATACAAGAATAGATGTACTGGATCAGAGTAATGATCCATCTAGTCTAATATCCTGTTTTCTGACAGTAGTCAGTGCCTGATACTTCACAGGGAATGGGCACAGCAAAACAATTAGTGAGATCCATCCTCTGTCATTCAGTCCCAGCTTTAGGGACACCCAGTGCCTAGAGTTGCACATACCTCCCCCGGACAGCTACTGTTGGACCTATCCTCCAGTAACTTATCTAATTCTTTTTTGCACCCTGTTATACTTTTGGCCTGTACAACACCCCTCTGGCAAGTTCTACAGGTTGACTGTGCATTGTGCAAAGCCATGCTACTTTTTCTTTATCTTAAACCTGCTGCCTGTTAATTTTGTTGGGTGACCCCAGCATTATGCAAAAGGGAAATAACACATTCCTCTTCACTTTCTGCACACTAATCATGATTTTATAGGCCTCTTTCATATCCCCCCTTAGTCATCTCTTTCCTAAGATCAACAGCCCAGACTTTTTAATCTTGCTTCATATGGAAGGTGTTTCATATCCCTAAGCATTCTCTTTGCCCTTTTCTGTACCTTTCCAATTCTAATAGATTTTTTTTTTAGATGAAGTGACCAGAACCATACACAGAACTCAAGGGCAGAACATGGATTTATGTACTGATGATAGAATATTTTCTGTTTTATTATCGATCCCTTTTCCTAAATGTTTAGCTTTTTTGACAGCTGTCGCACAAAGAATCATAGAAGATTAGGATTGGAAGAGACCTCAGAAGGTTAACTAATCCTACCCTCTGCTCAAAGGAGGATAAACCCCTACTAAATCATCACATAGAGCAGATGTTTTCTGATGCCAGGTCTTCACTACTGGGAAGATAGATGCAGCCATGTTTGATCTTCAGCAGTTCAATTTAACGGCTCCAGTGAAGACCTACTACATTGAACTGAGAGGGCACCCAATAAGTGCTGGTACTCCTGCTCCTCGTGAAGAGTAGGGTAAGCTGACAGAGCATTTGCTCCTGATTTCCCACTGTAGAGACTGTGTGAAAACTCAGATTAAGGTATGTTGACTCCAGCTACTTAAGTAACACAACTGCATTTGCATATCTTAATTTGACCTTCCCCTGTAGCAAAGACCTGGCCTGGGACTATTCACAGTAACTGCAAGATCTCTTTCTTGAGTGGTAACAGCTAATGTGGAACCCTTTGTTTTGTATCTATAGTTGGGATTATAACTTTTTGTATACATTACTTTGCATTTATCTACACTGAATTTCATATAACATTTTGTTGTCCAGTCATCCAGTTTCTTTACCTCCCCTTGTAATGATTCACAATCAGCTTTGGGCTTAACTATCTTGAGTAATTTACTATCATCTGCAAACATTGTAACTTCAGTATTTACTTCCTTTTCTAAATCATTTCTGAAAATGCAGAACAGCACCTGTCCCAGTATAGAACCTTAGGGGACCCTGGCAGTACCTCTTTCCATTGTAAAAGGAAGGGGAAGATTTTAGAATTACCCACTTTCCGAACAATGGGTGGAGAATGCTGAAAGTGAAAACAATCACTATTAGCTCAATATACTGCTACTCAAGTGACTTTTTGATTAATATTTTACCCTATTTAAATTATTGTTGCATTGTAGTATTTTTATAGTGTTTCTCAGATGAAAAGGAAAGTCAATGGCAAAAATATGGGCTGCTAATCTGCTGCTTGGCATCCAACAGAAGTAAAATCTAGATGGCTTCCAATCTGTGATGTGAGATGACACAAGACATAATTTGCTTAAGTTGTAAATTCTTTGGGTGAAGGGACAGGTTTTTCTTGCATTTCTATGATGCTTAGAACAATGGGGTCCTACTCCACAACTAAATCTCCACAACAAAACACAATTGTAGTTGCAGCACATTCCTTATGAACAGTAAAACCTAAATCCTGTTCACAAACTAGTAAAAATACCACCACATATTTTTGCCTCTCATTCTTTCTTGTGGGTAGTAGAACAGATTGCCTGACAAGACAGCATATGAAATATTACTTAGTACATAATGTTAGTGACACCGTGCCCACATGAAACACCTCCCCTTCTCATTGTATTAAATGTATTGTCTAGAGCACTTTGAGACAAGTTGTAAGAAAGAGGGGGAAAATACTAATACATCTGTTCGAATTCTACATGATAACAATGATTTAAATAATTTATGCTCTGACATTAGTTTGTAAATAAAATAGCACTTACAGGAAGGTGACTGCAAATCATCAAGTAACCTTGTCCCTTGACTCATAATAAAATATGCTCATTAACCTACAATATAATGCTATAGTTTAAAAAAAGTATGGGGAAATTCTGTATAATTTTAATATGGATGAAAACAATAGGGCTTTCTAGAAAATAAATAGTGTTCTTGTAAGTAGGCAACTTCGCCACTTGCTCTGCCAACAGTTTACACATTATGTCAAGTCTAAGAGCATCTTTTTCCTGGGGAGTTGGCTTTAATCAAGAAAATAGCAATATATTCTATCTATATATGCTTAAACCTTTTCCCAAAGCTCAGCTGCTCTAAGATTTCCTCCTATAAGGTTGCTCAGCTCACACTCAGAGCACGTCTATGCTACAAAATTAAGTCGATGTAACCTATGTCAGCATTTAGTAATTGTCTCTGTATACACTTAGTTCTTTGCGTTGGTGGTGTGCGTCTTCACCAGGAGCACTTGTACTGATTGCACTGTCAGTTTGGGGCATTGTGTGATGGCTTCTGAAAGCCAGTAATGGTCGATGTGAGCAATGCAATGTCTATGCAGATTAGGTGACCTAATTACACAGACATTGACTCTATGAGGCTTGTGGAGGTGGAGTTAAGTCGGCGTAGTGGTTACATCGGTGGGAAGCAAAATTTTAGTGTAGAGACAAGATTAGTTCAATGTAAGCTGCCTTGCATCAGCCTCACTGTAGCGTAGGCCAGGCTTAACCCTCTCTTCCCAGAGAACCACTCTCACCTCCCTGATTTGCAGATAGATTAACATATCATTTGCTTTGCAGAACACACATAGCATGCATAGGCATTGATTCGATGGGTATTCCGGGGCTGGAAAACCCATGGCAAAAAATTACTTAGTGCTCAGCACATACCAGTGGCCTCACCAATCAGCTCTTCACCCTCCCTCCCAGCACTTCCTATGCACCACAATCAGCTGTTTAGCAGTGGGCAGGAGGTGCTGGGAGGCTGGGAGGGAGCAAAGCAGGGGCAGGAAGAAGCAGGGTGTAGCAGGAAGTGGTTGGGTGAAGTGGGGGCTTGAGGAAGGCGTATAGTAGGGGCAGGACCTGGGGTAAAGCAGGAGTTGAGCAGCCCCTGGGAAATGACGAAGTTAGCGCCGGTGACAGCATGTCTTATTCCTGGTGGGCAAGGGGTACCAAGGTAGAGTATTTCAAGCAAACACTGCTGTCCTTCCACGGTCTTTCAGAAATTACTTAAAGACTACAGAATTTAATGTACCATGATGATCATTCCTAAATAATGTTTAATTATCTGATAAATTCCTACTACAGAATGTTAACATCTATAGGCTTGTGTAAAATAATAAAGCACACTGGATTTTCAGAAGGAGCAGAGAGGTTATTTTATCTCTGCATTTGGAATTGTTGCAACTGCTGCTAGAATACTGTGTCCAGTTCTAGTGTCCACAGTTCAAGAAGGCTGTGGATAAAATGGAGAGGGTTCAGAGAAGAGCCATAATAATGATTAAAAGATTAGAAAATCCGCTTGATAGTGATAGAATCTAAGAGCTCAAGCTATTTCGTTTAGTCAACAGAAGATTAAGAGGTGACTTGATTATACTCGATAAGTACCTACTTGGAGAATATTTAATAAAGGGCTGCTCAGTCTAGCAGAGAAAAGTATGATACAATCCAATGACTGCAAGTTGAAGTGAGACAAATTAAGACTGGAAGTAAACATTTTAAACAGTGAATGTAATTAACATTGGACCAGCTTACCAGTGGTCATGTCAGATTCTCCATTCTGGACATTTTTTCAGTCAAGATCGCATGTTTTTCTAAAATATATGTTCTAGGAATTTTTGTGGGGAAATTCTGTGGCCTATGTTATACAGGTGGTTAAAATTAGATTATCACAAGGGTCCCTTCTGGCCTTGGAATCTATGGATCTACGTACATAATCAATATTTGTAAGCACTTGAATGGCCCAGATATTGGATGAGTATCAACAGAAACCAAAAATTGCTTTTGTAGAACCTGGGAACATTTAGATAAAAATCAGTACAAATAAAAAATAAAGAGCCTTACATGAAACACAGAATGACTTCCCTGCTGCAGAATACTATTGGTTGATTTTAAAATTGTATAGAAAAGTTATCACTCTATATTAAAAATTCCATCAATTTCTTCCATAAGTCTCAGATTGGTATTAACCAACCATAGATATCATTACAACATGTGAGACAGAAAGCCAAGAAGTAGAGCAATACAACTGCCAACTTTACAATTTATGCAGTTTCTCACTGCATTTCTTTATTTCTTCACCAGTAAAAGACAAAACAAAAACCATTTGTCCTGCCTTTAGAAAAAAAAAAAAAAAGGATAAAAACCCAGCAATTCATCACAACACAGTGGTTTAAGTTTTTGACGATACAGTTACTTTACCAACTATTAAATGATGGGGAGAACTTGGGAGGATTTAGAACTCATTCTAATACTGGTGGCTTGAAATGATCCCTTATAACTAAATGTATTCAAGGTTTGAGTTCTTTTGAAGGCGGTAGCACGTATGAGAAAGAGATCAATGGATCCCTACAATGCCCTGGCCTTTGTCAAACCAGACAATCACAGAAATCAGCACTTTGATCGGCGTTTCTGAGGGTTCTTAACAAAAAGAGGCAGGAATCACACAACAGTGATTTCCATAATTTGTGATGCAGACAGCTGATCTGGCAATTTGCCAGGAGCCCAAATGCTGCAGGTAATTCATATACAAATTAGCAGATACTGTTAGGAGATATAAATGAACATCTGCAAAATATTTGCTTGCATGTCTAACTTCCTTGACAGGTAGGAACTACTTTATTGTGGTTCAGCAGCCAAACATCATCCACACACGCTGCAACTTATCAACTTTGTTCTCCCAACCTCAGTTACAATGTGAAGATGTTGAGAGGGCTTGTTTGTGATCCTGTAGAATACAGCTTCCCAAAGTCCCTCGACTGGACACACCTCCTTTCCCATGGTATGTGTACAAGACAGCCTTTGATCTGAAGATGTCTGAGATAGCAAATGAACAACACTTTTACAATTGACAATGTAAATCTCTTTCATGCTACTCTGAGGATTTAGTTACTTCTGGGTCCCAGAAACATTGCTAAGTTTGTAACTGAAAAAAATTCTCATGACTTAGTTAAGGCTACTTCATATCACTACACCTGAACTTTTCATAGTTGTGTGTCCAGATATGAAATTTTGTCTATATTTAAAAAGTTTCACATGCTGAAAAGGGTTGAAGAATTTCTTGGAAATAGGAATTACTTATTTTCACTCAAAATCCCATTATATGTTTTAAAAAAACAGATTTTTCACAAGCTGACTAATTTCCATGCAACTGAAATACAAAAACCTCCTCAAACTTGGAAGTTTCCAAATTCACTTGCAAACATTTTGCATAACTCTAGTTTTAAGGAATACACCTTTTGCAGATAGATATGCTCCTATTATGCTAACGGTTGCCAAAGCTGGGAAGGAACCACCGTTTCCTGTGATTAAAAATTGAGAAAAAGGCAATAGTGTCTGTGGGGATTTTAGATTTTTTTTTAAAACAAGCCCTGGTTCTGTGAAGTCAGTGGCAATTCCACACACTGAGCAGCTACTGAAGCAGACTCCTATGGAAAACTGGATCATCCAAAAAGTTATTGTAGAGAACATTTTTCTCTTCACATTTGCACAGCTGCAGCAGAATTGAAATAATCCTACAAAACATCGATATCTTTCCTCCCATCGCACTCAGGATGTTCTCAACATTCTCTAGATATCTGTAAAAAACCTAAATGACACTTCACGCAGATATTATCTACAGAGGTGCTGGGAAGAAGAGCACCAAATAGTGGGACTTGTTACACCTGTACAATAGGTGTTAACCCTAATTCCTTCCCTCTCTCCCTTCTCCCCATCAGTGCAGACAGACACTCCCCTTTCCCTGGGGCTCCTATTGCTGCAGACAGCTATAGCTTCTTTCTGTGCACTATAGAGAAATACTCTCTGGCCTTGATTTCCTCTCAGCTCATTTGTGCTGCAGCAACCATGATTTGGGCTGTATAAGTTGGTGGACTGAATTTATTTCAGGCAGCATTACTAATGCCAGAGATACTTGAAAATCTAGCAAGTGAATTTACCTTTCCCAATCAGGAATTTCTGTATGGATCACAGTCTAACGTTCTGGGGATCCATCATTTCTGAAACACAATATACCAATCTAAAGTTACTTTAACTCCTCAGATTTCCTGAGAAATATTAGCCAGGGTTGAAATTTTAAAAATACTGCACACTGCTGTGTATCAGCTTAGGCTTTGCACATCACTTAGCTAGAAATATCATAATTCCTTTTTTCAAAAACCACAGGGTATGTGTAACCATTTTGATTAGGTGCAAGGGGGGGAGGGAGGGATGTAATCATGTCTAGGACTCACATTTCATTCTCTGTTCTCCCTTTCCTCTGCCTAGAGAGAGAGCCATTCCACAGATGTGAGTTCCATTTATCACTGATTCTGTGACGGAGATGGCAAACCTGAATTTTGAAATTCACTCGAGTAATAATTGTTGGCATAAATATTTTTAAAAACTGGGAAACAGAGACTGGTGATAGGCTATTCCTTTCATACAGGTTTTACATAAGAAAAATGGCCGTACTGGGTCAGATCAAAGGCCCATCTAGCCCAGTAGCCTGTCTGCCGACAGTGGCCAGTGCCAGGTGCCCCAGAGGGGGTGGACTGAAGACAACGATCAAGCGATTTGTCTCGTGCCATCCATCTCCAGCCTCTGACAAACAGAGGCCAGGGACACCATTCCTACCTCCTGGCTAATAGCCTTTTATGGACCTAACCTCCAGGAATGTATCTAGCTTCTCTTTAAACTCTGTTATAGTCCTAGCCTTCACAGCCTCCTCTGGCAAGGAGTTCCACAGGTTGACTATGCGCTGTGTGAAGAAGAACTTAACCTTATTGGTTTTAAACCTGCTACCCATTAATTTCATTTGGTGTCCTCTAGTCCTTATATTATAGGAAATAATGAATAACTTTTCTTTATTCACCCTCTCCACACCACTCATGATTTTATATACCTCTGTCATATCCCCCCTCAGGCTCCTCTTTTCCAAACTGAAAAGTCCCAGTTGCTTTAGCCTCTCCTCATATGGTACCTGTTCCAAACCCCTAATCATTTTCCCCATCAGGAAGTGCAAAGATGTGGATTAAGATGTCCACCTTTTGATAATATGTTTAAAATGAACAGATTAAAAACATAATTTTTGTTTTTAAAGTACAGAATTTGTGAAGGTTTTAAAATAGACAATTCTACTAATCTGATTTCTGAGAAAAAGGTAAATCTTTTGCCCACTTCTCTCTTTTTATAATCTATTTTTTCTCTGTTCCTCTCACTTCCATTCATCCAGCCTTTCCTGCCATTTTTGACATGAACAGTCCTGGACAACTATGAAGCTAAAACTTATTGTACGCTCCCTATTCAAGAGATGAAATTTGCCCTTTTCCTCTTGCTTTTTGTAATTCTTCTATAGTGTGACATTCATGGGACTGAGTTGGCAACAGGAATGCAGCTCTCTATCAGTCATTTATCTTTTTGATGATCAATGGGTTATCACTGCCTGGGATTCAGCATCATTGCTTTTGGGAGGCGAAGTGATGCCCCATTTCCCACTGTCTGTCTGCAACAATGGGCTAATTAATTTATCTTGTTTTGCTCCCGTCCCTCCCCTCCCGCATAAAAAAGCACTAGGATTTGAATCCACTGACCAATAATTTGGAGAATTTTGTGGCCTGATTCAGAAGTTCAGAGCACCCACAAATCCCCTGGAAGTCAGAATGAGCTGAGGCTGCTCAGCATCTTTGAAATCAGGCCCTTGGGAACTCTTTCCTCAAAGAACTAATGCATCACTCAGAACAGGGGTGGGTGATAAAACAGCAGCTGCTTGCCAGGATTAGCACTGCTTCCTGCAGCTCCCATTGGTCATGAATAGCAATCTAAGGCCAATGGGAGCTACAATCACCCGTACCTGCAGAGGCACAGGTAAATACAGTGGCGAACTGGATCCAGCCCACAGGATGGTATTTTCCTGCTGCTGACACAAAATGTTTTCACTCATAAGACAGTAAGTTTTGATTTTTCCACGACATTCATCTGACTAAACTCTGGTTACTTTGTCGACTCTGATATTGGGAATAGTATGAGGTTGGTTTTAGCATGCTGCCTACACCTGTATACTATACACTGAACCAGACCAGGAAACTGGCTGGGAGGAAGTTTGAGTCATCAGTATAACAGAACGTTTCACAAAGAGTTGATTGGAACGTCAGCTGAGGAACAGAACTCTATTCAGATTGTCCAAAGCAGATTCAATATGTAGTGAAGGCCCATACCTCTAGTTTTTCCCCTTCCATCATCCTGCCTATGATGCTACTCACCTAAAATCCTAACCCAAACAAAAAGCTTTCCATACCCAATTCACCCCATTCTGATAGCTGTTATCTCATCATCCCACAATTCAAAGTCCTTGTGGCTTGCTTCCGACCCCTATCCCCTCCATCTTGAAGGGACTGTAAGTAGCGGAGGTATAAAGCCCAGTTCCTATGGCATCTAAAGTACTACAGAAAATAGCATTTAAGAGTAGATAAAGCTAGGCAAAACTTAATTTAGTTTCCTGTACCAACTGTTCTCAGTGTTTCACTTGGAGTTCTGCACAAATTGGCCATCCAGGTTGTCTGAACAAATCCTCAGCAATTTTACATCAACTTTCGAGCCTACTTGTGTTGATTTACAATTTTGGATGGTAACTGTAAAACTCAGCCCCAAACTGTCAGCTTTCATGGTGTTTAAGTCTTTTATTTCTGGATTGTATTAAATTAGAACCCCATAGTGAAACTCAGAGGGTCCAAAGCTATGCCCTCTGAAGGAAGAATGAACCCAGAAAGAAAAAAAACACTCCCACCGATGCAAACTGTACTTCATTTTGCATTTGTAATGAGACCTGAAATCAAGTAAGCTTTACCTGGTGTGGGGTTTTGTTATAAAGTTTCACACAACTTGCAATTGGAAACTTTTAAATACAGCAATATCCCCCAAGCCCCCAAATTTTCTATTTAATAAAAGAGTACATTAGCAATTTATCATCGCTCACAACTCCCTGACTTCTGTTGGGTCTGCCATTTGACAGCCTGAAAACTAATTTGCTTAGATCATTTCAGTGTTAGGTTTCTTCTTCTGTCCTTAGATTTGCCATTTGCGGGACCTGTATTTTACCACTACTGAGACTAGAGCTGGTGCCTTTACCAAGTGCAAGCAAGAACCTGCCATGTGAAGAAAGTGAGCCTGCCCCTTGCCACAGCTATGGACACTGTGGACTATGTACTTCTCAGCTAGAAGTTGCATTTTGCAGATGTTATGGTATCACAGCTGTTTTGTAAGTATTACTTCTACAACTAGAATTTTAAGATCAGAAAACTGCCTTTCCTACCTCTATCCCCATCCCTCCATAGTTTAACTCTGGCTTAGATAATGAGTGTTTCATCAGTTCCTGTAAGGTGACAAAATCTTCCATGCAGGTGCAAGGGGAAGAGGGAGGACAATAAAATTGTAAGTGGTAGGCACCCTGATGAGTTTATGAAGCAGGAATGCTGTATCTGAAGAGTGTTTATACTCTTTTTCATTCAATAAAGCTAAGTAAACAAGTTTTGAACTGACGTAGGACTTGACCTTGGGAAGGTTGAGGTTTTTAATACAACAGATAGGTCAGATTGTCCTCATTTTTCCATCTGCTTCTTGAGGTGCCAAAGTCTGAGTGTTAGGTTTCCGGAAAGCAAATGTGTCTGATATGGATTTTTGATGTGTGAACACAAAGTCACCTAGAAAGTTACTGTAAGAAATGAACAAGCTCATTGATTTAATTTTTTTTTAAATACCTGAAACTTGGGATGAAAACTAGGCTCATATAAAAAGTGTGTAACTGAACTTCCTAAGAGGAGAAAGAAACATATCTGCTTATTTATCTGCATAAACATTTTGACTTGAAAATAAATTATTCCAATATACGAGACAAAACATTTCAAAGAGCTTATTGGAGCATTTTACTGATGTTTTGGACATTATATATAATAAACCAGCTGATTTGTAGCAGCAGTTTCTACTTCTAGCCTGATGGATGATGCCCAGAAGCAAGCAGCCATCTTTTATCAAGATCAATGTGTTTCTTTTGACATCATAGGCAGACTACAGTATAATGGGATACTGGCTGGTTTTCTCAGTGTTGAATCCATTGATTTTCTCTTACCATGAATTATTTATTTATGACCAATTTATTTAGAGCAGTGGTTTTCAACCTGTGATCCACAGACCTCAGGGATCTGAAGACTATGTTTGTCATTTCCAAAGAAATCTGCACCTTCATTCAACATTTTAGGAGGTTTGCAAATGAAATTGAAAACTGCTGGTTCAGAGTCATGAAAAATATAATGTAAATTGAAGATAAAAAGCATGGTGATATCTTTTATGGGAAAAGTCCAAAAGAATTTAGTATAGAATGATAACCTTCCCAATAGAATACTTAAACTAATTTATTATTAACATAAATGTATCTAAGTGTAAACATGAGGCTCTGTTAAAGTAAGGCAACATAGTTAAAGATGCACATGTTTATGTCTTTGTGTACCTATTATGAACAATTCACAAAATAAAACAGCATAAAACTGCTTTTACTTTTAATACTTTTTACTTTGCTCTATTTTATGTTTTTTCTCCTGTACTCTCATTCCCCAAAAATTAACTCCAATATTTACCCAGGAAACAAGGCTGTCAATTTTTTTCATCCATATTTGCCCCAATTTTTCAATTTTTGTAATTAACAGAGAGAAATCACCCCATCACGCACACCATTTTTATATTGTTGAAAATGTAAGGGGTTTTTGTTATAGTCTATATACTAGTTTGTTTTAATTTTTATAGTTTTTAGAGTAATTTCTATAATATCCTTTTTAACTTCTATTGGTTCATCCCTGTTTCATTCTACAGAACTCTGAATGTCTAACATAAAATTCCATTCATTGCACATACAACCATTCATTACAGATTCATAAAACACATTTCACTTATGCACAAGATGCCCAACTGGGATGACATAAAAAGTAACCACAATGTACCCTAGAAGTGAGCTCAAGGTGGGAAATGGATTTTTTTTAAATAAATTGTACACCAAATACAAAGAGATATTGTTAAAAGCTTTTTCTCCTATGACCAAAGAGAGATTAACCATCTACTTCATCTTGACTTGTCTCCTACAACATTAAGTCCTGATGCTAAACAGTTTTGTTCCACTTTATATTTATCTGTGACACTTCTCTGAATATCTTTCCCAGACCTGAAGAAGAACTTTGAGTAAGTCTGAATGCTCATCTCTTTCACCAACAGAAGTTGATCGAATACAAGATATTACTTCACCCACATTCTCTCTAACCTCCTCCCACCCACAAAAAAACCCAGCTAAGCACCCAACTCCTACCAAAAGTCAATTGGAACTGGTGTCTCAACCTCCATTCGTACATTTGAGAAATCCCTAACAAACGTATTATAATTCCATGAGAACAATATTACAGTGAAGGAGGAGAATGTTGAAAACAAGTGGATACAAAAATAATATAAGTGTAGATGGGGACCCTGAACATAATTGAAAGATTTAATCCAGGAACATTTTCAGACATGTAATCTGTTGTTTTGCTATTTTAAATAATTCTGTTCCAGGCTGCATGATCTTATCAAGGAATTTTATTTCTTACAGACTCCTTGTGTCACTGTTTATTAGAGAGATGTGAAATTATATTTGGATATTTATATGCCCCCAATAATCGTATCATCTTTCAGCTACAAAAATGTTACATTACAAACAATACCTCATGTGAAGTCATCCAATAGTGCCAAGGACTACATAGTAAGACACAAAGGTGTGTTGATCTGGATTGGCAAAGCAACGCATAAGAATGGGAGAGGAGCACAGAAGGGCTTGGTCATATTTGATCACATTCCAATAACCAGAAAAAGAAGAGTTATACTAACATTTCTTTCTTCGACAAAGGAAACCGTTGGGGTCAAAGATATGGGGCTACAAAGGTGGCTGATTAAGTTGTACTCCCTCCTCCCCTTTCATATTATGTCAAATCCTGGCCCTCTAATGGGGAAGGAGTTTGTGGGAGGGATGTGTCTACTCACCCTTCAGAGTCACATTACTTGTACCTAGAGTGACACAATCAGCCTTCCAAGTCACCGGGCCCAGTTTTGGAAGGGACTCTGGACTCTATGTGCACATTGTGGTTAGCATCAGTAGAGTTTCTCAGAGGTTGGAGAGATTATTTCCATTGGCTCCCATACCACCCAAGTGCGCACAGCACAGATTTGCTAAAGACTTTGATCCCCAATGGAATATGTTTTATGGCAGAGATGAAGAGCCCTAGCCCTAGATCCTAATCCCCCTTGCTCAAACTCTGGAGCATTTCATCAGATTTCCACAGAGGAAAGAGACTCTTTTTGCTGATGTTCAGTGTCTTTCCCAAGACAATAGCTCTACAGAACTGTCAGCTAGCCCCTCTCTCTCCGAGTTGAAATGACTCATGTTGGAGCCCTGGTTGACTTTATAAAAAGGATTTAGACAGGGCTAGAATGTGGGCCATATACAGCACGACTAAAAGTAAAAAGTGACCCAAAACAACAAAAAAGGAGACCATCACCATTTGTTCTTACTTGGTAATGTTTTAGATTCTTATTCTCCTGGAAACATTTAAGGGTGGGAGAGGCTTCTGTGTCATTGGAATAAATATCCCAATTGAATTCTTGGCTTGTTGGGTCTTTACTAGATTGTTTTATTAGAAGGTTATTATTGAAATTTATTTATATATCAAGGAATCTTCATTTCTGTGACAAGACACAGTTCAGTGGGGCTCAAAGTCTTTAGCAGATCCATTCTGTGTGCACTTTTTCCTGGAGGTTTTATGTTTATGCTCATTGACACCCAGTAAGAATTATCAACACAACTCTGCTCTCAGTTTCACATGTGCAATTCTCCTTGACTTCACTGGCTGTTCAGTGGTCTTCAATAAGAATTGTGTGCACATGTACAAGGACAGAAATGGGTTCTGCATATTGACTAATATTACATCAAAATAAAATAAAAAATAAGGCCAAGAGATATTGAAAAATAGTATTAACTTAAAAACTAAATAGAAGTAGGACCTCTCTGGTCTGGCAGGATCACAAATGTTGCTGGACCAGACTGCCCCGGTAACTAGGGGCCGGCCTGTAGTCCAGTGAGGCCCAGGGGTGGGACATGCAGACAAGGCTGGGCGACCTGTGGCCGGGGAGCATAGCAGGGCCAGAAATGCACCATGGGCCAGGGCTGGCGAGCACAGCCAGCAGCCAGGAACCAAGACTGGGACTAGCAGCAGGGCCAGGAGCATAGCTGAGGCTGGCAACCAGCAGCCAGGGCAAGGGAGTGCAGCTGGGTCAGGAGGCATGGCAGAGCTAGGGATGGGGAGGTGCACTCAATGGCCAGGGCTGGGAGGGGAGCCTGGTGGCCTCCTGGGAGAGCCAGGAGGCCAGCAACAGAGGGCCTGAATTGACCTTCCTTGGTCCAGCAAACTCCTTCATTCAGGACCAATCAGGTCTCAAGGATGCTGGACCAGGACGGTCCAACCTCTATGTAGCAAAATAATTATAAATGTAAGCTGAGTTTTTCCAGAATAATATAAAGGGCACATTTCAGATAAGGGAGGGAAAAAAACCTAAGCATGTTCCTTATTTACCATAGCATTGGCCTCCACTGACGAAGTCACGACTGAGTGTAAAACCTAACAGTGTAAATGAGAAATGGATTTGGGTGTCCCAAATAAAAGAAGTGATATTGGTGTACTGCAGCGATTAAGTCTGCAACTTGCAAAGTCATCTTCTGCGTCTATAACTCTGATTTACAGCGCTATGAATCTTGTACAGCTAGAGTTAACCCAAGCAGTAGCAGCACAAGAATAGAGGGGAAGATAAAATGAGCAGCAAAACCTTAACCAGTGATATATCTTAGACATTATTATAGCTGTGATAGTTTAAAGATATAAATTACTTGAAGTAAGGATTATCTGTCTTTTTTTAAAGGGGAAAAAAGGGAAGACAGGCAACAATTCTCCTCTGAATTTCAAATCAGATCTACCAACACAGGATTTTTGCAAGGTGCATTAGCAATCAACCACTAAGCAAAACATTGCTGTATGTATTTTCTCCAAATTCCTTGCCTTTATTTTAATTTTTGTTTATTCTAATTTCTATATACTGACGTAATATTTTGTCTCTTTTTAAGTATAAATGTTTGGAAGGAGAATATTCCTATTTCTAATGATCAAACTACCAGCAAGCTTGGTTTGCTCTTCATATTGTGCCGATGAATGCTCATTAGCTTGCAATTATGAAGTGCTAAGAGATGGGATTCACAGAGGAGCCTTGGTGTGTGTGTTTGGTTTTTCCACCAAGTCTGAACTTCTTTGATGATTTTCACACGTAAATAGCACAACAGAATTTTTTTTCTTCCTAGTTGAAAAACCTGTTCCCTATTGCATTATAATATTGAGTGACACTGCATAATGTGGGTTATTGCTGGCAAGCAAATAAAGTAGGAGATGGGAGAGTGGATGTGATACTCATAACTTAAATGGGTTGCAACAGATCTATTGGGCTGCTTCTTGAACAAACCAGTAAAATCCTGGTACAAGAAAACAAATTTTGAGAAAATGTCCTATGGACATTTAAAAGAAAATCTAATTGTACGTTAAAAAAGGCAATGATTGTTCACAACTACGGCTAAAAGAATTTTTTAAGAGATTATTTAAAACTGAAATTTGAATTATTGTAAATGTAGAGGAGTTGTGCTATTCAGACTATCTAACGAAATATATTATTGACATGGTGGAAAGTGCTGCTCAGTGTACTAGACCAACAGCTATGTCATAGGAATAGTTAAGAGGAATGGTCTGGTGGGACTCTGATACCTCAGAATTCACGTCTCCTGCTATGCTCTATCTTGGCATTGATGAACATTCATGATGTGCTTGTTAGCCTGAGTAGAACTCCTTTGTGGAAGATCCATATCTCTGCACCTGGCTTCACATCTGCTCTGGTGGAACACGGATTTGATTACTTTCATGACATGTTTTGAGATACAGCACTTTAATTCCATGATTTGGGCATGCAGCTGTGGGAGAAGGAATTTCTTTTCCATACCAATAAGGACTGGATTAATGTGGATGGTTGTCAATTGGTGAAAACAATCATTTGTGGAGGTTTTCTTTATTGTGATATATTTCTATCTGATGAGTGCAATAGAATTAGGAAAGCTATGGAATTTTTTCAGAGGATAGATTTCCTTTTTCTCTCCCTCTTTTTTTCTTTACTAATTAAACTCAATTTTTATTACCTCCTGCTTAAGCAATGACATATTAAGGATGCTATCATCAAATAGTTTTCTGATATCTTAGATATGATATGAAATAATTTGTTTTCAAATGTATTTGAATAGAATAAACCAGATTCTTCTCTTGGGACAGTGTTGCAAATTGACAGTAACTTCATGGAGCTCAATGGAGTTATACTAATGTAAAAAGCAAATGCAAATAAGGGGAAAATCAGGCCCCCTTTATTTTAATGGGGAGGCAGCAGATCATCTGCAGTGACAAAGAACAAAAATAATAGAATGATATTTATTCAATTGCTCTCACTTCATGCAGACTGTTCCCAACTCCAGATACAGGGTCAAAAAAAAACAATGTCATAGATGGAATACAGAAATCCAGATCCTACCCCATCCAAACATTCTAATACATTAATACTGTACTTCCTTACGACTGACAATGTATTTCATTTGGTGGTAGTGCTTAAGCATTTATATAGATTGTTTTGACATAGCAAAACTTATCTTATCAGTAACTGAAAAAAATGCCAGGATGGATGGGTTGAGGAGAAGATGAAAGCCAATACATGACAAGAACGGGAACCTATAGGTAGACAAAGCAAGGGCAATTACTATCCTGGATAAAAGGAGTGTCACTTTCACAAAACATGAAAAAATAATTGACAATCAAGAATTGCAAGAGACTGGGTTGATGTTGCAGGCAGGAAGAGTAAAGTAGACAGCTACAGTGGATTTTGGTGCTGTTTGTGCTAATTTAGGTGATTATAATTATTTCAAACAAGTTTATCAATGTCCTGATTCAGGTTTCATTCTCATGTGTTATGCTGGCAAAATAAGTAAGCCTCAACAACATGCCAAATAGATTTTGCAATATACAGTATATTACCAAAAAAAAAAAAAAGCTGGTAAGTGATACTGAGATAATACCCTTGCAGCCCCACCACTTATAGAGGAAGGTTACCTTTAACTGCTGATTACATCAGCAAGTACAGCCATCCTCCACCTTTATAACAAGCACATAAAAGAGTATTTACCACATATAAACAACTTAATAAAATTTTTTACCTCGAATCTACTTAAACTTGAGCTCTTCGACCGAGACTTCTTGCGGAGATATACTGAAAAGAACCTGCGCACTGTGAACTTCTTCATATTCATTTCCATTGCCCCGTTTGAACTACAGTGCCGAGCAGATAGGAGCTGCAGTGATGAAGGAGGCTAGAACATCCTTATATCCACAGTACACAGGTTCTCAGAAGTACTGGTTGCCGATTCATCAAGTCCTGTATAGCTAGATGCACAGAAGGGATATTACAAGAGCCATCAAATCTTGCCGTGTGCTGCTTGCTGCTCCGAGCATAAGTGCTTTTTACTCTCTCTCTCTCTCTCTTTCCACTGTTTACATTTCAGTGCTGCAAGCTGAACTCTCTTTCCACTCCCTCCCTCCCTCGCCTTCGGTCCTACTACATCCAATCAGACTCAGCTTTTCCTGCATACATAATGAGCTCCAGAAGATGACAGCTCCCACCTCCCAGGCAGAGCAGGCTTGCAATAAATATTAGATGTGTCTGTTGCTTGCACTCCCGTTCTCTCCGTCAGTCTTTTTCAATCTCTTGGCTTGAGAATTGTATCGGGAAATAGGCACGTGCTGCATTTCTGTTTTTAGCTTGGAATTTCAGCAGAGCTATAATTACCATGCACAATATGGGCAAGATTTGAGAAGAAACAAGCTCTTGTAAAGAGATTCTCCTGAGAAATGACTGTAAGGCACCATGAGCCCATTGCTAAAATAGAAGCATCTGAACCTGATTTTTTAATTTTAATTGGTCTGGATTTAAAACATTTTTTCTGAATATTAAGCACCAACATAGGCGTGCGCAGCACATTTCATTAGGGTGTGCACCCAGGGAATTTTATTTTTTTTAGAAGGAGAACATTTATTGAATGCTCAATCATAAAGGACATGCTGCGAGCTTTCTATACATTTCTACATTCGGCACTTATTGCATAATACAACAATCCATACTTTAAAACTAAAAGAGCGTATCATGCGATTAAATTAAAACACAAAGCCACTTCTTTTTGAGACTTTAGGGTGTGCCTGGGCACACCTGGCACAGCCCCTGCGCACACCTATGAGCTCCAACTAATATTACTGATTAAATAGTAATTTGCACAACTCTTTGAAAATATAAAGCACTATATGAATGTTAAGTATTGTGATTATTATATCGTGATGGGAGGCTACAATCCTTCTCTCCAGGGGGTTAAAAACCAATATATGCATACAGAATAGAAACCTTGCTGCTTACACAGTACAGTAATTCAGAGTTACTCATTATACTGGAAGCAGGCAGACTTAGGACTTTCCCTCCCCACTTTTTAAATTTCCTTTAGAAAACTACTGAAACTCAGTGCGATTCTAAAAGCCAAAGCATTTCTGTGCCAGCAACATGCAGCTTTGGCTACTTGGCTCAATTGAAAAGAGCTGTGACAACAGTGATACCACCATTCTGGGAAAGAGGCACTCAGGGGCTGACTGACAACTCCACTACAACTGATCTTAAAGAGAAATACACACATTTTGTGTTAATTGTTTATTGGGGAGACCTTCAGGGGCTGTGTCATGATTGTCACAGCCTACTCTGCTAGGATTGGTTGGTTGATTTTTTTGCCCTTGCCATAACTGAAATGCAGGAAAAAATAGTCAAGGTTAAGAGGTCATGGAGTTTATGGTTTCAACTTACACAGAGCACATGTGGTTTTTTTGCCTGGACTGTTGTAACCTTCTCCATCCATATCTCCCTGTATCTCATCCCAATTCCTGTGAAAAACATCTACCTTGCCAATTTAGCCCTGGGGAAATTCTGCACCACTACACGTGTGCAGAATTCATGTTCCCTGTAGATTTCTTTTGGTTTCCCACAGAAAATGGCTTTCTGAGGGGGAAGCCACATGAGCACTCATGAAACCTTTCCCAGAAGTATGTTTTGGGTGTCCAAGGCAGCCTGAAGAGAGGTAAATCACAGTGAGGTCAGATGCGGGACCAGGGAAGATGTACCTGGTAGCTCTATCCTGTCTTGGGCTCAGCTTGTAGTCCCACCTGAGCTAGGGAGGACAGGATTTCCTCTTCCTCTGAACAGTATCCAGAAACAGGTCGGACCCACCCTCAGAATTCTCCCCAGGTTGCAGGAAGCTCTGCAAACGTCACCTTCCCTGCTTCATGCACCTTTAGCTGCAAGAGAAGGTATCACTATTCAGAAAACTACTCACCCATCTGCTTAATCCCCAGGGCATCTAGACCCTCTAATACTCAAACCTTCTTGCCGAACCTTACCCCCGCCAGACCCTCTGCCAAACTGTATCTCCCCCACATCCAGACCCTGGCCCACTGACCCTCTGCAGAGTCCAATTACAGTTGTACCCAGAACCGCCCCTAACAATCCCTTGTGTATTCAGATCTACCCTCCCTGCACCCAGTTCATCTATTGACCTGCCTGCACCCAGATTGCCCCACACAGAACCCTTTTGCTAAACATGTGGATCCCTTCACCTTTACATAGTGCTGAGCTGAGTCTGCCTGCTCACACTTGGTGCACCTTGTACTGAGGGGCAAAGCCCCAGGTGGTTTCTGGCCCAGGCCAAGTCCTTGCACTGTGTCAGAATTGTGTGAAGCCTCACCACTGAGTCCAAGTCCTGAGCAGGGGGAGCTGCAGAGTCATTTCCCACCTGTGTACAGCCAGTGGTTTGTGCTCCCCAATGCCATGTTGGAGCCTCCACATTTATTTGACAAATAAAATTTGCAGATTTTTAAAATACTGTGCACAGAATGTATTATTATATAGATATATATATTTGGTGCAGAATGCCCTCAGGAGTACCAGTTACTCTGTCTTTCACTTCCTCCTTCAAATCTTTTTATTGGCTTCTCTCTCTCTTTTACATCAAATGTGAACTCTGCATCATTGCTGTCAAGGTCCTGGAGTTTCCACATTTTTTTTATCTTGTTTCTTCTATCCCACACCTGCTCCAAGCTTAATAATGCCTTTTAGGTCCTTCTCTTATCTTGTTTCCACCCAGCCCCATGCCTGGAAGAAGACATTTTGTAGACCAGTGTTTCTCAACCATTCCAGACTACTGTACCCCTTTCAGGAGTTTCATTTATCTTGCATACTCCAAGTTACGCCTCACCTGGAAACCATTTGCTTACAAAACCTGGAAGAAAAATTATGTTTCACAGCACATTATTACTGAAAAATTGCTTACTTTCTCATTTTGTTTATGAAATTTTAGTTAGCCTACAATTTTAGTTAGTTGTAAAATTAGGCAAATAGCTAGAGGAGTTGATGTGCCCCCTCTCTCCTCCCCTGGAAGACCTCTGTGTATCCCAAGTGTATTTGTACCTCTGGTTGAGAACCTAGACTATTCAAGGAGTACATCATTACATTACATAAATAGGGATAACAAATCTAGATCTAATATTGGGGATGGGGTGATTAACAGAACTATTTTTTAAAATAGTGGTTTTGAATGATAGCTCAATTGATGGCATAATTGATGGGATAGCTGAGTTTTCTTAAATATTGTCCATCACACATATGGAAAGCCCCTTTATTATGCCATCATTCAAAACCACCCTGGGTTTATAAATTTCAAAAATAGTTTCAGTATTAAATCTGGATTCTGCAGTCCTTACTTACATAGAAGCAATTAGCCCTTCCCAACTGTAAGGGTGCAAGAAGCTACCCCATCAATTCAAATTAGGATTAAAACACGTGGAGAGTCACAGAATTAAAAACAGTCATTGAATGACTAATGTACTGCAATTTGCAGTGATTATTAAAGGCCACTAGATGAATCTGATCTCCACTGAATTTCAATGAACAAACCTCGTTGCTAACTCTGGCCACATATCTATACAAGCAACACCATTACAGGACCTACCCACAAAAGCCACACCATCAGAGTCTCATCTACCTTCACATCTACTAACATGATACGACACCATGCACCAGCAATGCCCCACTGCCACGTATATTGGCCAAACTGGACAATCTCTGCCCCAAAGGATAAATGGACATGTGAGGGGGCAGGCCCCAGTCTCGCTGCGACTCTAACTTGGTTCCGGGAATACATAAGTACTTTAGCCTGGCCCTCCCAGTCTAAGACCCCTCTACCAGGGGGAATACGGCCCTCTGGCCAAGTCCGCATAGTTCAGTGCCCCTTTATCAGGGTGAATACAGCCGTCCGGCTAAGTCTGCAAAGCCAAGCCTTGTTCACAGTTCTGCAGGCTGTCGTACGGGGGTTTTTGGGGAGGTAGGGGGACCCGGGCCCTCCCGCTCCACCGGGTCCCAGCCCAGGGCCCTATTGGTAATGTCAGTAAACACTGCCCGATCGGCGGGGAAGTCTGCCGGAACACACCGACCGCCCGGAGGTCCTCCCTTTGCCCTGGGCTACTTCCTACCTCTTCCCCATCTGTGGCGATGTCCTGGGGTCTGTGATTAAGTTGGCGTCTCTCGAGTGTCTGTACCAACAGGCCTTGCTCCTGCGTTGGCGGCGAGGGCCTGTTGGGCTCCGGGGATGGCTGTGCCAGCTCAGGATCTCTTCCCTGCACTCCTGCCCCCTCAGCTACCTCCCTTGCCGGTCTGTTTCTCCTGGCTTTTATTCCCAGCTTCATTTGGGTGCAGGCCCGGCAAGGCTGTAGGGGCCGGGTCTGCCCCACCCCCGGGGCCAGGTGAGCCCTTTTAGCTTTAGTTTGGGGCCTGGCTGCCCCGTCACAGGACACAAATCAGACATCAAGAAAGAGAACATGCAAAAAACAGTAGGAAAACACTTTAACCTCCCTGGACACTCAGTGATGGATTACAAGTAGTCATCCTTCTCCTAAATTTCAAAACCAGATTACAAAGAGAAACGGAAGAGCTGCAATTCATTTGTAAATTTAACACAATCAAATTGTGACTGAATAAGGATTTAGAATGGTTCTCTCCTGACAAAGAATTTTCCCTCTCTTGGTATTCACACTGCCCCATCAACTGCTGGGAATGAGCCACATCCAACCTGACTTAATTGGCCTCATTAACGTTGGTCCTACACTTGATAAGTAACCCCCTTCTTTTGATATACTTGTACATATATATCCCTGCGTCGGTAATGTCCAGTCCAATGCATCTGATGAAGTGGGCTTAACCCATGAAAGCTTATGCCCAAATAAATCTGTTAGTCTTTAAGGTGCCACAGGACCTCTCTTAAAAAAATAAAACTAAGTAAATTGTTTGCCCCACAACTCCTATAGAGAGGCTGTTTCAAAACCTCATTCTTCTGATGGTTAGAAATCTTCTAATTTCCAGCCTGAATTTGATCATGGTCAGATTCTATGCATTTGTTTTTGTGTCAACACTTTCCTTTAGCTTAAAGAGTTCTTTCCTCCATGGTGTTTACTCCCTAATGTATTTATAGAGAGCAGTCATATCCCCTATCAGCCTTCTTTTTGTTAGGCTAAACAAGCCACACTCTTCCACGCTCCTTTCATAGGACAGGCCCTCTATTCTCCTGATCATCTAGTAGCTCTTCTCTGCCCCTTTTCAGTTTGAATTTAGTGGGGGGGGGGTTGTTTTGAACATGTGAGATCAAACTTGTACACGGTGTTCAAATGATGTCTTATCAGTGTCTTGTGCGATAGCATGAATAACCTCTGCCCTCATTTTCTACAGGAAATGCCTCACCTAATACATCCAAGGGGTTCATTTGCTTTTTTCATAGCTGCATCGTATTGGTAGCTCAATCAACCTATGATTGACTCCTCCACACCTATGTCTGTCTCATCCTTCATCACTTCCAATTGATAAACCTCTGTCTTGTGGCAGAAATTCTTATAGACTAAGTCCCTGATTTTGCATCTTGTACAATTGAATTTTATTCCATTTCTGCTTTGCCACTCTTCAGGGTCATCCAGATCTTCCTTTATAATATTCCCATGCTTCCCAACTTTGTATCATCATTAGCTCACTCCTACTTTTTGTGCTGATATCTTTAATAAAAATATTAAATATGAGTGATCCCAAAGCAATCCTTCAGGAATTCCACTATCTTCAGTCTGGTATTTTATGTTTCAGGACAACCGATTTTCTTATCCCCTTTAAACAGAGCCTTTATTCACCTAACAAATCTTTTACTAATCCCCTTCTACTCTAACTAATAGTTTCCTATATGGTACCATGTCAAATTTACAAGGCAAGAGGAGGGGATGCTCCAACTAGAATAGCTTGACTGATAAAAATAAAAAAATATAAACACAGAAAACACACAAAAATGCATAGATAATACAAAGCATAGGCAAAGAAAATAGAAAATTCTATAAGAATCACGTTTGCATTTTATTCATCTGAGCCATTGCATTTAATTTAGTTTCAAAAGAACAAATGAATAAGATGAGATCTCAGAATGCAAGTCCCATAACTTACAGTTAGCCATAGATTATCCAGTTTGCTCAATGACTAATATAAAAGGTACAAGCCAAGAAAGAAATTAAATTAATTTGGAACATTCATTGTTCTGTTGATAAGCCTACTAACAGTCAGGTCAACCTGAAAAATTCATTGCACTTAGAAATTCACAGAAGTAAATTATTAAAATCCAATCCCCTCAGAGTAATGTTTATTGCCAAAGAACTCGATAGAAATGAAATACACCAAATGGCTATGTTTAAGACAAGAATAAACAAAAGTGATGGGGATCAGCGGACATACTTATACTTAGTAGTAATATTTATGTTTTTTATTCTGATTTATGATTTCTAAACTGAAGCAATAATTGTCACAACAGAGTTTTGAAAAAAGATAAAATGACTGATTATCCTTTTTTGAGTCAATGGCAAAACTAATTTATTCTGACTTGATTAGAATTGGAACCAAAATGTACTGAAAAAATGTACTTCAACTTAGAATTTGATGAGACTAGGTCTTGCTTAACATAAATGTCATGGAGGATTGCTAATAATTAAAATTACAACCAAGAACTGTCTGACTTTCACAGGTAGTTGTACACAGAACACATCCAAGTTAATGGAAGTCAAGTACATAACTAGAGATGGGCAAAATATTTTGAACAGCAGCTCCTCTCCCCGCCCCGCCCCCTCTCCCCACCCCCGGCTCGGAAAACGCTAATTTGGGACAACTGAAAAATTTAATGAATGTTTGTCAAATTCATTAATTTGACAAAAAAAACCCACAAATAAGTCAACTTTTGTTTAAAAATAGAAATGTTTCACTTTGACATTTTAAACAAAATTTTTTTATTTTTTCAACTCAAAACCACTTTGCTTTTAGAAACTTACTTCAATTTCATTTTTAAAAGCCTAAAAATTCAAATGTTTTATTTCAGATAGAAAAAAGTAGTTTGTTTAACCAAAAATATTTTTTACCAACTTTTGAAATCATTTTTGGTTTGACCCAAAATGAAAAATATTTTAATATTTTCATTCTGGGTCAAACCAAATTTTTTTTTAAATTTCCACTTAACTATTCCAGAGTTTAAAATAAGGTATTCTTGCAGCTTTATCCAGGAACTGCAGATACCTAAGAAATTTACATTAATCAATAAACAGCAATCTATGATGAATCAGAACCTAAAAGGACATACATGAGTGGTTGATGCTGCATGAACTACTAGTTTGTAGTAGTAGAATTGGGCTAAATAACACTGCTCTACGGCCACAATGCTTCTGAAATAAATGTAGTCAAACTTTACTAATTCTGGGTCACTGAGAACGAAAATGATGCTTAAAATTGTTGATTGGCTCTAGTTTTCAAGATATGCTATTGGGTCAGTATATACGACCCTTGACTTGGGAATGGCAGAGGATAAGTGAGTTATAAAGGGAAGGGATCTCAATTTAAACCAGAAATGACTAAAATACATCTTTGACTGGATCTATGAATAAATCTATGACTGGGTTTGGACAGTACTTGCTTTTTAGGCAAAACAATGAATGATGCAATCTGAAGCTGCTATTGCATCATACATGATACGAATTGCATCATGTTATTCCTAGAAGTCACTCTGCTGAACAAATTGCCCTATATCAGCTCCAGAAATCATAGAGTGTCGTGCTCTCTTATTTGTCAGTGTTTGATTTTGCAAACGGACACATTTCT
>CM057847.1:74215581-74226848 GCA_030068395.1 Apalone spinifera | reverse complement strand
GGAAGAAATATTACACAAGTCTTTGAGAGATAGGACTCCCATTATCCACAAATATAGACTTAGTACGGGCAATTACTGAGATCTGTCTTGTGCAGGTCAGACTATAACTGTAATGGTCCCTTCTGGCTTTAACTACAATTGAACAAAGCAATAGATAACTGTCGAATTATTGCTCTGTGGTTCACATGTAGTGTTACTGTTAAGTTACCATCCCAGATTCAGGTCTTCAGTTCTGAAAGGACTATATTGATGCTCTTGAATGCAGATTGACTTAACAGAGGCTGAGGAACAAGCTTCTAGGAATGCCCTAACAAGCTTATGCAATGAATATACCTAAGGTATAATTGTGGTCCAAAAAGCTAATGAAATGCTGGGTTGAATTAGTCTTGCTATAGAGAGCAATACATAAAGTGTACAAATTGATGGCACTCTCTTTCTGTGAATATTGCATGAAATTTTGCTTGCTCTTTCTCAAGTTTATGAGAAACAGAAAGGCTCCAGAGACAGGCAACAAATTATTAGAAGCAAGAAAAGGCTTCCCTATAAAAGACCACTTACGATTAGGATCACATACATTTACAAAGAGAAAAAGAGGGTTGTGATAGACACACAGTATATTTTGTTATCCCAATTCCTTGTACCCCAAAATCCTAATTATCTGAATCCATTGTATGTCCTCCAGACTGCACTATATTAGTTAATCGCCTGCTAATAATACCTTATTTAGGCATATACTGCTGGTTAGTGAGTCTGCATTTTTACTGCTTAATGCCTTCTACTTCATTAATGAACTAGGAGTTTTACCTGGCATTGCTTAGGTCCTCAATTTTGGGGTGCTTTTTTTTAAATAAAATGAAAACGTACATGGTACATTTAAACCATTGCTCTGGGTGGGGCTGGGGACGAGGGGTTCAGTGTGTAGGCTTTCCTGGGGACAGAGGACTACCCCAGCTCTCTAGCACCACAGCAGCTTAGGGACAGGTGAGAAATGCCTCTCCATGGCCACTGCAGCTCTAGCAGGCACAATCAAGGGAGGGGTGACTGTCCCCCAGCTGGGGCAAGTCCAAATTTGTCTGCCTCCCTGTGCTCCCCAACCAGAGATTTAGTAATGCAGCAAACTGTGCTCTTTCTGTTCACTCCCTGACGAAGGGGAACAGCCAGCAACGTTCCCGTATGAATGGAGGAGGAGCTTCGGCTTCCTCTGCACTCCCTAAAAGATGCTTGAGCAGGTAAAAGGTTTAGGGCTGGGGCAGTCCCCACCGGGGGATGAGGCGTACCTCCAGCCAGCCCCTTTCACCTTTCTTGAACACACACACACACACACACACACACACACACACACTCACTCTCTCTCAAATACATAATAAATAAAAACAATTATATTTAGTTTAATAATGAAATTTATATTAGAACCACTGAATACAATTGTAATACAATGTTGGTGGCTTAATAAACGAAAGAGGTTTATTTGTTACTCTTTAATAAAGGTCGAAGTGGGAGGCCAATATCAGTATTACTACCTTGGTTTTTTATATTTCTTTATCGGCAGCCCTTCTCTTTCTCCCAATACCCACTCATTTGAAAGTTTCACTTTCCTGGAAGCCATTCGGATAAACAAGAAACTTTAAACCAGGGGTCCGCAACCTATGGCTCCCAGGCCAAATATGGCTCAGTAGGCACCAAATATTGCTTTTTTGGCCATATTTGGCTGCCCCGTGTGCCAGAGATGGAGCAGGGCCACGGTGCAGCTGTCCCTACTGAGACAGCTGCACTGCAGCCTTGGTTTCAGCTCTGGTGGCTGCCATGCAGCCTGGCAGAGCCACATGTGGACCACTGCCCTGTATGCCAGAGCTGGAGCCAGCTGCAGTGTGGCTGCTCCTGGGTCTGGGGTCATGGTGCAGCCCCAAGAGCAGCCACACTGTGGCCCTAGCTCTAGCCTTGGCACACGGGAGAGCCACCCACCACGTGGCCCTAGCCCCAGGTTAAGCCTTTCCCCCGGGCTAGAACTGCAGCCTGTGTGGGCTGCATGGTGGATGCCCAGATGCTCCCAGGGCAGCTTGCTTAGTGTGGCAGAGCGGAAGCCAGGGCTGAAGTGCAGCTGCTCCTGTGGCAGCTGGCCAACTGGGCTCCAATTGGGGCCCAGCCACCATCTGGCTGCAGCGTCCTGTCCCTGGCCTTGATCCTGGGGCAGGCCCCGCAGTCTGGCCCTCATCTGTCTACAGGTGGTGGCCCCCCTGCTGTTGAATTATGGGTAGGATGAGAGACAATTAACCAGCTGTGGTGATCCTGGCCTGGCCCCTCATTCAGCCACTGCTGACTGGTACTGCCCACATAAGGTAATCCAGTCCCAGGCCCCTCCACATACTCTACTTCCCACCCCCTGCCTCCTTCATCTCCCACACACCCAAACCTCCTGCCCTGAGCCCCTCATATATCCCAACCCCGACTCCTGCACCCCCACATCCCAAGCCCCCTGCCATAACACTCCTGCACCCCCATACACCCCAACCATGTGCTCTGAGCCCATCATACATTTGAACCCTTTGCCCCGAGCCCCTTATACACTCTTCCTGCTCCCCCACAACCCCAGCCCCCTGCCATAAGATTGACAGAAGGCAGCTTGAACACGTGCATGAAGCTGGATTTGACCAGTGATGATAAATTTCAAAGAACTGTGCAAAAAGATGCAGCAGCAGAAGTCCCATTAAGTTTGTTAGTACAATGTTTTGTTCATGCTATTGACCATGATGTCAATTATCAAAGTTGGATATTTTCAGTCCTGCAAATGGGCATTCTTAAATGGGAGCTTTGTTGACCGCTCGTTCTGAATGTTGATGTTTTTAGGTTCTTTGGTTTGAAAAGGTTGCTGACCCCTGCTCTAAACCCTAACCAAAAAAAGAACTAGGTAATTTAATGGAGAATAGGTCTATCAATGGCTATTAGCAAAAATAGGCAGGGTTAGGGTCCCTAGCCGCTGTTTGCTGGAAGCTGAGAATGGACAATAGGGGATGAGTCACTTGATTATCTGTTCTGTTCAGTCCCTTTGGGGCACCTGGCACTGTCAAAAGATAGGATACTGGGCAAGCTGGGCCTTTGGTCTGAGCCCGTATGACCATTCATATGAGTCTATTTGACAAAAATGACATTAAAAAGGTAATTAAACACTCCTATTTACTCTCTTGCAGCCACTTACTTAATTGTATTATTTAATTGTTTTATTGTTGGGGTTATTCCATATAGCTATTCATCACACATTGATTACGTAAGTATGAGGAATGTGTAAGAGTGATGAGGGTGTATTAGAAATATAAGTAAATCATGGATGTAATGTCAGGCCTATGGGGTGAAGCCTGTATGATTTGAGCTTAGCTTCAAGGCATCAAGAAGCTTGACACAAGTGGGTGACCTCGGAATAATCCTATGCCAGGAAAACCACATGATTACTGCAAAAGATGTGCCAATAGGTGATGTTATGATAAAATAGACTGTAATATACCCATCTAGACTGCAAGGTACCTAATTAAGACATGGAGAGTTCTGTTCTGAATGCAGGTTACCATGGGAACATGTGTATTAATATTACTAAGATACTAATGAGGAGAAGGGAAAATAAGAGAACAATCTATGAAAAGTGGGTGCGCCCCAAATTTATGGGGCATGGAAGATCAGTTAAGGAAAAGGAGGGTTGGCATGCTACATTAGAGTTAGGTGAATTCAGAAAAAAGATGATAAAAGTGATTTCGACTGCAGTAATGTAGGAAGACGCCAATGTCAGACCTTTCTGGGAAGACCCAAGCAGGAACCATCCCTTTATCAATGACCATCTGTTGAGAAACCCACCATACTCTATCTACATCTTTGGGTATGTAGGTATGAATAAAGCATTGGCTATTGCTGCAGCTCTCTCAGGTTGTGTAGTTGTGTATGTGAGTGTCAATTATAACTGATAATACAGACTAGATTTTTTTAGTTCATAACTGTGTTTGTGTCACTGTGTGTGTTCTTTGTGCATCCCTAACAGTCTACCCATCTCCAAGAATTTTAAAGGGTAACTTTAACCCCATTGTTCTGAAATGGTGGCCGCGCAGGAGCTGAGCTCATGTCCTATGGACGCTATAGTTTAAACGCACAACTATCAATAAATTCACATTTTTTAAAAGGCTGCACTCTCATAAAAGGAAAATCAGGAACAGGTGTTCCTGGAACATCCACTGAGCAGCACGAAGACGGCAACTTTCCCTCTGGTGATTATGCAACATGCGTTTGCAGCGTTTCTATTGCCATGTTGCTCTTAGGCCATTAGACAGACAAGGTGGGTGCAGTACAATTTTTTTAATAGAACCAACTTCTTCTGGCAAAAGAGACAAGCTTTGGAACACAGAGACCTGAAGAAGAGTCTCTAGTCTCTTTCACCAAAAGAAGTTGGTCTAATAGAAGGTATTACCTCATGCATCTTGTCTCTATGATAGATGGCATTTTCACCGGATTACCACTGCCTATGAATCATTAGCAGATGTGGTGGGCATATTTCAGTTTGGTGTATGTTTCTTCAATGTGCAATTTTGAGGTACATGTTCTTCTCACTGTGCTTTAAAAACGTACTGAAGGATTTTGGTAAGAGACTTATGAACATATTTTTTTTCGTAAAAACAGAGTGCTCTGTCCTTCAACCTGCTGCATTAGTACAAACCCCTGTTCTTGCACAGCACCCTACGGACTGCAAAGGGGCTCTGAAGGTGCAGGGATATTCTCACACAGAATATAATGTAGGACTTAAACACATATACAATATCGAACATGACTGTTGCTGGTTGTGAGGAGGGTGGGTTTATAGGTTTTTTTTTAAAGGTGGGAAAATTATGGGATCTTAAATGACAGTATGGTAATAGTTACATACTAGAAAGGTGGCCCCTTGCCATTAATCATCCCTTTAAGCCTCATTTCTGCCCCACCCTGAATTGCCATTTCTAGTGTGCTCACTGACAGTTGGTTGAATTCTAGGACTCCTACCTATGTTGCACTGGATTTTGCATCAACACAAGCACTGCTGGTGAACACAGGAGCTAAGTATTCATGAGCACAATGTAATTTTCATATGCAGAAGTTCGTAGTGTAGGCATGGCCTTTGCTACTGAAGGCATTGTCCAAGGCACAAGGTAATTTCTGAAAGGTGACCAGTATACATATGATCACACCCAAGATACAGAGAATGTTCTGCTTTGAAGGAACCAATGTTGCTCATTAAGCTCTGTGACCCCTAGGACTCAGCATCAATTATCATCTTTAATGGATTCTGGTCAACACCTTCTTATGCCAGATCTTAAAAGTTTGGTTCCTAAACCAGCCACTTAATTTTCAGAGTTGCTGAACACCCATTGCTATCAGCCAAGTCAAACAGAAGCATTTCTGCTTCTTTCCAGTTATGTCTGAGTTAAGGATAGGCATTACTTCAGAATCATACTGCTGGAAAATACAATGTAAACACTCCCTCACACACAAATCCTTGCCTGGAGCAAAGATGTATATTGGCTTAGTTATTCCTTCTCGGGTCTTTTACTCTTTTCTTCAGTACCGACTCCATTGTGCTGTACTTCAGCATACAAGACACATGTCATCCAAAGAGCCATAGCTCATGACTGTATGAGATGGATATTATGTTGAAGAAGTCTTATTCTAGAGATGAATATCCTTATTCTAGCCTAGAATCTCCATTTTCCATTCCCTACAATTTAGAATGAAACATTCACTCTCTCATGAAAAATGACCTCAATTCAGATTGTATTGGGTGTTATCTGCAGAGAACTTACTAATCAGAAAGTACTCTGACAACACACAGGCTGTTCTTATTTATTCAGAGACAACTGGGACTAAAGCAGAAACAGCAGTGGCAGGATAACACAAGGGAGTTTGATTTGTCTATGTAATACGACATGTTAGTTCTTTCAAAAGGTAGTGTTTGATCTTCTGGTTTGGGGAATGCCATTATGGAATGACTAAAAAAAATTCACTACTATTGCTCCTGCTACCATATGCGCTTTCCCATCCACAGACTCCCTGTAATGCCGTGGCATCCACCTCTCACTTGACCCCTTCTGGCCTGGTGTTTCTGAAATCTTTAAATAGTCCCAGCCCTAGTATTGGGCCATACTCCCAGGGCTGCTTCCCTGGAGGCAACGGTTGCACCCTCCAGCTTTGCAACTGGGCCACTAAGTAGTTCAGATCTCATTTGGGAGGTTTATTGTTGACCAACTTTAGGGTTATTTCCTCAATGGCCTATTGGCGGCCCCAGCCCAAGGAAGTTTAGCGGCCACAGGTTGCAGTTTCCTGGGCCACTTCCCATGTGACCCTACCTGTCATAAAAGCTTCCCCCTCACCTCATGGCTCTTCTGTGTTCAGGCCCAGCAGCCAGCATGGAATATTCTCTTGCTCCTCCAGGCCCTGGCAGCACTGAGCTGTCCATGGTTCTTTAGCTCCTTTTAGTCAGCCAGAAGCTACATCTGCCCTCTTCTGACTCCATCAAGGAGCTGCCACTGGTCTGCACAACAGCTTTTTATACTAGCTTGCTATCTTCTGGTTGGCAGCTGCTTCCCTGCACAGTCTCTATGGGCTGCTTGGAGGAAATAACTCCACTGCTCCTTTCCTGGGACAAGTGTGGCAGGACCCTGAGGCTTCCAGCAGGGGGCACCTGAGCCTAGACCTCCCCATCACACCCTCCATGAATAAATCATAGCAGCATTGTCCATACTTACTGGGGATTATGTTTTGCATGACAGGTAATTAGTCTAACAGCCTGGGTTGAAAGCTCCCCAGTGAGCCCAGTGCCAGTTACAGCTTTTACTCATCACTGGGCCTTTCATTTGCTTGGCAACATTGCTTCCCAGCTTCTCCTTAGGCTCAACTAGGAGATTTTTTTTTCTCCCCACCCCAGTGCAGCTTCTGCCCCAGCATGCTCCATGAAGGCTGATAAAGGGTGCACCTTTTGTTTTTGGAAAAATCAATGGCAATAAGCATGGTCCTGTTATACTGGGGTGGAATTATACTTTACAGGCCTGGATGTGATTCAACAGTAGTCTGAACACATGGATATCCACATGGCTTGAACAGCTATTGTACGGGGATTTGGGCTGGCAGGGGAGGTGCTTGTTTCATATTTACGATCGTTGATTACAAAAACAAAAGTACTGAGGAAACTGTCAGTGCCATAAAGGAATGTATGTACTAGAGAATCAGCAACGTCTGAATCCCATTTGGTATGCCTGAGAGGAAGGCATTATACCTGACAGGGTGACTGGTACATTGTTTTGAAGCATCTCACCAAATAACGTTTGTTTATTAATAAAGAAAGGTGGAGTCAAAATTACTCCTTCAGGATTCAATAGAGAACAATAAATAATGGTTACTCACAATTTTTATGTTAGGGAGAGCTTCTAGCCCCTTTAAAAATTAAAGCATGGGGCTGGAGAACAGGAACAACCTATTGATTAGGGCATTAGCTCCTGACTTGGCAGACCTGAGTTCAAATTCTGCCACATCACAGACATCATCTGTGAATCTTGGCAAGTGACAACTTCTCCATGCCTTAATTCCGCACCTGGATATTGGAAATAACACTTCTTTACCTCACAGGCATGGCATGAGGGAAATACTTCAAAGATTAATATATTCATAGCCAGATTTTCAAAGTATGTAGGCACCTACAATTCAGATATGCACTTATCTCCTACTGACACACAGACCCAACTGAGTTGAAAAACCAAAAAATCACTTCTGAAAACTTGGGGCTTGATTTCTTTCACTAATGCATTTGTCACATCCCTTTTGGGGCTACATAAAGGAAGCCCTGTTTCAAGCTATGGTGATACTACTAACCAATTCCAGACAACACCCAGCATTCTCTGAACCTGAAATCAGAAACTGCAGAAAAAATAGAGCAAAAAATACATTTGATATGTCTGGACAACCCCTCTGTATTTGAGAGAGAGCTATTTCAACAGAGTGTACACTACAGAAAACACTTACCCCCAAAATATTTCAAACCTCAGAAACATAGTTGCTTGGATCCTATTCAAGATCTGGAAAAGGTTCAGGGTGGTTATTTTGCCTTTAACAGCTGACCCCACCTTGACAGATGGACTAAAACTAATTTTAAACTCACCTTCAGTTCATTTTACATATAAATATTTAAAACCAGGCATCTCTGCACATCATAACACCATAAAGAAACAGGGTAAGGAGCAGTAAACAACACAATGAATAGGGTAACATCCAGATCTCAGGGTTCTGATGGCATTAGATACAGTTCAATGTTCATTTTTATTGCTATTATGACATGATCAGAACTCCTTGCTATGTGTAAAACATCATAGTTACACTTTGTGCTGATTTTTCCCTGGAGGCAGTGGTGTGTGCATGGACAGCGCTGAATGATTTAGGGAGTATCTGACAGACACCTAGAAGGCCCATAGAGGAACAATGGAGCCCCTCATCATCTAGAGGATGATGAAGGAGGAATGGGGATAGGCTTCAGGGCTCAATCAAGATATTTAAGGTAATGCTGGATGGACCCCAGGGCAGTGAGGACAGTGGCAAGAGCATAAGGCAAAGTTATGTGAATATCATCTGTTCAAGTATAGGACTGTTTCCTATTAACAGAACCCGAACCTCTTTATAATTTTGATGAGATCACACTTTTATGTGATCCTTTTTCATAACCTTACATGAGTCCAGCTGTATAAATTGCCTTTAGCTCTGAATTGTTGCATGACCCATTCCACTTAAACCACCAAGCACTGGGCTGTACACAGCCTTCTATTTCTGGGCTTATACCTGTCCACTTATGAAATGAATGAACACAATGCTTCAACAAATACCTGGGGATTTCAACATATGGTGTATGTCTACCTAGTCATCCAACAAGTATGTGAAATTGGTCGTAAGGAGCTTAGAGCTGAACATACAATAACCAGATGTCTGATTAACCTAATGCCTACATAATGGGCAAAGAACTGACAACTCATCATATTAAGTCACTGATAGGCTTTGACGTTTTTCATTTAATTGAGTACATTCTTTCCAATTTGAAATTCCTAATAATTCCATTTGCGGCATCACTAGATCTAACAATGTAACACTGACAGCACATTTTTTTAAAAACAAGCATAAAAGTATAGGAAACAAGACTCCATGTCTCATATGCACAAATACCAAATTAGTGCTTTGTGTTGCCTGTTTCTCATCAACTAGCAATAACAATATACAATTAATTCTGCTGTAAACTTCCAAGCCTACAGTGTTTAATGTATGTTTTGAATACTTCTAAGCATATGTTAGAGAATGTAATTAAGTATTTTGACTTCTGCTGTTTTTTTAGCTCAGCAAATAAAATGGATGCTCCTGATCATGAAGTTATACAACATGACTTCTTATAAAGAGAACCACATTATCTAAATGAAATACCACCTAGTCCTGGCATTCTTAAACTGGGAGTTAGGACTATTCAGGAGGTCACGAGCTGCCAGTGGCCATCACAAACCTCACTTTGCCTCCAGTATTTACAATGGGATTAAATATATGAAAAGGTGTTTTTAATTTTTAACGGGTGTCGGGGGAGGGGGGAACTTGGAGACTTGTTATGTGAAAGGGTTCACCAAAACTAAGAACTATTACCCTTGCAACATTCTAACACAATCTTAAATTCCTTACACTGTCAGTAACCTGACTTTGAAATCTCTATTTAAGAATTATTGCAAGGACCTGTAGAAGCTACCTTATTTCATGAACAGTGAATGCATACTACATTCAGAATATAAATGTCCTCAGATTAGAAAGCACTTTACAAATTGTATACAATTAAGCCAAAATACAGCCACTAAGGCATGACCATTTTGTTCCAGTACAAGAATACTTCCATATATTCTGATACTTTCCTTGATGTTTAACATGCTATCTTGCTGTTTATTTGTGGAATAGCATAGACTATAATATCTATCCTCTGGGAAGTTCGGGGGTGGGATGGGGAGACACTGCTATTGCTTTTTCCCCACAGAAATGTCATACAAAAGAACTGGATCCATATCTAAGAGATATAAGACAAGTGACATAACCTACTTCATAATGGTCACTTCAATTCAACTCAAGGAAAGGTTTGTATAAGAAAAATTCTGGTATCATGGGAATTCCTGTAGAAATTCTAATCATAATCACATTAATGTCCCCAAAACACACTGGCTGCGTCTACATTGGTGCGATCTCGCTCAAAAGCAGCCGCTTTTGCGCAAAAACTTGCTGCCTGTCTACACTAGCTGTGAGTTCTTGCGTAAGTACACTGACATTCTAATGTATGAAATCAGGGCTTCTTGTGCAAGAACTCTGATGCTCTTGCTCAGGAATAAACCCTTTTGTGCAACTGTTCTTGTGTAAGAGGCCAGTGTAGACAGGCAACATTAATTTCTTGCGCAAGAAAGCCCTATGGTTAAAATGGCCATTAGAGCTTTCTTGCGCAAGACAGGGTATACACTGGCATAGATGCTCTTGCGCAAAAGCACATGCCAGTATAGATGCTCTCTTCTGGAAGAGTTTTTGCACAAGAACTCTTCCGCAAAAGAGTTCTTGTGCAAGATCATGCCAATGTAGACGTAGCCACTGTCAATTATATCAAGGAACAAAGAAATTCTCTTGGATTGTAACTTTTATTTTAAGATTCATCTCTAGCTGTAACACCACAGAGGCAACCTTCAAAATAGAACCCAATATTTGCCAGAGTGTGGAGAGTCTGAAATGATTTCTCTGAGGTGTGAACTGCCCCATTATTTTTTAAGGGAACTAAATTAGATGCCAAATGATACCTTAAATAGCATCTTTGTTAAATGTGTCACTTTTGATCAAAGCATTTAAGGAAGGGGAGGAAGCATGATGATCATCTATACCCAGCCTTCCCTATGTTCAAAGTATGCCTCATAGGCAAATGGAAAGTTACATGCAGATTATGTTTAAAGGCTTAAACTTCTTCACGTATACAAACCATGATGTCATTTCAGGAGGTACAGTTGGGTTCTATTTTCTTGCAGAGAGTTTCAGCTTCAACCAATTTTGGAAATATTGGACTCCGATAGAACACAGTTACCATCTCTTCCACTGTTGACAATACTCTTCCAGTGCAATTCCTGTCAAACTGCTTGTGAGCATGTTTTGGCTAGCTGCTGTGGTACAGCCAAGTTCACCTAGATCGATCGGTCTTCAGCTATCATTAAGACTGCGCCGATCACAAC
>CM057847.1:74175365-74200205 GCA_030068395.1 Apalone spinifera | reverse complement strand
TCATTTGCATAGCTCTGGCGCAAAAGCGTGCCAGTCTAGACGTAGCCTTAGAGATTAACAAATATATTATATCATGAGCTTTCCTGGGCACTTCGTCAGATAGGTTCAAATGGAAATTACCTGGTAATTGTAGGACCTATATTAATGACGCTAATTGAGTCAGGCTAGATGTGTCCCATTCATAGCTATTGATGGGTAATTTAAAATCAAGCACATCGCCAGCACTAAGGGCAGAAGAGACAAACCAGGGTTCTGTCCATGTGAACTATATGACCAGACCTGTAGTTAATTTGGGGCATGAGGATATGAAAGTGATTTCACTCCAAGACTGAACCTGGCTGCCTTTTTGGGAAAGAATTCAGATGCCCTTATTCAAGATTACTGCATCTTTAACATTAAAGTGCAGTGTAACATTAAGATCAGTCATGAAAGTATAGTCATTGCTTCTATATTTCTGAATCTTTGGATTTTTTGAATTCTTGACTATTTGTTATACTGAACAAGCACAGAAGAAAAATAGGATACACAATTATTTTATAAAAATCAAATTGGAAAAAAGGGTTCCGAGTCTCCATTTTCTACTAAGTGCATGAACTTCTGAAGACAGGCACAACTGCCCTTCTTGTCAATAAGCATGAGCTCACAAGGGGAGCACTATGGAAACACAAAGACCTTTAAAATTCCTTTTCTAAAACAGATACATGCAGGTAAAAGTGCTTTTCTGCCCCATGTTCGTATTAACAGTCAGAAGAGCTATAGAGGCCTTATGGATCTATGCGTGTGAGGTCTCTAAGCCAAATTTTGCCTTCATACATATGCACAACTCCCTTCACAGAAATGGGAAATCCTTGGATGAACTTAAGGTAGAATTTGGACCTCTAATTGCTAGTTTTTTGGACAGCTTTAAATCGCTTTTGCTATGCCTTGCTGGCAAAATAACCAAACAAAAAGAAAACATCAAACCCACTGCATAGCTATTATTTTCCCTTTCCAATATTTATCCTTGCTAATTTCTGGAAATGTCCTTTAAAAGGCTGGGGAAAAAAAAACCCTCAATGTTTCCCTCCAAGCTGCTGCTTTCTCTTTTTTGACCATTTTAACTGACTGCTTCAAATACAGAGCGTTAGACCCAAGGAGTCTATGACGTAATGCGTTTCATCCAGCTGATGCAAATCAAATTTACGCAGGTGGTGCAAAGGAATAAATGAAATGGATCCCAATCCTCCCCAGTAATGATAGTGCATCTCCAGGAGCTTATTTGCCAGAAATTCAGTCTCAGAACCGTGCTGCTGCTTTATTGTTACTTTGTGGAGATTAATTTCCTATTCAAGTGTGTGTATTGTGCAGCCACACAATGCCTAGAGTTAATTTTCTGGTACATTTTTAATGTTAATTCCCTTTAATGGAACCCTTTCAAAACTCAAAGCCACTAATGGATAAAATCCTGGAGTAGCTGACTGAACGTGATTTAGCAGATTAAAACAGACATCAAATTAATAGATTCTAAGGCCAGAAGGGACCAGTGTGATAATATAGTCTGACACATAACACAGGCCATAGAATTCCCAAAAGTAATTCATGTGCCACACATTTTAGAGACATCCAATCTTGATATAAAAATTGGCAATTATAAAGGCATCCACGACCCTTTCCAAATTGTTCCAATGGCTAAGCACCCTGTTAAAAATTGTTCTCTATTTCCAGAGACAAAAAAGGTACCTTTTTAAAATAAAAAAAAAATCAGACTGTATTCTGTTGTTCCTGTCAGAATTTGTGTAGTTTCAGCTTGCAGCTATTGGGTTGTTACAATTTTTCTCTGCTAGACTGAAGAACCCACTATCAAATAGTTGTTTCCCAAGTAGGTACTTGTGAACCTTCTCTTTATTAAGCTAAATGGATAGATTTGAGGTCCAATCACTATAAAGGCATGTTTTCTAATCCTTTTATTATTCCTGGGTGTATCTACAGCTTGTTTAGTAACTGGCTTGATGCATTTGAGAAATATTTTTTCTCCCGCAGATGCTCAAAATGGGATCTTGTCACCTCAATCAATGGAACCTTCAGGTAATTTTACTTTTTAAAATCAACTATCAAATCAGTTGCATAACAGTGAGTTTGTATTGTTGCTATTAGCGCCAACTCCATTCACCTTTTCATGATGGAGAAACAAATTATCTGCTCTGGAGTTTAATACTTTTATACTTGTGAAGGATGCTGCTCTGAGAAGTAGAGGACTTCTGTCTTCATAGTACAGAGCAGCATGAGCAAGACCAGCACAACCTTCCCCTTACAGTCTACAATGTGCCTGAATCCAGTGCAGGAGGAAAACCTGCTTTGAGATAACATGATTGTTCAGTACCAATTTCCATCCATAATTTTCTGAGACCACCACCGATAATACTTGCTATGCCGGCTTGCCAACAGCCCTGTATTTCAAGAGACAATCCAGCTTTTGATTCTGTTGGCCTGTTAAAACTCATTTGCCCCCACAGATGGGCTACCAGGATGTAGGACTGAATCTCTGATGTCTGCACGTCCTGAAACGTATGATGTATAAGTAGTCATTGGGCTCTTTACCCTATCGGCCACTCCTTCTGCTCCATAGCATGTACTGTCTTTCCAGCTGAGCAGAAGTAGAAGAGGTGGCCTATCAGCCATCAGTCAGCTTCTCTCTTTCTTCCACTCAGGAATGGCATCATCAGGCCCTTGCTGTGCTTCCACTCCACTGAGAGTTGTGGAATTCTGTCACTAATGAAGAACCTGAGGACCACAGTACATAGCAGTGACAAGTAACAGCTTTGTCTTTTAGCCTGTCTCCAATCTCTTCCCCTCATCTATGGAGTCTGTAGCCCTACTGGGACCTCCAGGAAAGAGGGAGGGATGTGTGTGTGTGTGTACACGTGTGCACGCACACGTGTGTAGTATAAAACAAAAGAAAAAATGATGGCTATTTTCTCTCTACAGCATTTATCCTATTGCATGCGTTAACACTACGCTTTTAACTTGTAAATTTACTGTAGACACAACCACATTTAGATAGTGTCTTTGATCCCAAAGGATTTCAGTGAGCTGTGAATATCAAGAGACCAACTATTTCAAGGATCACTCCACATGCAGCTACTTTTAGGTAAAAGAGAGCAATGATTTGCCAGCACACAACAGGATAGCACAAGCATGTAAGACATGACCTGGAGAAGGTTGTCACAACTGAAATAGAAAGCAGTAGGGATCCTCAGGTAGGCAAAATTGCAATTTCCCAAGGTGAAACTAGGCCAGGGCAACAAAGTATTGTAGCTATGTTTTCCTAGGTCACTTTTACCAAGTAATTCTCAGCTTGACCTTGTTTACAGGCACCTGGGGAAACCTGACAGGATAACAGTGCAAGGGTGATATAGCTGCAAGCAGAATCCTTTTCTCTCTCTAAACAACTGTGATTCTGGAGCAACAAAGGCATCATGAGCATTTTTCACAAATGTGTTTAAATCCCAAAAGGCAATAGCTCAAGAACCACAGAATCGTAGGGTTAGAAGGGCCACAAACGTCATCTAATCTAAATCCGTGACAAAGTGCAGGATTTTTTTCGGTCTAAACCATCCAACAGAAATGGCTCCACAACCTCTCTAGGCAGGCCTGTTCTACCTTTTGTTCTTAAAATTAGGAAGATTTTCCTGGGATTTAATATATGCTGTTGTTTGAATCCACTGCCTCTTATCCTGCCCTCTGGGGCAAGAGAATGATTTTTCTCCACCTTCTTTAGTGGCAGCTTCAAGCATCTGAAGACTGCTAGCACATCTCCCCTTAATCTCCTCTTTTCCAGACCGTACATACCCAGTTCTTTCAGTCTTTGCTCATATGGCTTGTGTGCCGCTCCCTTTGATCATCTTTGTCTCTCACCTCTGGATCCTTTCCAGTTTCTCTACATCCTTTCTATCATCAAAATTGGACCCGCTTCTCCCTCTGATGCCTAACTAGCACCACATAGAGCTATTCTATCACCTTTTGTGACTTGCATGCCACGCTTCTGTTAACACATTCTAAATGTGCATTTACTTGTTTTTGAAACAGCATTGCATTGCTGATTCATGTTGAAGCTTTGATCTACCACAACTCCCACAGCCTTTTCAGCAGTGCGACTGCCAAGCCAGTTATCTCCCATTTTGTACTTGTGCCCATTGGGTTTTCCTTCTCTAAGGACAGCAACTTATATTCATCTTTGTTGAATTTCATTTTGCTGTCTATAGCCCAAGTCTCCAGTTTATCAAGGTCCCTCTGAATTTTATCACTGTCTTCCAAAGTGTTGCCAGTCTCCCCTCCCCAACTGTGTCTCATTGTCATCAGTATCCTCTCTATTAATACATCCAGGTAATTAATAAAGATGTTAAAGGTTGGACCCAGACCAGATCCCTGTGGAACTCCACTTGAGATCTCCCTCCAGTCTGACATTCTGTTAAAAGTTACTGTTTGTGATTGTTTAACCAATTGTCCACTTAATGGTGGTTCCCCTCCCCACTCCCACCAAGCCCAAATTTCTCCTGCTTGCGTATAAAGTCATGTGGGACTCTGTTAAAAGCCTTGCTGAAGTCCAGGTGTATTACGTCAACCACATTTCTCCCACCTGTACCCTCCAAACCAGTTATCCTATCAAAGAAGAAAAGCAATCTGCCTTGGCATGATTTGCTCTTGGTAAGTCCATGATGGGTGCTAGTGAGTATCTCTTCTTCTTCTCGATAGTCACAAATGGAATGTTTTATACATTGCTCTAATGGCGTCCCAGGGGTCAAGGTCAGGGTGACTGGCGCATAGTTCCCTAGCACCTCCTTTTTCTCTTTTTTGAAGATGGGCATTAGAATAGCCCTTTTCACATCTTCCAGGACCTCTCCTATCATCCCAGGGTTTGCAAATATTATTGCCAGTGGTTCAGAGACTTCATCGTCAATTCCTTCAGAACCCATTGGGTGAATAGCATTAGGCCCCACTGACTTAAATTCATTCGAATTGCTCAGAAAATTTTTTGACATGTTCTTTACTTGTCCTGATCTTTACCTGACCTTCCCCTTTACTGTCCATGGTAACTTTGCTAGTCATCTGGTCAGGTTATTTTTGGGGGAAAGACAGAAGCAAAGTAGGCATTAAGCAGCTCTGTAGACAGCGCCAAAACCCAAAAGAAGCTATTTTGACTTAAGCTATGCAATTAACATAGCTCAAGCTCTGTATCTTATTTTGGCTTTAGCCCTACTGTGTAGGCGGGCCCTACATGAATTAAAATGGGTTAAAGTAGAAGATGTTCTGTAATACTTTGTAATGCATCTAGATAGTGAATTGAATAGGGTGGCCAGAAGCAAGTTATAGCAAAAAGCAAAGATACCTTGAGAAACATTATGAAGTATCCATTTGGACTCAAACAAATTAAAAGAAAGCATCATGAAAACAAGCAACTCCCACCTGAATTCAATAATTCATCTAGCATATTAGATTTCATCTTCGCAAAAACAGTTTGTGAAATAATTATATGAATGATAAAAATACAGTACACATTTCATTTTTCTTAGGAGTTCAAAAATAAATTTGTCAGTCCCATTTAAATTAAGGGGAATAAAAAGTTCTAGGAACATTCGTCAAGGAGTTGGCTAGTCACGTAATTGTCACGTAATGCCTGTAACCACCAATTTCATTATATCTTTTGGAGGGGGTAGTCATATAATGTGCAGATGTCACTTAAAAGGTCAATAAAATTGACTAGAGCTTTTTTTTTTTTTAAAAGAAGATGATTTACCCCTGGAACATAGTACCAAGCAAAACTGTGGATTCTCCATCTCTCGATGTCTTCAAATCAAGACTGGAGCCCTTTCTACAAGATCTGTTTTAGTCAAGCATGTTATTGGGATTAATACAGGCTGTGCTCTACAAGAGGTGAGACGGGTCCTTTCCACATTTAAATAAATTGGTAAATCTATGTAGATGGTTAACGTTTGACTTGCAAGTTGAAAATTTTAGCCTGACATTTCAAAGTATTTTTAATATACCCCTAATATTCCTTAGAAAAAACTCCCATCCTAACCACCTTAGTAAAGCTGTTTTTCCCCTTTGAAACTAACTCCAATCTTCTCCATTCCCACAGAGTCATCTCCTTAAATTCTGCAGCCCTCCACAAATCTGTCTCTTTCAAGGTAGTCCATCATTAAAACATGCAGAAACTGATTTATTTCACTCTGGGGGGGGACACACAAATAATCATAAATTGATATAGTTGAGAATTTTCCATTAGAATGACATGCTGCTGGAAAAAATAGTTTCCACCATAAACAAAAAAAAAATACTTTACTTAAAATGTTGATTTTTCCATAAGGAAGAACAACATGAAATATTTAGTTTCAGGTCTGTCTGACTGAAATATTTCATTATGTTGAACTGACTGGAAATGTTTCATTTTTAAGGAGTTCAATAAAACATGACACTGCGTTTCCCTGTCAGAGCATTTCCTTAGGAGAGCTGCAGTTCAGGCCCCTATTGTCTCCTATGTGCTATAAAGCAAAATGGATTTCCCTCTAAGGTGCATTAGGGAAGTCTCATGGCTCTGGGTACATCAAGAGTGAAGTAAATCTACCCAAAAAGCCTGGCTCAGAGAGGAGAATGGGGGCTTCCCATCAGGCGGCGTACCACAACAAGAGAACTTTCAAGCATTTCAGGTCACTTCAATAAATGGAAGTTATCTCTTTGGATGTTGGGAAAGCTGAAGTGTTCCATTTTGCCTCTAGAGAATTCTCTGAGTCTGTTAAAGTGTCAAAACAAAATACTGGTATTTCTCAAATGAGAAATTTATATTTTTTAATCCTGATTTGGGATGAAAAAAAGTGAAAGTCACAATTTCCAAGTTCACTCACCTCTATTCTTATTAAAGACAAATACTTAACATCTGAAACCCCAGCACACCTGTGTCAACATACAAGTACACCAACGGGGGCAAAAGGGGCAACTACCCCAGGACACAGCAATTCAAAAGGGTCCAGGATTTCCAGTTGCTGCTACTTCTGCTACTATGGCATCACCTGGAGACCCAGGCCCTTTAAGTCACCAGAGCTGAGCACCACATGGCATGCTCCAGGCCAGCCCCTCGCCCCTCCCCTTCCAGGAGCATAGAACAATCCTCTGCCTCGCCTTGTCCAGGGGCCCCCTCTGTCAGTTGGCCCCACTGTCAATGTGTGATGGATAACTACAAGATTTTCTATTGCAGCTGAGTCATTTTATGTATGTTAGTTTATTCCTAGTACTGTAAATAGATAAGGACTTGACTTTGGCATCTCCAATTATCGAGCACCAAAGTAATGTAGTTTAACTATAGTTGTTCAGTTTGTCTCTTCCTCCCAAAAAGAGTTTCTTCCCGACAGGATAAGTCGGGAGTGCCTTAGCCCAAAAGATCTACTGTTTCTCCACTGTTTTCAGCTGGCTACTCTGTTCAAATCTGTCATGTTATCAAAGACTTATTTGGGCAAGAAACACAAAATGCATTTTAGGATGACTCAGTGGCACCAGACAACACAATGGAATATTTATTAAAATGACAGAGCCATTTTAGGAGCCATAGGAAATTACATTTAAGGATACCAGTAGTCTTGATTTCTAGCAGAAATATTCTACACAATAAGCTTCTTTTGTATCATGATGGGAATGTAATTTTATTTCAATACGCTTGTCTCCTAGAGATTGTGGAGCAAAGCTGAAATTACTCCAACTATATTATTGAACAGCCATTTTAGAGACGGAGGGCCGAATCCTGCACTCCTTTTTCCTATGAGTAGTTACAGTCTATCAAATGCCAGTTAACAAGTACTAGAGCAACTTCTGGTCTTTAATAAAAGTCATTTTTCAAAAGGTGTTAAGACTATTGTTACATGAAAATGGTAAGCTATTACTGTGTGTAAGAATGTTCTTACACACAGTAATTGGCCATAAAACTTGAAGGCTAGATTAATACTCCATTTTCTTACTGATATTCTTTTCTTTTGGAGATAGAAGTCCTTATTTAGCCACAGAATTGATAGAAACATGAGATGGAGCACCACAGGTCCCTCACTACCCTGCCAAGATACTTCAAGTCAACCATGATCTGCAGAGCCCACCTGGAGACGAGAGCTCAGTATTCTAGACTGTACGATTAATCATTGGCCTGATTGCTGAAACTTGCCAGTGCTAATGCCAGTTGTGGTAGCCACTGTGCAAATGGAAGCTTGACCTGGTTTTTCCCTAGCCCTTCATTTGAAAGAGTCTCCAAGTCAAGCAGCCTTATGACCTAGTACCCATGTTGCAGCACAATTCAGGTTTGACACAAGTGCTTCTTCATCAGACTGGCCTAAACACTTCTGTGACCCCATGTACCAAACTGCAATGCCTGGAGATAGGCCCAGTCCTGTGAAATAAGAGCCACTGTGGTGGAGTGAGCGAGCTTATGCTTGCATGTCAGCCCGTACCCTCAACTCCACTCAGTGATAGCTTTTTTGGAAAAGACAAAGGGGTCTCAATTTCAGATGTTTTGCCCCAGAGTTCCAAAAAAATCACTGTTGAGCTCTGAATAAACGGAGAAGTATACTGACTGCAAGATTAGCAGTGAAGTTATTTAAAGAGTTCAATCCTTAGAAATGTTAAATTCCGCTTGTCAGGTGCATTTCCACTGATATCATTGCTAATTGAGAACATTCCAAAACTTTCACAAAGTTCTCAGGACCACACAGATTTGAGAACTGAGTCCCTCAAAATATTCTCTCAGTCTCATTTTCACTCTGCACTCCTCCCTTTGTAGAGTCACATATTTATTAGTATTAATCTAAGCAGCAAAGAATGTACATCATCATATTCTTGGATACTAACAACTTTGTAACTCAGAGCATCTAATAAGGAAATGTCACTTTACATCTATGACATTGCACAATACACATGCCACTGTACTTCAATTTGATGTTACCTGAAACAATGACACTATGTTCCCGTTCATTGTTAGAAAATACAATAATAATCCACACCTAGAAAGGAGTATCTACAAATGAAAAGTGTTCTGCTTTTCAAAGGCAGGCATGTTTAAGAGGTACTATATTTTGACATGATATCTAGTTCAGAAACTATTTTAGATGATGACAGATATAATTACAAGAATAAGCTAAAGTGGTTTTGTATCTGCCTCTGCTGAGATGACTGTGTAGTTACTTCCTTACACTTACTATATTTTTTGTTAATCCCTAAGGTGCTACAGGACCATTCGTTTAAGCTTTTTTTTAAAGATGCGAACTAACACTGCTACCCGAGACTTACTTACACTTCTCTATGTCTTTTCTGTGTAGCTTTACCTAGAAAGAACACACTTAGTTGTAACCATCTGTTTTGAGTATTAATGAGTGTCAGCAGCCTTCCTAAGTCCATGCTTCATGCAGAAAAACATGAGTTTGTTGTTGACCTGCAAATAGTATGTTTTATGGCACTTTATTTTTTTTTCATAGCAATTACAAATTGAGAATTTGGTGGTTTAATTTATGCCAAAGGAAAAATATTTTCTATTTTTTAAAAAATGGAATTGAGCAGCATCAAACCACCTTGGTCCACACTTACCCTGAGATCAATGCTGTAGAGATCCATCTTCTGGGGTTTGATTTAACATGTCTAGTAAGGATCTGCTAAATCAGACCTGGTCGAAATATGGCCTGCAAGCCAGATCTTGCAGGCCTCAGGTCACAACCCAAACCCCTGAACTCCTTTCTGCACCCTACTCCTCTGCCCCAGGTCACAACTGCCTCCTTCACACAAACTCCCTCCCAGACCCCTCTTCCTCCGGCAGGCTTCCTGCCTGCCCTCCTATACACCTCTAAGAAAAACAACAGCTGCGAGGGTGTTTGAACAGCTGAGAGCCTGGGGGAGAGGAGAGAGGCTTCACGTGCTGCTCCTGCTCCCAGCACAATCCCATTGGCCAGTTTCCAACTAATGGGAGCTGCCTGTTGTCAATAGGCAGCTTATGAAGCACCCTTCCCCCTACTCCTCAGGCTCATAGCTATTCAAAGACCACATGGCCCTTGCAGAGAGTCTGCTTGAGAAGACTTGCTTGACTCCTGGCCAGCAGCAAGTCTCCCGGCCAGAGCCTGCCTCTGGTACCCCAGCCCTCTGCCCCCACCACCCCACATAACCCAAGCCCTCTGCCCCCCTCCTGCATCCCCTTCCAGATCCTGCATCCCAAATTCCTGCCCCAGGTCACAACCCAAACCCTTGCACTCCCTTCTGCACCTTACTCCCCTGCCCCAGGTCACAACTGCCTCCTTCACCCAAACTCCATCCCAGACCCCACACCCTCTCCTGCACCCCAATCCCTAATTGCAAGCACCCTTCTGCACCAACCTCCATCCCAGGTCCCACACCTCCTCCATTAATACTATGCAAGAGTGTGACCCTTGGCCACTTTCCAAATTCTTGGTGTGCCCTCCCCCCCTGGAAAAATTATTGTCCACCCCTGCACTAAATTGACTGCTGATGGCATCCCTGTTGACTACAGTACTCTATGGAGTTATGAGCAATAAGGGAAGTCAAGGGGAGAGTTTCTCCCATTAACTTCCCACAGTGGGGATATTGCAGAAATATGACGTAAGGTACATTGATTCCAGCTACATTATTCTCTTAGCTGGAGTTGCGTATCTTACGGTAAGTATCAGAGGGGTAGCCGTGTTAGTCTGAATCTGCAAAAGCGGCAAGGAGTCCTGTGGCACCTTATAGATTAACCGAAGTGTAGGAGCATAAGCTTTCGTGGGCTTATGCATCTCACGAAGTGGGTCTCTGCCCACGAAAGCTTATGCTCCTACACTTCGGTATCTTATGTTGACTTTCTCACGTAATGTAGACTTGGCCTAAGTTCTTCCAGCTCTCCATATCTAAACAAGATGTGCCTATGCCCCAATATAGAGCATACTAGAAAAGGTATCCTATCAAGCAAAGTGTTAGCCACTCTCATGCTCAAAAGTTCAGTATTTGACAGATTTAGGGCTCTCCCTCACTCTTCCCACACAAATCAACCTTGTGTTAACAGGCTCAACTGCTCCCAAACACCTTCTAGTGACTCTTCATTGGAAGACGTCAGGTGATCAAAACAAATGTTTTCTTTGTTATAATTTAAAAAATACAGTACACAAATGTGTCTCAGTTTACAACTATGTTCACTAATACATATGGGTATTTACAGCATAAAAATGCTGCAGAATGTTTACTCCTGTGATGTTTTCATACATGTGTTGGTGTTGATATCTGCATATTGTTATGGTAACTCATTCTGTATAAATTCTATTGTACATACATTTTCCACACATCCCTATAGTATCTGAGTGCTTTCCAGTAGCGTGTTAAACATGACTACTATTTGACATATTTTTTCTCCCAGTCTTTCCACAAAGGGGGAAGCTTTGTAGTGGAATATCAGGTTTTACTTAAAAAAAAAAAAAAAACACATGTATTTATGTTAGATGTGTAATTATTTTCTAATTTTCTTGATGCCACTAATGTGTTTCTCACACTTATAATATATTAAGCATATTACAAGTACATAAATTAATGAAATACAATAAATATATCTTTTAAAGATTGTCTCCACAAGCTTCCAAGTCCTAGAAAAAGCTCCTTTGTAAGCCATGATTTGGGGAAAATGAAAATACGTAATTGTATGTTGAAAGGAATGTACGGATGCTTCTCCAATACACTTTTATAGATGAAGTTTATCATGAATAGTATTTAGAATAGAATGAAATAAAGGCCTCTCAGACTTGCTCAACATTGTGAAATGAAAAATGGAAGTCAAAGCTCTGTATATTTGATGTTTTAAGAGTTAACGAATGTGGACAATCTTAGGATGTTAGAATATGAAGAAACTTAGATGGAACATGAACTCCATTCTTGTACGTCACTTCAAAGAAAAAAATCAATTTTGAATTATTTTGTAGCCCATGCTTCCATTGTTTGATGGACTTTTGCTTTTCTCTTATATTACATTACATGTTCCCATATTTGCTCCCATCTAAGAAAAGTCTCCTAAATAATCATTTAACTTTCATTTTGTATTTTAAACCCTTTACTAGAGTCATCTGTTTCACACAGTCTTCAAGCTGACATGCAGTCAGAGGTTCTCACGCTTGTGGCCATCTCCCTGGAAAGGTGATCCCCAGCAGTTCTCTAAGCTGTTACAAGTTTGTTCCCCTGCCTCGGCTCCTCCATCCAGGCTAATTTACTCAGTCACTTGCATCTGGTCCTTCTACAACCAAGAACTCTTGTGTTAATTCCCATGGCACCAGAGCAGTCCTTATCAATATGCAGGATGTGCCACTGAGCTGCATAGGGCACCCAAACATTTGGGGCACCACTGAGTCTTAATATCCACCCACCTGTTTCTTCCTATCCCTGTTCAGTGGCTCTGCTTCCTCCAAAAAGGGTCTAGTTAAGTTAAAATTGAAAAAGCCTGCCAGGCCTATTAGCAGAACCTGTGAAAGAGCCATTCAAATAATAAAGAAGCCATTTGCCAGACATTTGACAAGCCCGGGTATAAACTGTCAGTTTCTAAATGTACTGTGTTAGGTCTACAGGACCTTAGTTTAAAATGTGTTTTTAAAATATTTCATTAGTCTGTCGCTGAAGAGTATAAGATTACATCTCTAAAAAACTGTTGTCTCCCTGACTGTCATTGGGCATAGGGGAACCAGTATAATAGTACTGCGTAGGGCCTCATAAACTGTAAGAATAGGCCTGCAGAGCTTCTCTTTTGTAACCCCACTTCAAGCATCACTGCAAGTATTCTAGGGTGCCTTTGAAGGGGGCTAGTCCTGTTAAATGTGGGACCATTGCAGGGAAAGGGCTCAGATACACAGTCACAGACAGGTGTATAGGAAATAAAGACCCTGACTATTGCATTCTAACCAAGCAGGTGGATATCTGCATCCATGTGAAGATCCATTCACTTGAGTAGGACTCTACAAAGTAGACCCTTGTGCCTGCACCGAGTCCCGCTGAAGTTAAGTGTGCTTCTCTTGGGCTCACAGGTCCAGCCAGGCAGATCAGCGGGCAGAGTCATAGCCTGGAGATGTGACTGAACAGGACCATCACATCCAGGGAAAAGCAACTGTTGGCCCCTTTGTGTTGAAAGAAACTTTTAAAAATGCCTTCAGGTTAATAAAGAGTGGCTAATATTCAGACATCAAAATGAGCCATAAAACTACAAGTAGCAAAAAGCTCAACCAGAAAATTAAAGAAAACAAACCCACGCTGTGCTGCTGAACACTGCTGAAATACAGTGCAAAATAGAGGATAAATATATCTCCCTTTTCTGAAAAGGAAATTGGCTAGTCATAATTCCTGGCCTGGAACCTCCTTTAAACTATATACTTTTTTACAGTGTTTTCTGGATGAAGGAAAGGAAAGGAATGGTCGGGTCAATGAAATTTGGGGGCTTACAGGGCCCTGGAGCCTGGCCGCCACTGCTCATGCAGTAGTGGTGGTGGCAGAGGCCAGATAACTGCCTCCTTTGCTCCACTCACCTGTTTCAGCAGGTCTAGGAATGGTGCAAGGAGATTAGTAATCAAGTCCAGCCAGTCTTTCCTCCCTGTCGTGTATTTAGTTTCTGTCCATGATCAGCTTGGTCAGTTGAATCTCTTAGATCCAAAAGGCAATTCCAATGACATAACACCACCCACTCAAACCCTGAGGGAGCCACATCCAGCTTTCTGCGGTTAATTAGCTCTTCTTCCAGCCTATTCCCGTAAGAACACAGCTAAACGTATAAAGCCCCCACTACAGTAAGGAAAAAAAAAAGCAAAGTGAGCTAGTTAATAATACAAGAAAACCACCCTTCAGCCCATGTGTCGGAGGGAATTTTATTTTTGCCAGTAAAAGTAATGTGGTGTTTTAATTGAGGAACCAGCTGCCACAAAAGTCTTTGATTCTTAAGCATGTGGGTCTCAAGAGAAATGACAAATCATATTTACTAACATTCCAATTATTTTATAAAATAAAGTTCATGTATATTTAGACCAATTGTTTTCCTCATCAGAAAACAAGGGTTCAAAACCAACCAATTTCGTGGAAATGTTTCAATTTCATGGAGTTTCAATTTCATGCAATTTTGTTTTGAACTAAATTAAAAATGAAGCATTTTTATAAGATTCCATGTCAATGTTGAGCTGAAATTATTTTCAAATTTACATGCTATTGTATTTTATCTGGACACAATATAATTTAAAAATGTAATTAAGATAGAAAAAAAGAAATAAAAGTCAAAACGATGTTTTAATTTACCCAAAGTTTTTTCAAAGTGTCTTGAGAAATTGAGATTCCGTTTCATTCTGATTAGAACAATTTTTCAGATAGTGCAGAATTTCCTCTGGCGTGGAGATTCCAGTTTCTAACCAGTTCTATCATCAAGTATTTATATCTCTCCACTGCTGATACACAAGTATCTCACAGGAAGTCTTCGCCAGTTACCATACATTAGCAAATGAAGAAAGGAAGGATGGCCCAGGGGCCAGGCAACTAACCATCCTGGTATTTGAGAGACCAGGGCTTGTTTCCTTGCCACAGGCTTCCATTCCACATTCCAAGCTACGTATAAAATAATTTCAGCCACGCACACAGGGCAAATCTCTTTGCAACAAAAGGATAAAAGTATAGTGAAACATGAACATTTATAAACTAGCAAAATGTAATTATTAGCATTAACAGTAACTTAACACTCAACAAATCATATGTTCAGTGTTGTACAGATATTAACTAATTAACCTGCAATACCCCTATCGGAATGTCATTAATAAACCAGATTTATTGCATTTACATCCACATGTGGGAAGAGAAGTTAACTGACTTGCCCAAGATTGCTCAAGGACCTAGTGGCAGACCTAGGATTGGAATTCTTCAATTACTGGCTTCCAGATCCAGTCTTATTCCACTACACCCCAATGCTATTCCTAGTGATTCACCCAGCTCACTTGGGTTACATTTCAGTGTAGCCACTCTCATGCTCAAAAGTTCAGTATGAGACAGATTTAGGGCTCTCCCTCCCTCTTCCCACACAAATCAATCTTGTGTTAACAGGCTCTTGGACACAGTCACTGGGATTCTGAGACACACAATGGCCCATGTGTCACTTTTGGGGCAGCCCCTCACTGGTTGGACCAACATAACCTGAAGCCCAATTACCACTTCCACCCATCCCTCTATCTTCAGTCTGTAGAGGACTGGTATAAACCCTTCCCTCGCCACACTGTCAGGAGAGAAGGCAGGGTGTCTCCCATGCAGTTTAGTAATGAATGGATGTGAAACATTCCTCCACCTGCACATCTGGACTAACAGGCAGTTCTCAGATGGTAAGAACTCCAGTGAAAAGACTCAGCCGGTTCGTATTATCTAGGAGGAGATGCTCCACAGCTCCTATATTCACCAACAGAAAATTTGACTAGGATGCCTCCTGCTTTTGCACAGAGAGACAGTCAGCATCCAGGACATTCATTTAACATAGAAATCATATACTTAGCATTTCCATCATTGCTTAATGCTATCCCGGGTTGTGGGGCAACACTTAACTAATTTACTCACCAACACCATATCCTGTAATGCCCTGGATTTCCCTTGAAGCACTTGATCCACCTTCAACCCTCTTTGCGTATGGAGACTTGACAAGACTGCCAACAAAGAGGTAACAACTGTAGCCAATTTCTATTTATACCCCATCGATTTAACCTTGTCCATATCGCCAGGCTGAAGTTGAGAAGAATCCTGGGCCTTAACACAGTTATGGAGACAGAGGTAACTTCTGTCCCTGTTCACGCTAAAACATTTCTCAATGTTATAACCAGGTCCCTTGATTCAGTTAAAACGTAGCATCAACATGATCTCCATCACTAAAACATTTTCACAACTGCGATTTCTTTTTTCTGCTCTTTTTCTCAGGAAGCAGTATAAAAAAAGCAACAAAGCAATAGGTCCAAGGTGAAGAGCCAAAATACAATGGGTAATTCAAACAGCACAGAAAAGCCAGCCAATCTCAGTATCCTCTGTCTTCATTATAAAAGTTTAAATGACAATGAAACAAAACATAAATCACTGTGATCACTCACCAAGTTCATGTTGTAAAGACACATTGAACAGGAATCAAAGTACCACCTCTCAGCTGCATGTTACATAAGTTGACATATATGATTAATGAGTCATTTCTCTTTCCACCCCCACATTGTTAAAAATACACTTTTTTCTTAAATACAGTTTCTATGTTAGTCAAACTTCTCTCCAGACAAAATATACATGCGAGAAAATGGTTAGAAAAAAGATGAATGAAATGGAAGGAAATACATATTGTTTGAGTCGCAATAGCTAAGGGCTGGGAGCACCAGCTATTAAGGCTGCCTGACATTTTTCATTGTAAAATGCTGTTTTCAGTTGTAGATAACTTTGCCTAACTTTGACCATTTGGGCAGAAATTTTCCATGACAGGTGTCGGCGTCCGGCTGATTTTCTTCTCTCTCTCTTTGGCATAAACAACCTTAATTTGTAACTTCTGAGGGTTTGATTTTGCAACCTTAACATTGTTTGTAATAGAGTTCTGGGGAGCATAAATAGAGTTTAGATTGCTGACAAGCTCAGTTTCATGTTTACAGTTGAATTGAAATGATTTCAGCTCTGTGATTAGCATTCCCTGTAAGCGGTGTACTTTGTGCATCCACTCCGGAGAGATTCCAATGCTGCTCAGTTCTTCAGCAGAACATCTACAGTTAGCTTTTGTTTCTACTTCTAGTGCATAGTTGTACATGCCTCAGTGCACATAAAAAAAACCCCACACCTGACTGGGAAAGATTAGAGGGTACAGTAGCTGGGATTCCTGCATTCTACTAGTGAAAATGTTGCAAATATAGGGGCTGACCCTATGAGATGCTCCTTAAAAGCAAACATCCTCAGAGTCCTGAGCTTTGTCTTTAACTGCCTTGTCAGGAGCAATGTTGGGAACCCTAGCATAGGCCAGGCCCCTCCAAACACCAGCATTTTTAAAGCTGTGTACATTCAACTAGCTTGAGTCAAGTATAAACCCCTCCACAGGAGCCTTGTTGTCGATAAGGGAACGTCTACACTGCCATAGAACACTTTCAGCTGTCTTATGTCAGCTGGCTTGAGCTCACAGGACTATAAAACTGTAGATGTTCAGACTCAGGGCTGAGGCACCCAGCTTGAGCCTGAAAATCTACACTGCAACTGTGTAGCCCCGCCGCCTGAGCCCAGATCAGTGGACGTGGTGCAGCCGGGAGTGTTTTCTGGTAGAATAGACATACTTTAAGGCTCTCTCTGCTGCTTTATCCCTGTGTTTAATTCAGTCACCAACAATTGGAATTTCAAAAATGGTTAAACTTGGATAAAATCCAGAAAAATTGTGAGAGGCCAAAGTTAAAAGAAACAGAGGCATATTTGTGGATTAGCATGTCTGGTAATTAATTTCAAATAGTTTTGCATTGATTCAGGACATTTCTAGGGAAAAATGGCTTTTCAGCTGCCTAGCAAGTCTTCAATTGAGAAGTCTTATTCTGCACAATATGTCAGGAGACAACGTGTTCAGGTGCTGCTTGCATATTTGGGACTGTCCAAGCCATGGATGCTGAATACTGATCTGGCGGCAGCTAGACCAGGGGTGGTGAACCTTTCTGAGGTCTGGGGCCACTGACCCACAGAAAAATCAGCTGGGGGCCACACAAAAGTGAGAAACAAACAGAAAAAATCCTCCATCTCACAGACATGGCACCCGGCTCAGAAGCAGAAAGACACTCCCCCACATTCCCCTTGCACAGCAGAGCCTGGGGGCCCAGGCTAGTAGGGAGAGTGTGAGTGGCCTCCAAGCAGCACTTTACTGCACCAGCTGGGCGGGGGGGGAGAGGAAGAGGGGCATCAGCATGTGGAGATGCTTCCTCCCCAAGCAGGCAGAGTCCTTGGATTGGATATGGCTCTGGTTTGCCTGATTCCAGCCCACAAGGATTGGGACTCCTCATCCTACAGTGGAGAACCAGCACTGGCACTTCAGAGCCACACAGGGAGTTGCGGCGGGGAGAAAGACGTGGTGCTGGAATGCCAGCATGGACTCACCAATGCTGGGGGGGGGGGAGGGAGAGAGAGAAGCCCAGAGTCTCATAGGCCAGTTCCAGGCAAGTTGGAGGCTGGATCTGGTTCCTGGGGCTATACCAATCACGGGGAAAAGTCCTCCAACAGCTCTACATATCAGAAATCTAGTGACAATAGTACCCTGTGCAATGAGAGCTTAGGCAAATATCTTCACCCTTTTCTGCTCTCATTATTCCAGTAGTCAGAAAATAATCTTATTTCTACATTAAGTTGCTATTGGATTTACTGAAGATTTGGGAACATACACAAGAGTTAGACTGCCATCTACTTTGGCTGGATTTATTTGCACATGGTCAGAGGTAGTAGGAGGCCAGAGTACATTACTTCTCAGAACAGAGGTTAGCCTCTCTTTCAGCTGGGCAGCAGAAAATGCTCCTGGAGATCCATCTGGGCTTTAGCAGTACACTAGAAGTTCACTTTATGTGGATCAGCCCCAAATTCATCCCACATAAGAACTGGCTAACTTGTTCTGGTTCATTCAGAAGAAAACTAAGTTTTTCATAAACCAGTAGAAACATTTGTATGGCATAGAATATTTTCCTGCTCTAGAACAATAGGCCTTTCCAGATAGGGAACCTTGACAGAGAACAGGAGCACTGGGGTAGGAATAATTTTCAATGGCCTGAGCGCCCCTTTCCACCTCCTTCATGGGTAAAGTATTTGGGGGAAATTTTGAAAACCAGTCTGTCCCTGTCTGCCCTTGCAGCAGCTCTTATGAAGGCAGCATCAGGTAAAGCTCAGCTTTTATTCTTCCATGGCATGCCTCTCAACTAGGCAAACAAACAATGGAGACATAGTTTGAACTCCATATAGCCTTCTGGTGAGAAAGGAAGCATGGCGTGGATTCTCTAAATGCAAAATTACATCTACACCACCACCACCACCCCCTTCATCCCCCCTCCCCCCAAGCTACAAAACCACCATAAAAACCCAACTCCTTAGCTCTTTTTAAAAGGTAAAACACAACATATTGAGGGGGGAAAGGAAGGAAGAGGAGAAAAGAATTAAAAATATATGAGACTCAGAAAGGAACATCAGTGCCAGAAAAAACAAAGAGAAAGGAGAGTCAGTAGCAACTTTAGGGGGCAAGGTACAATATTTCAGGCGAGAAAAACATTAAACATTAAATTTCACCAATCCATTGCAAAAGGAATTTCTAACAATTAAAGCACTGCTTAAGCACTACACACAAACTAAGTTGGAAAATGTGACTACAGATTCCAAGGAAGTAAATATTCAACTTTAGCTTGCTCTCTTTGAGGTTGACAGCATCAGAAGAGAGTTTAGTACATACATGACACATCAGAAATACTACAAATTGCAAAGGCTTCTGATTTCCACTCATACACCAAACGCTAGCCAACATTTCAAAAGAGAACATCTGTGTTCAATAACCTATGTTAACAGTGGTGAAATATATAAAACTGATAACCTGAACAGACAAGAGCTCTCTGTCTTCACCATGTAGACATTAATGTGAATGGCAGCATAGAAGACATGGGGAACCCAAACATGTAAGCTTTTCATGCAGTGGTGGAACCATTGCTTCTATATGGAGCCCCAATCAACTATTGTATTATTTAACCATGAGAACCAGCAGACATTTTTTAGTTTTTGAAATGTGAAGAATGTTTGCCACCAGTTTTGGATCATCTCTACCCATCCTTGAAATAGTTCTGATGATACTGGCCTACTTCATCAGAGTACCTTGAAGCTTAATTAGTGATTGGGAAGCTCCTTGAGAGAGTCTACAAACAGCACAAAGCATTTGTGGCAAGATTGCCACCATACCATACCATTTACTGGCTGTATGTGGCATTGCAAAAGCTCTGCCTTTGTTTCCCCATGCCTTCTTTGTCCTATTTCAGCCACTGATGTGACCTAACCCTCTAGCCAAGTCAGGTATTAGAGTCTGGATTTAAAAAGAATTAAGGGATTTTATATGTTTTTATGCTCTTCACTCTTTCAATTCAGTTACTATGAAACATTACCACTCTGCTGACCTCCATAATTGATGTGTGTCTATGGGTCACTTCCAGGGTTGTGGAGTGGGGTTTTTTTTTGTTTTTTTTTTTTTAGGGGGGGTTGGTCATTTCAGACTGAAAAGCATGAACAGTAGCAGTTTTTCAGTACTGTGGCACCTTAGAGACTAATAAAAATATGTAGCTTTTTGTCAATGTCTAAGGACATGTCTACATATTTCGAAATAACTCCTGAAATATCTATTTTGAAATAGTATGTCCACACTACAGGGATGCCTCAAAATTAGTCTGAGGCAGCCTCTCTTAACATGGTCGTGCTACCTCGACTTAGAACCTCAGGAAGGACTGGTGAGTAATTTACGTAGAATGACTCTGAGGAGTAATTATTTTGAAATAGCAACAGTGGAGCATCCACACTACCACTATTTCAGAATAACTATTTTGAAATAAGTGTCATTCCTCATGGAAAGCAGGAGTCATCTCAAAATAACAGGCTTGGTAGTGTGGATGATCCACTTGTTGTTTCAAAGTAACTCCCAAGTGTAGACCAGGGCTTAAAGTCCAACCTGAGATAGCAAGCTAGCCCTAAATTCAAACCATCCCCATCGTAGCTCCAGTTCTTGGGCTTCACTCCCCTACCAGAAGGGAGAATGGGGGGGGGTGTCACATTATTATTCTACTCAGAGCATCAGTCATACAGACTGAAGTCCCTGTTCACCTCCTGTATCCAGTGAGGATTCTAGCTCTGGACTCTGCTTCCCAGGCTTCCCTTAGCCCAAGGGGCAAAACATTTAGCTATTTCTCATCTGGGTTTCTTCCCTACATCTGTAGGTCTTCTCCCTACAGCAGCTACCATTTGTGTCTTCCTTCATGAAGGCCCCACCTCTCCCTAGCTGGGTTTTATCACCACTTATCCTCAACTCATTTCCAATGAAGCTCAATAGGTTAACTGGACTCTTAGGCCATTCTAATCCTTTTGTCACCTGTGTGAGACTTCACCACAGCATTATTATTAGAATAATAATTTAAAAAACAAACTAAAAACTCAGAAAACAATAGAACGCAAAAACATCCCACTTTATATCCAGATTCCGCTTCAGCTCTGATTCATCTCAGATAATATATAAATACATATGACAAATAACTAAAGGTCTTTGGAAATTTGTTTTAAATCTTTCCAGAAAACAAATTAAAACCCAGGGGCCAATTTCATCCATAGAACAAGTTCAGTGACTTCAGTGGAATTACACCAGGGAAAGATTTGGCTCAGAATGTTAATTACAAGATTAAAGAGTTCAGATTACTCAAATTCAAAATAAAATTGAATGTATTCCCAGACTACTATGAAAGACCTTCTGGGAAGTAGAAAAAATACAGCGGGCTTGATTCTGTTCTCACTTGAACCACTTTTACACTGATTTAACTCCACTAATTTGAACTGAGTTACCCCTGATTTACACGGGAATAAGCCAGATCAGAACTAGGCTCTTTATTTTTAGCCATCTGGACTAGCAGACCCCCATCAATCCACTGTAGCCTGCTGAAAATATACATATTAAGTTAGAAAAAGGCTGCCTTTACTCTTGTTTGTGAACCTGAACAGATTGTAATGAGGTATCTGAACTAAACTGAAAGAAAAAGATGAACAATAAAGCATTGTTATATGCATTTACATACTCTCTTCTAAATAGGACAGGTCCTTTAACACTTAAAATAGGAAAACCTTTTATGTCTGTCAAATATGTATCACTTCACTGAAGTCCGGCTACCAATTGTAAAATGCAATTTTGGTAAAAATCACACCAATAAATCCAATGTTATATAACATTGATCCGCATGTTGCAACATAACAGTTTGAAATATGTCAATTTTTTTATGAGAGTATATGTCTTTTCTAAAGCAGATTTAATTAAATATGTTAATTGCTTTATTTAAATTATTTTGTTCAGTATTATTTTGTTCCCAGTCTTGCATACTCTCTCACGTGTGTATGAAACCAGTTACACTGTGTTTCAGCCATATTTTGTGCTGGCTGTTGTACTTTTAAAATTAAGGCACCACTAAATAATTCTCAGACTTTCTTATCTAGAGCTCTCGATGCTTCAGCTCCAGAAATTTCTTTCACAGAGTTTTCCAATTTATCTTTTGCTACATTTGTACTGACTACACTGTATCATATTCCACTGTGTATTTTCTGACACTAGCAATAAAATTAGAGGTTCTATAATAATATACAATGATAAATTACACTTTGGGCAGCTGTATTATAAATAGTTATACTCATTCATAATGGTGACTTCAGAACTATTGCAAGATAGTGACTTCTATCTGCACTTCCAGATAAGAACCCATTTTTGATAGCTTTGGTGTTGAATATGTTTTTAATGGCTATAAACCTAGTAGCAAAAGTAGATTCATATAGATTTTCTCCTATATTGTCAAAGTCAGGCTAGACATCTGCAAGAAAGAAGGATGAGCCCTCTTTTTCCAACAAGCTGAGAAGGGGTTACCTCAGGTCAGTTAGGGACATAGGATCTCAGTTAAGGCTGCTTGAGACCTTTTGTAACCCAGCAGAGAGGAGGACATAGCAGTTGCTGTAGGGCTAGTTAGTACAAGGGAGATGGGATTCTCCAAGGTCAGAGGCCCTTCTGCTGCCCATAGGAGAAACAACTGAAATAGAGTGCCTGCTTAGGGGAAGGATCCACATCTTGAGGCCAAATAGGGTAGCATCCCATTCAATGAGGGGGAAGAGAAATGTATCCCCCTTTGTTTTTGGAAAATGTATTTATTTTTTGTTTGGCAGAGCAACATTCTTTGGGCTGCCATGAAAATACCAATCAACAGAGAGAGGGAAGACACAGATTGCCAGAGGGGAGTTGATTTACCACAGGGCCCACCACTGTGAAAGGGGAAAGTGCCAAGTCTGGTGAGATGGAGGAGGTGCCTTGCCACAACATATTTAGGTTTCAAACTTTAATTGGAATTTCGATAGATAGATAGAACTTGTAACAGCAAATCTAAACCTTAATCCTTGTTTTCCTCAATTTTAATCAGCAGTGAGTATCTATACTGATAAAACCAAGTTACTGAAAAGAATAGGCAAAGTTAGCTGCCTCTTGTTCAGACTGATAAGATCTAAGGGTATTCCTTAGATCCCTTTGTAGAGTGAGTACAGCAAGGAGTAGACAAAAACTCCCAGTAAGACAGTGCGAGTGCCAGCAAGTCTAGGGTTCCTAGCCATTAGCTTCATCAAGAAACTAATTTCACCTAATGACTATAGCAGCTGAAAGAACATAAAAACATCAAAATGTCCATACTGGGTCATACCAAAGGTCCATCTAGCCCAGTATCCTGTCTTTCAACAGTGGCCAATGCCATGGGCCCCAGAGGGAACAAACAGAACACAACAGGCAATCAAGTGATCCACTCCCTGACACCCATTCCCAGCTTCTGACAAACAGAGGTTAGGGACACCATTCCTACCCATCCTGGCTAACAGCCATTGATGGACCTAACCTTCATGAAGTCATCTAGTTTTCTTTTGAACCCTGCTAAAGTCCAGGCCTTTACAACATCCTCTGGCAAGCAGTTCCACAGGTTGACTGTGTATTGTGTGAAGAAAAACTTCCTTTTGTTTGTTTTAAACTTGCTACCTATTAATTTCATGCAGTGACCACTTGTTCTTGTGTTATAGGAACAAGTAAATAACTTTTATTTTCTCCATCCCAGTCATGATTTTATAGACCTCTATCATATCCCCCCTCAACTGTCTCTTTTCTAAGATGAAAAGTCCCAATCTTATTAATCTCTCCTCAGATGACCGTCATTCCATACCCCTAAGCATTTTTAATGAAAAGGCATGATTTTCAGAAGCAGAGAGCTGCAGATCTCCACCTAAAGTTTCTGAAACACATTGCCACAAAAAATATCAGGTCAAAAGTTCACAGTGGCTACAGCAAATTTTCCTACCTCTGACGCTCTATAGCGCCAGGGGTAGAAAAGCTTGCTGGCTGCTATTTTTGCTGTTACACTGGGCAGCATGGGCCCAGCCCTGAAGTACCAGGGAGCCAGGCAGCCATGGAAAAGACAGCCACCTGCCGAGTGAGAAGCAGGAGGGGGAGTGTGGGCAGGTTACACCTGGCTGTTTGGGGACACCCAGCATCCCCATGCTTCTGATACCCACCACCGATGACCTTCTGAGTAGCATAGTGCTTCACATTGAGGCATAATGAAGTGATTAAATGGCATTAGTGATGCCTACAAACAGGTGTTGAGTAAATATTGGAGTGGATTTAATCAGGGTCCTGGTATCTTTTCTTTGGGTAAGAAGAGTGAGACTTGCATAAGGCATCAATCTTGAGTTCCCTGCAAGTTTTTTTCCCAAGCACTGTGAACTTTTGACCTGATATTTTGGAACCCCCCCCCCTCCCCATAACATCCATCTTTGCTTGCCTGGATGCAGGGCACACAGAGCAAACCAGTGACCCTGGACAAGCTGTAAATAGAGATATGAGGGTGATCGAGCTACTTGCTGACCAAGAGGCTGCAGAGGAGTGCCGTTGATGGAAACCTATATTGATACGACCACACACTCGTCCAGGGGGCGGGGAATCTTCCGCCCAGTGAAGAATGTCCAGTACTCCTAATTTAGCTCTCTCTTACAAGTGTAAATTATTTGAAACTCCCTTGTAAGAACTGGCGCCAC
>CM057847.1:74152305-74175265 GCA_030068395.1 Apalone spinifera | reverse complement strand
ATCCTAGCAGCTGAAATCTGAGATGTAATAAGCTCTCCCTGTAAACTCTGGGGCATCTATCAGCCTGTTGGCTGCTCTCCACGATGGGACCCTGGTCCTAGCGGTAAAGGCACGGATGTTAAACTTCGAGGCATCCTTCAGCCTCCTAGGTTCCCCGCTGTGACGGGACCTTGTGTCTCAGCAGTTAAAGACTTTGCTGTAACACACACACACTGCCCTGACCGTCGGCTGACATTTTCCAACAGCTGTTTTTGCCATTACACCAGTGCTGCAGGCCAGGAAGGCTGGGCTCACACTGTCCAAAACCTTGGTACTCTGGAGGGTGCACTAGCCTGGGGTAGGGGCCAGTGACAACACTGGAGACTGGACTTTGGCGGACACAGAAGAGGCAGAGCTTTGGGCAGAGGGGTAGGACTAGTAGGCGCTAGCCTCCCCACTCCAGCTGTTCACCCACTGCCCAGGCTTTATGCTGCTTATCAGTCATCATAGAACAATAAATTTCAGTCTCAACAGATTTGGGCTATAGAAGGACCAGGGACTTGAGGACAGGCACACTACTTAACTGAGCTTTCCAGGAGAGACATCTTTTTAAAAACATGGGAGCGTAGGAAAGCAAGCGCAGGGTAGAAAAGCTCCAATTATCTGAACCTCAGTAATGGAAACCTGGGGTGACACAAAACAGTTCCACATCAAGGCTAGTGGAAAAGACAGTAATATGTTGTTACCAAGAGGCACCCAAAAATGTCATTTATGGTAACACAATTATTGGATTGCATATTACTAGTGTAATAGATCATCCATTTAGTGAACTGTCATATATAAAGTCTTCTATGAAGTCAGCTCTCTTTGTCAAAATACCTTTAGTGCACGGGGAAGATTGCTAAATTAACTTCTATTGTAAGATTTTTTTTCTATCATAACTATCATCCAGGCTGCAGAAGCTGTTCTTTAGTATCCTACAGATCTGAGCACAAAAGCTAGGGCTGGAGAGTTGATCGATGTTCTTATGTCCTCCCTTAGGGCAGTTAACAGCCTGGTTTAACACTTTAACATTCTACCACATTAATTATTTTTCCTTCTTATAAACGTATTCTGTCTCTCTCTAAGGATTCAAGGTGGATCTAATGAACCATAATTATACACCCTGTAATGCTTAATGAGGTGAATATTCCTTTCTGACCAAAATAACTTCACCTTCATTTTTACTTTTGTTGATTCTTCTGCCAGAGGAAGAGGGGGTTAGAGAGATGAATTACTTAAAATGAAGGATCTCTACCCCCACACTAAATAGGATCATTCAGTGATTTCTATGTTAAGCTATACTTTATAAGAATTTTTATAATGACTAGTCTTAGGCAAACTAAATATAGAAGTCATTGATGCTCCCCCTTTGGTAGCATTCTCAGTTACCAATGTGCATTTACATGTTTAGAAGCACCTAGAAGCCAACTAAAACAGGTGTTTTAAAAATGTAAATCGACATTCAAGGAAGTGGATTTCAAGTAATCCTCAAGTAGTAAGTCGATGGTAAAAAAAAAAGAAAACAAACCCCTAAAACCAAACAAGATCCTGTGGATGCTGTTCTGAGTCCTCTTTGGGATTATGAATGCTTATGAGGGAGGTACTATCTTTAGGCTATGTCTTACATTACCAAGCACAGTCAGTGCTTTACAAATAACAAGAAAACTAAATCAGATTGCTTCCTACATTACAGAACTATATTCTCAAGTGATTGCCTCCAAAAGAGTCAAACAGTGTGTGACCTATTCCACTTTTCCTTGGGAGATTATTTTACAGGTCTGATCATACTTACTTAACATCCCTTAAACCACCTAAAATTCATCTCTCCTCCCTTTCACTTACTGGTAGATTCTTGGTGGAATTCTCATTCAAAAGTTAATAAAATATGATAAAAGGACTGACTGTTTATAACAATTTATTAATAATTAATGTATCTATCTATTAATTAATTGATTAATAATTAATGTATCTATCTATTAATAATTAATGTATCTATTAAAGTCCCACAAGTAAATAAGTTGCCTAAAACCATGTCTTATAACCATCTAAAAACATATAATACTCATGTCACAACATTCTTATAAGTTTATTAGGGCTGTCAGTTGCGGTTAACTCATGAGATTAGTTTTTAAATAATTCATTTTTAATTAATCATGATTAATAGCAATTTTAACAACAGAGTTAAATGTATTAAATATTTTGAATGTTTTTCTATATTTTCAGATATATTGATCTGAATTTCAAAACAGAATACAATGTGTACAGAGCTTACTTTGTATTGTATTTATTACAAATATTCACACTGTAAAAAGTGACAAAAATAGTATTTTTCTATTTACCTCATACTAGTTCAGTACAGCAATTTCTTTATCATGAAAGTGCAACTTACAAATTTACATAACCACACTGCAAAACAAAGTAAAATGATAGAGCCTACAAGTCCATTCAGTCCTATTTCCTAGTCATCCAATTGCTAAGACAAACAAGTTTGTTTACATTTGCAGGACATAACACTGTCTGCTTCTTCTTTGCAATGTCATCAGAAAGTGAGAACAGGCATTGGCATGGCACTTATGTAGCTAACATTGAAAGTATTTATGAGCCAGATATGCTCAATTTTTGTATGCCCCTCCATGCTACAGTCACCATAACACTAGCTAAAAAAAGAAATAAAAAGAAATAAAATTTTGGGACAATTCCTTGGGGGAGAATTGTAGGTCTCCTGCTTTATTTTACCTGCATTCTGCCATATATTTCATCAGGTTAGAGCAGTTCCGCATGTTTGTTTTAAGAACACCTTCGGCACAGATTTGATAAAGAAGATACCAATGTGGGATTTCTAAAGATGGCTACAGCAACTCAGCCCAATGTTGAAGAACCTGAATTTCTTTCCAAAAATCTGAGACGTGCAAAGTGTGGAACATGCTTTTCGGGAGTCTTAAAAGAGCAACACTATGATGTGGAAACTACAGACCCTAAACCAACCAAAAAAAAAATCAACTTTCTGCTAATGGCATCTGATACAGATGATGAAAATGAACATATGTCGGTCTGCACTGTTTTGGTTTGTTATTGATCAAAACCCATCATCAACGTGGACGTATGTCCCCTGGAATAGTGGTTGAAACATGAAGGAACATATGAATCTTTAGCATATCTGCCATGTAAATATATTGAGATGCTGGCTACAACCGCGCCAAACAAATGCCTGTTCTCACCTTCAGATGACATTGTAAACAAGAAACAGGCAGCATTCTCTCCTGCAAATGTAAACAAACTTTTGTCTAAGCAATTGGTTGAAAAAGTAGGTCTGAGTGAACTTATAGGGTCTAAAAAATTTTTCCATTGCTTTATTTTTGAATGCAGTTACCTTTTGTACATAATTCTATATTAGCAAGTTCAACTTTCAAGATAAAGAGATTGCATTACAGTATTTATATTAGGTGAACTGAAAATTATTATTTTTGTTTTTTATTACAAATGCAAACATTTGTACATGTGTATTCCATATTGTGATTAAAATATATTTGAAAATGTAGAAATCATCCAAAAACATTTAAATAAATGTATTCAACTATTTACAGTGCAATTAATTGCAATTAATTTTAATCACAATTAATGTTAATTGCTTGACAGCCCTAAAATCTATTAATCTTTTATTAACATTCTTAATAGAAATACTGAAATCTCCAGAACATTCATCCCATAAACTATAAAGAACCTTTCCTAAAAGCCAAACTAATGGGAAACCAAATGATGGGAAAGCATAGGATAACTAATATAGTGGTGGGGAATTAGTTTCTTTCTGACTTTGATTTATCTCTTTGCTTGGGCTTCTTCCATTAAATATTATCTTTAATTTAGCTAAGTATTTTGTAATTCGTTCAAAGTAAAGTAGCACAATACATTACAAAATTTTTTCATATAAAAGACTGATTTATTTCCCTCTCCTCCTTCACAGACACTCAGTGACTCTGCAGGCAGTGCTCTCATCAATATCAAACACAACTGAGACTGTGAAAGCAATGATTGCCCTGGAAATTGTCCAGCAGAAGTACTTTGTCTGAAATTCTGCAAAGCATCTTGATTCCAAAAGAGCAAACAAATGTATTATGGATTAGCATCGTACATACTACTGCAATGGGTGCTCCAGGTATGCCTTAGTTATAGTGGGGCTCACATAGCTAGATAAATCACAAGACAGAAAAATCATGTCTTGTGGTTTGCACAAAGTGCTAGAAGTCAAGATTAGTGGGTTCTATTCCTGGCTCTGCTGCATGACTTTGGGTAAGTAACTTCATCAATCCAGAAAATTGATGGATTTTCCCTCCTTGTCCTACCTAAACAGAGTATTGTAAAAAAGCCATATTTCTTAATGTTTGCTTAGCGCTTTTAGATTCTGGGGTTAAAGGGGCTATATGGATGTGCAAAGCATTAGCATCCTTTATATTCTTCTGAGGATCACATTCTTGATCAGCCGGGGGGGGGGGGGGGGGGGGGGGGAAGAAGGAAGGAACACAAATGGAGGGTATTTTTGTATCTTTTTATTCTGTCATTAAATTTTTACCTATAACTTACCTACAAAATATTTTAACCCTTAAATATGCACTTTTTTTGTATTAGGAACAGGAGATTTTATATAGTAAGGCTGTGATTGTCAAAAGGAACTTAAATGAATTCCTAAAGACCTTCTCACCTCCCCCTCCCCCCTTGCACCACCACACACACACACACACACACCACAACTCTTTTCAATCCCAGATAACGATAGGGAATAAATATATCTAGGCAGGACTGGCTCATCCATCCAAGTAATTGAGGCCTAACCTAACTAAGAATCCCCAAAAGCCACGGAATACATTTTGCATTTTTTTAATTTGATAAATATGTACAGATTGTGATTTGATTTAAATGTCACAACTCACTCTCTCTGGTAGTGAACCATAACAAACTTTCAACAACACAGTGCTCTGTGAGGCTCATATCTTAGTATAGCTAATAGTGCCTCATGAACCTGCCTCTGCCATGGGAATTTACCATGCCATGTCTCACTATATAAGGAATTGCTGTGGTAACCACTGTTTGGTGAGGCCATGGCAGGACTGTAACAGCTGAGTCTGGATTGCAGGGAGTTTGCTGGGTGCGAGGACAGGGCAGCAAGCACATGTCTCCTTAGCCCTCTCTGCCATGGGGTGGACCCTGTGCAAGTACACAAGGAACCAACAATGGCTGCTCCAGCTTCTCAGGGGAGCAGACAGAATTGTCAGGTGCCTGGAAAATGTGGGGAGGGAACCTGGGTCTGCACTTTTGGAAGGGGCAGGGCCTCCGGCAGAAGGAGCGGAGGTGGGCAGTCAGCCCCCAGCACTGCTCAGACAGCACAACACCCACTCTCTCCAGCCCTCACAGCCAGGTGGCCTGCCATGATTCTACTGCCAGGAGTCCCAGACCTTTTAGAATCACTGGGCCCTGGGGCAATTGTTCCCTTTATACCCTCTTCGGCAGGCTTGCAGCTCCTGAATGCATCTTCTTCACTATCAATAAAATAAGTTTTTAATGGCTATTAAATTATACATTTGGTGGGGGAAGGAAATGACATTTTTCACAGGTGAAAACATAAATTGCAAAATAGTTACCAGCTACAACTGATGTTGACTACCACTGATATTATAATATAGTATAAAATGAGGCTCGGATGCAGGATTCCTATGCTCTACTTTTCAATGATTGCTGCTGACTCAAAATGTGACCTTGACCAAGTTAATCTCTCTGAGCTCATCTTCCTTTCTAAGGTCAGCCTAGTGCTACTTGACCTACCTGCCTTTTTAATCTAACTTGTTCTACAACTCATCACTCTGATATCAGAGTGCCACAGGGGTGCAGTGATGCTTAATTAAATTCATATTTGTAAAGTACTTTAAAACCCTTGGATGAAAAGAGCAAGAGGAGTGCCAAGAAATTTTATTAAAAATACCCTTTTTTTAAAAAAAGGAAAAGGAAACAATTGTTGTTAGAGCTAATGGTAAACTATAATAAGAATTCTCTTTTCATTTCTCTCAGTAATTTAGTGGTAATGGCTTTATTTAAACATGGGGGAAAAAACCCCAAATCCAGCTTATGTTAAGGCAAACCACATAGTTACAGATGAATATTTGATGTAGGTCAGAACAGCTGTTTTCTTATTTAGTTCTTTGCCCACAAGCAATTTTGTGGTTCATTTCAGCACTGAGAATATGCCATATGTGGTGCCAGCTTGAAAGGAAGTAGCTACAGGTGGTCATTCTTAAAGGCCAATATGGTGCTACACAACACCAAGAATTCTCTGGCACAAAGAAGGGGGGAGAATGACAGCCAGAATGAACAGGAACTAAGCCAAAATCTAAAAGTCTGAGTCACTGCCTTAGGCATAAGCAATAACAAGAGATAAGGGAAAGCTGGCTTGAGACAGCTGAGGCTGACTAAAAACATTATAAATGAAAAAGAAAAAATAATCTGTTAACAAAAATATGATACAGAAGCAATATGATTGAGGGGGGACAGATAACAGTGTATAAGTATGTAAAAGGTTGTTATGAAGAAGAAAGTGATAAACTGTTCTCCTTAACCACCAAGGACAGAACAAGTCACAACAGATTTATATTGAAGCAAGGGAGATTTAGGTTAGACATTAGGTAAAAATTCCTTACTGTCAGGGCAGTTAAGCACTGGAACCAATTACAGTAAAACTCTGATAGTCCGGCATCCAACTGTTCGGCACTCCCCATACTCCAAGCGCTCCTGACCAGCTGATTAAAAAGCCTGCTGCTCAGCACACGTGCTGGCGGTAACCAGAGGGAGCATAAGGCTGGGGAGGAGTGGGATCCTGTTACAGTATGGAGAAGAGCGTTTTGCTTCAGTGAAGGGGAAAGGGAGGAGGATCAGGTTACAGCACAGAGGAGACTAGAAGAGGAAAGGGGAGGGGAGGGAGAGAGAGATTGTGTCCTGGCCAGCTGTTAAGCCCTGCAGCTATACCAGACCTCCCGATTCTCTGGCAAATCTGATAATCCAGCACCACCTAGGTCCAAAAGGTGCCAGATTATCGGAAGTCTACTGTACCGAGAAAGGCTGTAGAATATCCATCACCAGAGGTTTTTAAGAACAGGTTAGATAAACACCTGTTGGGGATGGTCTAAATAATGCTTAGTACTGATTCAGAGCAAGGGACCAGACTAGATGACCTACTGAGGAGTCTTCCGGTCCTATATTTCTAGGATTTTATACAAATCAATCACTTACAAATATCACACACACTGCAATTGTCTTAATCTTCTACAGAAGTCAAATTCCTAGACAAAAATCATTGCATGATATTCTGCTATTAGTTGCACAAATGTCAATATGGCATACATCTTCCGCCTACAATGAAGTTATTTATTATTTATAGAAATGTAAAGAAGAGGAGAATCTAGGAACTTGTTCTAATGGACAATTAATACACTACAAGTTTGGGAATAAATCTACAGCACAGTGGTCATGCACAACTGTTTGTGTAGACTAGCTCTGATCTTGCATTGGAATCCACTAACATGGTCCCATTTCCCCTATCGTGAGTTCCAGATTTTTAAAGTTTTTAATAATTTTAGTTTAAATTGAGTATCCATGCACCCTTTCCCCCCAATTTAATCTTAAAAATTAGACTAGTGCGAAGTCTGTTGATAGTTATCAACAGAGCTTAAACGTCTCTGTTTTTCCTCTAAGATAGTGTCATGAATAGGAGCTGCTAAGGAGAGTTTCACTTACCTGAAGAGTAAGAAAAGAGTTAAGCAACCCTGGAAATGCACCTGAAGGAGGGGGGCTTTGGGCATTCAGCCAATGAAATATGGATAGGAATTTCAAACTGAGAGAGGAGTTTTATTCCTCTCTTTAGTTAGAAATCAGTGTTGTTTTTTCCCCAGGTAACAAAGGAGTCGGGCTTTCCCAGGAATAGACTCCTTGAAATGTGTAAGTAGGGAAAAGTTTTGATAGTCCATCAGGTTTTATTGTTTTTCTTGTTTGGGGGTTTGGAAATCACGTCTGAGCTGGTTAATTGTTTTCCTCCTTTGTAACTAAGGATTACCACCCAGGGATTTCCTCTGAGTCTATTTCACTCCATAGCTTTTAACACCCAATCATTTAGTATGCTTGAAACAGTAGTTTCAAGCATAAAAAAAAAGTGTTTTCCTTTTTGTTTTGATTAACTGGCATTGCTTACTTGTTGTGTCCTTAAGCCTATGTGTCTACATTACCCAGGAGGAGCAGAGTCCCATTGTTCTCTACAGATTCCCTCTGTTTTCCCAACTCTAAGCAAAAGGGAAGTTGGGGCAGGGGGGAGAGCTTTGCCTTAGGGAGGGGATTCCCAAATGATCACTTGCCTGGAAAAGGGTTTATTTTATATATTTTTTAACTTCAGTTGGGTGGTGGCAGCAACCAATTATCCTCTTTTTGGGTCTCAGGGAAAGTGAGTCCGGACAAGTTTGTCTCTGGGGAGTTACAGAGACAGGTTTTTACAGAGTTTATTCTGCTAGCTGGCCCCCATATCTACACTCAATGTGCCAGGCTGGGGAATTGAACTGTGACAGGTAATTTTCTTGAAAATTCTCTTCTAAAGAACAGATGGAAGGGAAAAGTTTATACTATACGTTTACAGACCAACTGCTGCTCATATGATTGTAAAAAAAAACCCCAGATCTGTTGGACAATCCAGTCACCTGTTCCAGGACTCTTTTGAAGTTCATCAACTCTCCAGAGCCAGAGAAGGTTTGAGCCCTTGTGACTCTCTGTGATCTTATGGAGTTTATCTGAGCCACAGGATTCTCCTGCTTTCTCTTGCACTGTCAATGTATAACACTACTGGAGAAGCCTCAGCTTCACAGTAAGAGAAAGTCAGGATACTGGCCTGAGTTTCAAAATATTCCATTCTTTACTCCATCACAGATGCTGAAAGTCACAGTAGTTCTCTGTAAAATGGGGTAATAGCAATTCTTTACCTAAAAGGAATGTTGCAAGGATAAATACATTCAAGATTATGAGGCACTCAGATGTTAACATAATGGGGGCCACATAAGCACCAGGAGAGATTATTTGAATAATTGTATTAACTGTTTCCAAAACTGACCACCCCATCTGCAAAAAACAGTACTCAGAGACATTAGTTTTCATTTATAACAAACAGATGTAGTTTTCAGAACTCTACATTTCAAATAAAGCAAGAAACTTTAACAACCAGTTGAATCTCTTATTTTTTCAAGTTTATATCACAGACACCCTTATAAAAAAAGAGTCGTTATTTACCCCACTCACTGGCAACCATAAGAGGCAAATTTTTAGGGAAAAGGGTTTTTTTTATATAAGGAGTAAGGAAGAAAGTCAGAATCAAGCCTGTAATAGAAAGCATGTTAAATCCTTAAATATTGTCTGAGTTGCTACCATTTGCTTCATGAAATGAAACAGAAAATGTATCCACATATATTTCATTAGTAAAAACTGTAAATAATTGTAAATGGAACATAATTTTAAATGGACCATGATAGCTATAGGGAATATTTCTCCACACAACTCTAGTTCAGGCATATTACTCATCTGAAATTGTGTACTAAATACTCTGCATAAATCTTATTCTGGCAATAATTTCACTAGCATATTTTATCCGAAGTCTCCTGAGCACTGACTGGTAGATAAATAGCAGCTGCTTGTATAAATCATCCAAAAGAAAGCAATTACCAGTTGTTCAAACTGCTATCAGTTCTGCAGCTACAGGTAGCATAAGTATTCTCTAGGTTATGTTTTGCTGAACTAGGGCAGCTGAAAGTTCACACAGACCCTTAAATCCCCTGAGATTGCAAATGGACTAGAGAGAAAATATAAGAACTATTCAGGCATTAACAGATGTTTCACTAAAAAAAAAAATACCCAAAGGAATGAAGCCAATTTCTTAGGTTTTTTTGTAAGTTTTTTTTTTTATTCTTATTTTTTCACTCTTAGAAATATAGCTACTTCCAAACCCTGTGTAGGAGTGTTTTCTAGGTGTGAGGCATCTTTTATAAAATTGTAATATTCCGCAGGGAGAGATTACATTATTCCTGCAATCCAAGATGTGAAGTTAGATTTTTCTCAACACAAAAGCTCCATCCCAAAGAGGGAAGCATCAAAACCTGCTAACACAAAAAGACAAGACAACAAGAAAGGCCCTCTGGTCACTGAACAGCCACCTCCAAATTCTGACAGTCAATATTACCACTTCAAAATTAAACCATGCTTCTGGGAATGATTATAATAGCACGAGCAACAACAGAGCTTTGCTATAGAATGGGAACATTGCTCCAATATGGGGACAAAAATACTGCACAAATCACTGAGATACTCAATCTTTCAAGGCCACCATCCTGCAACATGGATGCTTACAATCACCCATTGCAACATCAGGGTCCATCTTTGTAATTTACTATGTGCAGCACTGACTTGGTGGAGTTCAGCAGTGCCAGAGAACACACTCTCCTGCTTATACATAATCATACATTGTTGTCTCAAGGAATCGCTTGCCCTTAATAAACATAAGTTGTCATTTTCTAATTGCAAATGCTTTGTTACTACTGCACAAAACATGATGTGTATTCCTATTTGTTTGTGCAGTACCTAACAAAGTATCAGCTCTGAGGCCTTCGGGCACCACTGTTTTAGAAACAACTAACAGATTTCTGGATGAATGACTTATTTTTAAAAGTGACTAACTTGTAACACCAAATTCATTTTCCCTGAAAGTATTCTAAGATAGCTTTTATTGCAAAAGGAGGAAGTGAGTGAGTTTTTATCTGGCTGCTATTGTGAATGGCAAAATAATGAGAATGATTATTTTCTGGGAAATATTACCATTTTATTTGATAATAAATAGAGGCTTGTGTTCCAGACTCAACTCTACATGCAAGTTCTGCAAACACACATTACAAGGTGTGGCAACATTTGCACCTACATATAAAACATTTGCAAGACTTGGAGAAGCTGAAAAAAAAAAATCAAAATCTTGAGTGTATTGTAGTGACAGAAAATCCAGTCTAAGTGTCATACCTATGTGCACCAGCTGCATAAACTTCTGAGCAATTATACACATGAATGATAATGGATCACTTTTACACATATTCCATTTAAATGGCTATGAGAACTTGACCCTGAGCAAGGTGTGGATTTGGCATAATTTATACAAATGTGTCCAGAAGAAGTATGCATAGATTTACATCTTAGAAATGGCTTGCAGTTACTATTTATTACTATTATTATGACTGATGTCTCAAACATCACCATGTGAACATTTATAAATATAGGGAACATAAACTGCAGACGTTTTATTATGAAAATTTAGATGCAATCGCAAGGCACACAGTTATGTTTAAATAATGCAACAAACTTACGCATCATAGACAATGCATCTCAACAAATAGCCCAATTTGCAATTCAAACAGATTATTTTATTCTATTTCAGATTCTATTAATTATAGAATGCAAACTTGTCCATAGAATTTTTAAACCCATCTATGGAATGCCATGGTAGATGATCCTCCACTAACTTCTAGAGGAAGGGTTTAAAAAAAAAAAAATCTATAAAATAGGTGCCAGTGGATACTAATTCAAAGATCTGAGAGTAGTTACTATAGGAACTTACTAGTTTCATCCCTTTTCAGTTCTGTAAACCTTAGCCTTAAGTGAATGCAAAGGCTAGATCTAATGCCTTCTGGAGGAACATAGCTCAGCTAAGACAAATGTCTTCTGGGTAGTGCAGCAACTCTTCTGGTGATTTCAGGAGCAGTACTGATAGGCTTAGGAAGAAGCTATGTTCAGCCACTCTGAACCAGAGGAGATCCTCATCCTCATCACAGAAAGAGTACAGTGGGAGTTTGGAGAACCAACTACCTATACAGTGGCAAATTGTTTGGAGGCAATGTTGTCTAGTGGTTAGAGTTCTACAGTGGGAGTCAGAAGATTTGTGTTCTCATGTTAGGTTTTTTAGACATACTTAAAGCAATTGTAGAAATACTTTCCAGCTTTTAGATTTAATAAAGGAATTTATGGATGAATTGATGTTGTGTAGTACCCTACATTAATAATAATCCCTAGGGTACCTTTATAGGAAGAAGCTAAAAAAAATCAGATTGTGATATAAATAAAAATGGAGACAAACTCGGAATTTCAATTGCAAAGTGTTCTAATTACACAACACTTCAAAAATTTGGGGTATACATATATTCAGCAGCATCCTTGCCAGTTTTCCCCAACCAGTATATACAGCCATCAGCATGTGGGAAGATAGAAATCATGCAGGCTCTCTATCAAAATCTCTAAGCTGAACTTTGTCACTCTCAGACCAAAAAAAAAAAAAAACCCAACCAAAAACATCCTTCAGAAACTGACTGCAAGGAGAAACTGCTGAACTGGAACTCATATGCCAATTTGGCACCCTGAGAAGAGGTTTAAATCGAAACATGGAATGACTTCCGCATTACAATAGGTAATTTCCCCTTCAGGTATTCTCACTCTCTCATCCCTGTTGAAGGTGAACCACATCCACTCTGATTTCATTAGCACTGATGTCACACTTATCTCTAGATCCCTTCCTTTTCTGTTGTCTTTTTTCTTCAAACAACCGAGGAAGCGAGTTGCAGCTCTAATTATGCCCTAATAAATTTGTTAGTCTTTAAAAATGATACAAGACTCCTTGTTGTTTGAGCTGAAAAAGTTTCCCAAGCAAGACTAAGTACCACTGCCACCTTGTGGCTCAAATATGACAGCCACTAAGGCCTAGTTCTGGCTCTGGCAGAAGAAGAAGGATGGTTCACCCTAGACTGAAATGTTCTCAAGTGATTCTCTTGTGAATGAATGAGGGGCTTGACACTATGTTCAAAGGTGCTTTCACAATTGAAAAGGAAGCTGCCAAGAGTGTCAAAATTGACTTCAAAGGTTCTATCCCTCAAAGGATAGGACCCAAACCAGAAATCAGATCCCTGCTGTTTGTTCTGCAACCATAAATCAATTCTAACATGACATTGCAAACACTACAGTCATTAAGTATTCAGTTTATCTATCACACTATATGAAATTCAGCTGTTTTAGATACAACAGGACTGGGCAACCTCTTTGGGCTTTAGATCATATATGTGTATATGTATCCCTGAGTTTTGCTCTGAGTTCAGGTTCCAGCCAGATCATCATACAAACAGTATTGCCAATCCAAAACATTCAAAAATCATGAGTCTGGCCTTTGGAAAATAATACTTGTTGGGTTCTTTTTATTTATGACGTGTTTTTTCAGCCGTTAGGTTGCACTTGCTACCTGTTTTTAGTTCTTCTCTACACCAGGGAGGGCTAGAAGCTTAATTTTTGTTCAAATAAATTAGAATTCTCATGTGTTAGCAGAATTGGGCTAAAACCCACAAGATTTACAAAAGCTAGCAACACTGTACGAAGCTGTTATGTATACTGTGGCTTTGGACAAAAACCATAAATCTTTTCCCTGTATGTGCGGGGAGTGAGGGAGCTTGCGAACAGTTTAGGGTAGAGTGTCACACAAACCTCAGGGAATTTTTCAGCAGCCCTTGGCTAAGGCTCAGGTTCTTAATGAAAGGTTCACAGAGGCCTAATGGACAAATTTAGCTCTACTTAAAATTATAACTGCGGTTTACTTCATCAAACATTTATCCTATGGCAATGCCAAAAGCCTAATTAAGGACTGGGGTGGTCCTATTATGTTGGTTTCTGTATAAATAAAGGGACAATACATGTTGCAATTAGAGCAAAGAAAATACCTGATTTTTCGGTGTAGGGCCAAAGCCAAAGATAGGAAACAAATGTGGTTCTGTTTGAACTAAACCTTACTTTTTTTCTCATTAATAAAATAAAAATCATTTTAGGTTGAATACTACATTTTGTTAGAATAAGGGCACGTATGCACCACATGCTTATTTCAGAATAAGCGATTTTGGAAGAAAAACTCTGAAATAGTTGACTTTGAAATAGAATGTCTACACAGCAAATGCCTGTCGAAGTAGCGCTGAGCTCTTTTGAAATAGAGAATCCACGCTCATTAGACACTGAATCGCATTTAAGGACACCAGGAAGCACCTGAGGCAGGGCATCAAGACAGTAGTCACTTCCTGGAGCTGCTGCAGGGGGCTTGTGCTTAAAGGGACACCCCTGTAGAGTCACGTCTCTGGATCTTCTCCTTTGCCTACTTCTTTGAGGCACAGCAAAGCCTTGTCACTGAGTGTTCTGGACACCACAGCACTCCAACAATGGCGCTGGATCTGCCTCCAAGCAGTTGCCGGCTCTTACATCTCACGCTGCACCTCCTGCTACAGTTACTGCAGGCTCCCCTCATAGCTCTGCAGGAGGAGGAACCACAGCTCATTGCAGGGCACCTCCTCATCTCTCTCCACATGCTGCTCATGCAGCACAACCTCCCCTGCCCTCTCCTCCCCCCATGCATACTGTGCAGCACCTCGTCTGGTGACTGGACACCAGTTCCGACGGGTGGGACTGGATCATCATGGAGCGGTGGGACGACCAGCGGTGGCTCCAGAATTCCTGCGTGGGGAAGGACACCTTCATGGAGCTGTGTGAGTGGCTCGCCCCTGCCCTCACATGATGTGACACCCACATGAGACCTGTCATCCCCCTCCAGAAGCGGGTCACTATTGCCATTGGGAAGCTCACCACGCTGGAGAGTTACCACTCTGAGAGGAATCAATTCAGTGTGGGGAGACTGACTTTTGGGGCTGTGGTCATGCAGGGATGGCGCTCTCGTGCTATTGTCCCAGAAGGGTGGTGAACTGCTGGAATGGGGTTTCCCAAGGAAGGAGGTGGTGGAAGCCCCCTGCCCAGGAGGTTTCTCAGTCCTTCCTTCATAAAGTCCTGCTGGGGAATGGGGCAAGTCGGGGTTGCTCCTGGTGTGTGCTCCTGAGGGCCCTGGGCAACCCTGTGATGCTGTGTGTCTCTCCTTCTGCAGGGCCATCAACACCTTCCAACTGTGCAGGGACTTCCCCACCTGCAGAGGGGCTATTGACCCATATCTCCATCTGGGCCCTGACTACCAGACATCCAAATACATCAACCGCAAGGGGTATTTTTTGATGGTCCTGCAGGCCCTCGACCACCATGGCCAGTTCAAAGACTTCTATGTCAGGTGGTCGGGGAAGGCGCACGATGCACACATCTTCTGCAACTCCAGCCTCTTCCAAGAGCTGCACAACGGCACTTTTTCCTCCAACTGCACCATCAGGATCAGGGACATGGACAGGTGCATCATGGGGGATGAAACCTTCCCTCTGCTCCCATGGCCGAGGAAGCCTTACACCAGACACCTTGACCCCATCAAGGAATATTTTAAACACAAGGCTAAGCAGGGCCCACATTGTTGTGGGACAGAGGCTGAGCGGCTCAGCGGGGCCTTGGAGCAGCCGTGCATGGATGGCCCATCAGGGGGCTGTGTGCATCCAGAAAGCCATGAGGGAGCATTTCAGTCAGGGCCAGCTGTGAGACTCTCCCTGGGGCCTCTGCATTGCCCCCCGTGCCTTTCTTCCCACATCCCTCCCTTCCCATGCCATTCCTTCCTTCCTTCCCTCTCTCAGAGACAATAAACCACACTTTTTGTTTTTGAACAATAAACTCTGTTTTTTATTTGGGGTAAATGTAACTGGGGAGGGACTAGGAAAAGAAGCTGAGAAGGGGGGAGGATGGAAGGGAACGGGGAGGGGAGAGGAGAGGCTTAGGGTTGGGGCTGGGACTGGCGCCTGCCTCTGGTGGTCCCACCACCTCTTGTGTGGGGCCTACCAGAGTGCTAGGAGAAGAAGGCAGGGAGGGGGGCAGGAGCAACCACCAGGCAGTCGAGGATGATGGTGAAAGCCATGCACATGGTCCCACCCTGCTTCAGCAGCTCTTGTGAGGTGTCACGGCGCAGCTGCAGGTCTTCCTACAATTTCTGGTCCTGCCAGTCCAGGGAGTGCTGCCAGTCCTGATGTGCTCTCACTGGAAGCTCTTGTGGGCTCACGCTGGGTTGGGAGGATGACACGGGAGATGGGGCTTGTGCCCCACTTATAGTTGGTCCAACTGTGGAGAACAAAGAGAAGGGCAGTCATCCCTGGAGACACCGTGCCTGAATTCAGCCCACATCTCTGAGCCAAGTCCAAGAGGTCTTGGATCAGACGAAGGTGATGTACTTTGAGCAAGGCCATTTACTACCCCCACATCCCAGGGACAAGCAGGCTTGGGAAGGTGCCAGCCACACGGGGCACCTGGTCTTCCCTGCATGCCTCGCAAATTGTGGCTCTGGCAGTGGCAGCATCCCACAGGGAGAGGACTTGTATCCCTGCCCACTTGAGGAGAGGGGGGCAAGGTGCTGGGCAGAGGTGTGTGAGAGCAGCAGACACTCGTCCACCTCCCCACACTGGCCCCTGCAGTGGATGCTGCCCCAAGAGTGCAGGCATGCCTGTGTGCCATGTATAGCACTTCTCGTGCTCTCTCATTCTCTCTCTCTGTGTCCATGTCCCTAGCCTTATTCTAGTGGTGGCTTGTGGTGGGATTGTGGGAGGGTGTCCCACCCCAATGTTGGGAGTAAGGCAGGCCTCTCCAGGCACCCTGTGAGCAAGAGCACAAGGGTCCTCTGTTGCAGCCTCCTGGGGCTGTGCGCCCTGGATTGGTGCTCCATGTGCACAGGCTGCTCCGCGATCTCCAGGCTGAGAAGGCTAACCGAGGAACTTGCAGCAGCCCCTCACCACACTCCACCTCCACCTATGTGTGTCTAGGGAAAGTAATGGCACTCACCTGAGAGGCATTCCCCGGCTTTGGACGATACCAAAGACATGCTGGGTGGGGGGGGGGTAATGGTTCCAGGGTGAGCATGACCTCCTGCCTGGCGGGCAGTGAGCTGGTGCTGGCCTGGTCCAACTCCTCCTCCTCCTCGTCTCTGACCCACAGGAGGGTGGCGACAGGTGTCTCCAGCCCTGAATCCATAACGAGAGTGAGGAGAAAGGAACTGACCTGCCCCCCAGGATGTGGTGGACCTGGGCATAATATGGGCCTGCCTGCGGTGCCACTGCAGAGTAAGAGCTGCACTTCCTGGCCGTGGCGTAGGCTTGTCTGAGCTTCTTGATCTTCATGCGCACCTGCTCCTGGGTGCTCATGTGGCCCTTGTGGCCCAGGCTCTCAGCCATCTGGCCATAGACATTTGCATTCCTGTGCCTGGTGTGGAGATCCTGAAGATTTGCCTCCTCTCCCCAGACCTCAATGAGGTCCAGGCTCTCCGCACCAGAGCAGGAAGGCACAGGTCTCTTTTGTCCCTGGGCAGGGTCCTGGGAGCTGGCTGCCTGCTCCCTTGTAGCTGTGGGAGGCTCGATAGGAGCAACAGGGGTGGCTCATGGCAGCAGGGATGGCTGCTGCTCTGTGGCACAGGGCTGTCAGGGCCTGCATTGTGCCATAAGCCCTTTCCCCTTTGACTGCAGCTTTAAGGGGGACTATGGAGTTCTGATCAGTGTCGACAGAGTGGGCAGCAGGGCACCTGTGGGATTTCCTGGAGGCCTCTTATTTCAAAATAACTCCAGCTGCCCTGTCTACACATGCCCTATTGCAAAATAGCTATTTTGGAATAGGTGTTATTCCTCATAAAATAAAGGTTACAGAATCCGGAATAAGACAACTGTTATTTTGATATTATTTTGAAATAATGGGCTTGCTGTGTAGAAGCTCACTTTGTTATTTTGAAATAAGGCTGCTGTGTACATGTGCCCCACGTGATTATTTTGGTGTTTTGTTTCAAGTAATGCTGGTATGTTTTCATCCTCATTTTTATTTCTCTGAAACAATTTCATTTCGAATTTTAGTTAAAAAGGTTGCAAAACACCCACAAATGAGGTTTCAAAACACTGTTTAACAAATATTTTGTAACAGAATAAAACTTCTTGAAACAAAAAGCAAAAAGGTTTCAATTTTGAGATGGTTGAAAAAAATTGTTTCAACTTAAAAAAAGATTTGGTCAAAAACTATTAAACAAATTCAACCCAAATTCACAGTTAATTTGGTGCCCTTAAAAATGACTTTCATCATATTTACTATTCGCCAAGAAAGTTTTTCCCAGCTCTACTTATAGTTAAAAAGATACAAAAAAGACAAAGTAGTAAGAACATACAAGTAGATTCATATGATGAAAAATAGCACAGCTTTGTTACAGCTTTTTTTTTTTTAAATCTGTTTATGAACTTTTGATTTTGGTTAGACGTAGAGTCAGGAAACAAGTAAAATTGAACAAATAGAAAAAGGAAAGAAAAGGGAGGAGGACAGTGATTGCTTATTACTTGTGGAGCCATGACCATCAGACTAGCTCTGTAGGGATCATGGCAGAAATGAGCCATAAGGTAAGGTATAAAGGAAGATAAGGTGGGCTGCACCTTAATGTTTTAAGAACGTCCTTCAATGGATAAAAAGCCATGCTGCAGGCAGTACTAAATGTTATTACATTTTACTTCCAAATCTAACAATATCACAAAATGAAAGAGGCTCTTTGGTTTCCCCTAATATTTCAAAGCAAGTGATTTTCAATAAACAAACATGCCCACTGTTGGCACTAGGTGAATCAGAGTCAGTACCATAAGAGGTCCCTTACAGAGCTAACTAGATAAATCAATGAGTGCACATCACATTACCCAACCTGAAGGCCACAGATTTAAAATATTGAAGCAAGAAGAGGTTCTAACTAGAAAAGCAATAGCCTTCATCAATAATATTTATGCAATTTAGTTTTTAATTCCCCAAGTAAAATTCCAAGAAGCCCACATAATGATGAGATTAGCTGTAATGCAACTGGGAGAAACATGGAAAGGAAAACAGCTAAAAATCACAGACAAGGAAAGGAAAGAATAAGAGGAAGACATGAGAATAGTAACTAATTCTTAATGATAGTACTATCGATATACCAAACATTCCAGGTTTTCCTATACTAGCTCATGCACATATGTAATCTATTAGTCAGTGTGCACACCTTTCATTCAAGACTCTAAAAAAGTAAAAGAGAGGGGGAATAAAACATCCAACCCCCCAAAGTGGACAACCAAAGTTTTTCAGTTAAAAAACAAACACACACACACACACACCCCAACGTGTTTAGTTTTTGAAATATTGCTTAGAAACATTTTTTCCATTTAAATTTTTCTCTTGGGGGAAAGAAAGCCTAGATTTGTTGAAGCCAAAGCTTTTGGTTCAAAAACTGTCAGACTGGCTCTGTATTTCACAAAGGCCCCAATCCTGAAGTGAGGGGTATGCACCAATACCTGCATAGACATAGGATGACTTAATGGGACTTTGGGTGGAGATAAATGTGGGTGCTATTGAATTTAATTTGCAGGATCAAGGCCTAATTCTGATAGGAAATAAATAATACCACCTAGCTCTTGTATAATGCTTTTCATCCATAGCTCATGAAGTGTTTTACAAAAAAAGGGTCAATATTATCCCCATTTTAAAGATGGGGAAAGATGAAGCAACCTAATTTTTCAGGTAAGTAAACTAAAACAGAGAGGATAACAGGATTTCTGTTAAATGATTTAACATAGGAGAAAATGTAGCAGAGACAGACCCTAATTTTTCAACCATAAGATAATGACACAGGATGTTTGTTCTCCCCCCTGTGCTCATAGTGAGCTCTCATGAAATATTGATGGTTATTATGTATGGTCAGACAATTCTTTCACCACGCACTTACTCTTCATTTCCACTTTTTAGCTCACTTCTTTTACTTGACCTTCCCACAAATGCATCAACAACAAGAAGAGGAGAACAGCAATAAGATGGGAAACTCACATTTACTTGTTTTTTTTTAAAAAACTCAGTAACCTTCTAGAGAGGAAAGAGAAATGTAGTCCATTTATTGGAATTTTTCATCTTAATCACTTTTTGCAGACTATCAGATACCACAATGATGGGTGCCAAATAAAAAACAGATTCAATCAAACAGATGGCCATGAAAAGAATCTGCTCCATGAAGTTTCACAAGCAACACCAATTATTTGCTTTAATACATAAACATATTTTGAAAGATACCTGAAGATTAATAACTATCCCATAAATCTAATTGCTGTAACTCAAGATTACAAAACTAATGCATAATCACTAACAGATTTCTATGCATTTCACGTGTGAAGGATGATCTAAACAGAGTGATGTACGTAGTTTTAGGAGAGATCTCTTACAAACTATTCAAGTGTGTTTTCCTTAATCATTTACCAGAAAATTTATTTAATTGATTTTCATTTACTTTTGACACAGAGCCAGACATTTCCTGGGCATAGAAATATGAATTTGAGAGGTACCTTTTGTTAAGTCAAAGATGCAGGATCCAATCCTGCAGCTATGAATGCATGGGAGGAACTTGATTGACAAGCAGTACTGCCAACCCCCAAAGCCATGAGTCAAATCACACAGACAGAAAAACAATGAGATTTCAGAACCACTTGCTTGTGGAGGCCAAGAGATCATATTGTATTTCTGGCGTGTCTTTTGATAGTTGAGCTCCCTTTGACCATCCCCACTATGTGAGACAAATAATGCTGCTCACTTTCCCAAATTTTGGGGGACAGGTGAGTGTGGCCCCTGCTGCTGGAGCACTGACCCTCATATCTGCCCAGATCACTGATGCTCTGCATCAGTTCTATACACCCCTAGCATCACCTCTGCTTTTCCTAAGGTTCTTCACCCTTCTCCCAGGTGGGGGCAGTTGTAGAGGCATCCCTGTGACAAAGTAGAAATTTTCTCTTATCTTTATGAATCCTGTGTGCGCCTCAGTTTCCTATAAATTTTTGCACAGCCACCATGCAGGACGTAGGGGCTGACAACTAAATTAACTCTCAGGGAGGGCTAAGGAATATGGGTGGTCCCTTGAGCCTGAATGTGTAATTAAAAAGGATCAGGTGAGGCTGACCCTGTATCAGCAGAAGACAGCAGAAAACCCAGCCATCAGGATGTTGACATCTAGCAACCAATGATCCAGTCTCTCAGCAGGACAATTAAGCAACAACCCCCAGCTCAAGAACAGACTGGAAGGTGTGAGATGTAGGGATAAAATGTTGCTTTCTGGGGGAAGTTGGGAGCTCTCTCATCTAGGAGCTGACTAAGGAGCTCAGACAGACTCAGGCCAGATCTATACTAAAAACTTAGGTTGACTCATCTAATCCAATCAGGAGAGTGAAGTATTGGAATACTCTGAGCAACGGAGTTTGGCCATCCTAACTCCCAGTGTGGACATTGCTAGGTAGAGGGTAGAATTCTTCCATTGACTTAAGTTGTTACTTTCTTGAAGAGCAAGAGATTAACTAGACCCATGGGAGAATCCCTCAGATCTCTGTAGGGAGTGTTTACATTGAGGCACTGCTTCTGCAGCATTTCTAGAGAATATGTAAATGGATTTTAACTATAGGTTGGCTGGTGAATTGCTCTGAGCTGACCAGAATGATCAATGCTTTCACCTTCATTTCTCTGTGCTAACCCCTGTGTTCCAACTGACTAATCATCCTATTGTTCTGAGGATGCTACCTGAGAGTCACTGGAAATGCCTGGGGAGGTACAGTCGCCCCTGAAGAGCGTATAAGTCTCTACCAAGATTCTATCTGCGTTGGACTCGCTGATCAGAGCTCACAGTGGGAAGCGGGAAGGCTGACATGCAGAGGTTCAGTCTCAGAACGTGGTGAGGCTGCATGGCCTTCACCAGAGGAGGAGGGAGACACCTTGGGCATCTGGCACATCCAAGGGCCTGTTCCAAAGCTGGGGGCATAGCACAATCCTGTGGGTCTGTGACAGCCTCTTTCTCCACCTTCCAGGCTAGGGGGCAGACCCAGGAGCTCTTCACTCCCCTCTCTCCTTCCCAGGTTGTTGGCAAGGAAGGAAGCAGGAGGGGAGAAGCAGAGCTATCACCCAGTTGCTTAGAAGGAGCAAATGAAGGAGGAGGAAATGGAGCAGCCTCAGTAAGAGGATTCTTTCCGTTCTCTCTTGGTTGGGTTGTTGTGGCAGGTAGAGCTCTGCCTGCTTCCCGGAGTAGCCAATCAGGCCTGCTCCATCCCAGGAGATTGAGAAATGGAACCATCAGACAATCGGAAGGGTTCTTCACTTCCCCTGGGAAGGCCGGAATTCACTAAATGACTGGAGCTTCTCATGCCATCACCACAATCCTATCACTGCTGCCCCTTCCCAAAAGAAACACCACACAAGAGTTGCCAACACGGCTCTGAGTAGCACTACACTGGCAATGTAATAGGCCCTTATTGTGAGAATCAGATCCACAGGATTATGTTGCCTAAAGCTATAGGTCAATATTATCCCCTCCCCCCCTTACTGACAGACAGGAAAACAAAGAGATAAATGACTTGGCATGAATTATAAATTATGGGCTCGTAGCACTTTTCATGTTCAGCTCTCTTTGTGCATCCCATTTTTTCAGACAGGAAAGCAAAGGCACAGAGAAGTGATCTTCAAAAGGTCATAGAATCATAGAACCAAAGAGCTGGAAGAGACCTCAGGAGGTCATCAAGTCCAGCCCCCTGCTCTTGGCAGGACCAATCCCAACTAAATCAACCCAGCCAGGGCTTTGTCAAGCCGAGACTTAAACACCTCTAGGGATGGAGACTTCACTACTTCCCTAGGTAACCCATTCCAGTGCTTTACTACCCTCCTAGTGAAATAGTTTTTCCTAATATCCAACCTGGACCTCTCCCACCACAACTTGAGACCATTGCTCCTTGTTCTGCCATCTGTCACTACTGAGAACAGCCTTTCTCCAGCCTCTTTGGAACCTCCCTTCAGGAAGTTGAAGGCTATCATCAAATCCCCCCTCACTCTTCGCTTCTACAGCCTAAACAGACCCAACTTCCTCAGCCTCTCCTCATAAGTCATATGCTCCAGCCCC
>CM057847.1:74128100-74152205 GCA_030068395.1 Apalone spinifera | reverse complement strand
GCACTTGTCCTTGTTGAACCTCATCAGATTTCTTGTGGCCAAATCCTCCAATTTATCTAAGTCACTCTGGACCCTCTCTCTGCCCTCCAGGGTATCTCTCTCTCCCCCTAGCTTAGTGTCATCCGCAAACTTGCTGAGCGTGCAATCCATCCCCTCATCCAGATCATTAATAAAGATATTGAACAAAACCGGTCCTAGAACCGAACCTTGGGGCACTCCGCTAGAAACTGACCGCTAACCTGACATCAAGCCATTGATTACTACCCGCTGGGCCTAGCCATCTTTCTATCCATCTTTCTATCCATCTTACCATCCATTTATCCAATCCACATTCCCTTAACTTGCTGGCAAGAATATTGTGGGAGACCGTATCAAAAGCCTTGTTAAAGTCAAGGTATATCACATCCACTGACTTTCCCACATCCACAGAGCCAGTTACCTCATCATAGAAGCTAATCAGATTGGTCAGGCACGACTTTCCCTTTGTGAATCCATGCTGACTATTCCTAATCACTTTCCTCTCTTCCAAGTGCCTCAAAATGGATCCTTAAGGATCATGGTCATGCAACCAGATCAGTGGAAAAGACCACAGGTCAGCTGACCAATGGACTTATGACAACCCAGGTAGTGCTCTTCTAAAATGGGCTTTCTGTTCACAAATGGGGGGAGACCAGCAAGAAGCAGGTTGGGTTTCTGCAGCAGAGCTAGTATGGTGCCAGGTGAGGAGAGTTCACAAAATTTAGACAATTCCCTACGGAGAGGGAGACAGGGAGAGTCCAGTAGGGACTGTGTTGGGTTCAAGGAAGAAACAATTGGTAAGAGGAACAGGAAAGGAACTGGCACCCATGTTCTGTTAAATCTGATGCCACAAAAGAGAGACAGGAACTAGGAGTTCAAGGGAACTTTTTGACAACCATCTATTCCTGGAAGGATCAAATGAATTGATTATTTATGGAACTTAAGAGGCTTGATAGAGCCAATTGAATGGGTGCAGATTAATTAAAAACAACTGGGTGTTTGGAGGAGAATCTGAGCTGCAGATATAGGAGTCAACAGGGTTCACTACTACTAAAGCACAGGATTTTCCATCACCTGAAGTCTTTAAATCAAGGCACTCTCTCTTTTTAAAATGTATGCTCTAAGTCAAATTATTCATCTTGATGCAGGAATTACTTGGATAAATTCTCCATGGCCAGTGTTACATTAATTAATCAGATTAAACGCATCATTGTAAACATGAAACAGAGCAATTTTATGAATGTACCAAGGTGCCCATTAGATTTTAAAGCTGAAAGCTAATAAGTTAGAGCTGCCAACAGGGTAAGTGCTGTAGTCAATATCAATATGGAATCTAATAGGATAACCTCCTTTTTCTGCATCCAGGGAATGTCAGCTTCCTAATTTTAATGATAGGTGCTTTAAACACACACACCATTTCTCAAATGAGTTCTTGGTTATTCTTAATAAACAGCTTATTAATTCACCAAAAACCACATAAGTATACAATCAACAGTTCATTAATCAAGCATAGATATAACCAATCTAGGCATGTATTACACCCACTCCTGAAAGCAAGTGTCAGGGCCACATATCAGCAGTTACACCAAAGAACAGTGCAAATCACTAAGATTTCTCACATTATTTACTTCCAATCATTATCAATAATCAATTTTGTTGGTATTTAACACATTTATCCTGCTTCTGATATTTCTCCAAGAAAGAAGGATGCACTTGGCATTAGACAAGAGTGTTGTCACTGCTATTTCACTAGTTTGGTCTGAAAGCAACACGTTCAAATACCAAAAGTAATTGCTTAAAGTTCTGGTTCAAAATGGTCTACAGCCAATACGCTTATAGGCATACAGCATAAGTTAAAATCTCAAAATGTGGATATTTGAGGTCTCACTAAAGAGTATAGATTCAATAAGATAACCGTCTGTTTTTTATGTTCGAGATCAATCAATTTTACCAATTTTACCATTTCTTACCCAGTTAGCCCTGGAGTAATTTATGACAACAGGAGAGTGCTCTTCCATCTGCATACAGCATCCCCTCCAGACATAGTCTTGTGACCTTGGAGGAAGGGAGTCTCTCTCTCACAGGGATTCACTGATTTCTGGGCTTGTGGGAAGACACCCTTTGCTTTCTGTTGGATAGCTACCGACTGCATTTGCCTTCAGCTTTCTCATTAAGGGAAGATCTACAACAAGATTCACTACATTCATGCAGCTGCATGTCTGGAGAAGATGCTGTATGCAGATGGAAGAGCACTCTCCTGTTGTCATAAATTACTCCACCTTCCCAAGAGGCATGGTGCTGGTATGGACAACACTTTGACACAAGTTACACGGATCTCTCAGAGGGCTGTCTTTTTCACATTCCTTAGCAATGTAAGTTAGATTGACTTAATCAGTAATGCAGACCTGGCTCTCAGTTTCTCAGCTGCTTACATTGATATCCAGTAGGTGGTGATGGTGCACCGGTGCATAAAAAACGTCTTCCATGCTTCTTCTAGTCAAAAGATTTAAATAATTGTACAGATTGTATTTTAGCATTAGCCCCAATAGTTAATTAGAATCTCCTTTTTAAGCAATTTCTCTTATTATTCGAAAACTATACCCTGATTAGGTGCTTATATCATTCAGCATTTCTTTTTTCTTCTACTGCTGTACAATTCCTAACACTTATCTAATAGAACAATGAGAAGACACACACAAAATCCCTCAAAGTTACACTAGATCGAATGAGCACAGTCTATTCATTTTTTTATTATATATAAAATGTTTTTCACTTTTGCTCAGGTTTATCAGAAGATACAAGATGTTCACTGGCAGATTAAGATAGACTATTCATATAAAATAAATGCATACCTGATTCACAAGGCAGACACAAGTACACCTTTTAAACTGGGGTGAGAGGCACACACACAGAGCAAGAGGTATCAAGTAGTTCGACCTCTAAAACATTCAGGTTTTTGGGTGGGGAAAAGCTATTCTTGTCCTGTTTAAAAACAAAATGTAGGTTTATGCTTCTCTCTCAAACTTAATTTCCAGAACACAATGGCCCATGTGTTTAGGCAAACAAGATGCTAACTCTAAAGGAAAGAAAAGGTTTATCCTTGTGTAGCTATAAGACACTCTCGTCCACTGAATGAATATAGTTTGCAGATTTTATTTAAACGTCCCATTTCTTACTCGAAAGGTAATGAGATTCTTCAAACAGTATATCTCCAGAACAATGATGGTTGGTCTTCTATGGGGCAAACAGAAGTGGAAAATATTATGTACATCTTAGAATGTTGTTTTGTACCGTGGATAGGGAAATACAACAGTTTGCTGATTAAAAGGGTAGACAGTGAGTTAGGTATGCTAACAATATATTGAAGTCATATTTTAATGTCTATTTACTGTCCTCTTTTAGCTTTAAAGACCATGAATCGTTCTTCTCCGTTCATCCCAAGCTTCAAGCATGGAACCAACATGGAGCAATGGTACTAGCACCTGTAACATGGGATAAGTATCTGTGTTCCTGCCACATGCGTTTAACATGTACACTGTGGTCCCATGGTTTAGATTTGTATTGTACTTCTCACCCCACCATTTCTCAGCTCTCCCAATGTAGCTTTGTTGAGACCCTTGTAGCAAACTGCAAACATCTATAGCCTGTAGACCTATTAAGGATCACTGTGTCTTTACGTTTTGGATGCAACTTCTATTGGCTCATACCTGCTGAATGATTCTTATGAAACAACAGATGTGTAAGTGCTTCTCTGGATGAATGTATTATGAACTGGATATACTGACTCTAGATGCCTGTTAAAGTACTGAACATTTTCTGCAGCTGGGTATGGGATGGTGCCAGCTTCCCCCATGCTGAGGCTTTTGAATCCTGACCCAAGAGATCCCTGCTGTTCTAGTTCAGATCCTCTCTTCAACAGACTGTTAATCATGGCACATTCCATGATGGTTTAGGATGCAGGTGACGGAACTAGACTTAAGGCAATCTGCAAAACACCCTAATTTGTGCCTTAAATCCAGACTTGAGCTCCTGGCCACAGAAAAGAAAGGTAAATAACCCAACCTTTGGTAACATCTCCTCACTATCAAACTAATCACAGTTTGACAAAGTGGCCATAAATATAGCAAATCAATGAGTACTAATATTTAGTAATCACTTACACACTTTCTTGTGCCAAAATAGTGTTCCTCTCCTCTTCCAGTAACTGTAATAAAATGTGCCATTTAATTTTCTCAGCAAGACACTAACTCCAGCCTGAAGGTAGACTCCCAATGAAGGAGATGCTGTGAGTTTTTAGCTGTTATAATGTTGTCTATCTAATCTGCACTAATATGAGAGAGCCCCAGTCACCTGTGCTTAAGATGCTTTGAATTCTCACATGTAGTCCAGAAACAATAATGAATAAAACAAGATAAATCTGAGATATTATTACTGCAGAATAACCCATTCTCTGACATCACAAATTCAGGAGTGTAAGGGAAGCAACTGATTGATGAAGTTAGCTTTTCCTTTTCTCTTGAACCAGTGAGAAAAAACAAGCCCCCACCTCCAAAAAAATTAACTGTTTACTGGAAGGAAAAAAGGTTCATATTAAGTAATAAACAGATCTGAGCAAAAACTTTGTTGATTAGTGTTTTCTTCCATCAAAAAAAGGCATTTTTCCAGTGTTTTCAAACTATGTTTGAATTTGATCACTAAAGTCTGCTGAGAAAAGTTTTTTTCCAAGTCAATATATTTTGTTTCAATCATCTCTAAAAAATGTTTCAACTTTGAATTAAAAACTCCATTTTGAAAGAAATTTGAAAAACAATTTCAAAAACAGTTTTGAAAAAACCACCCCAAAATGGTCAAATTGACAAGAGCTATTTTACAAAATCAATTTTAGGTTAAAACACATTTTGTTCAATTTGAAAAGGATTGAAAACTCCAAAAAATGGGTTTCAAATCTGACTAACATTTCAGTTGTTTTGAAATGAACTTTTGCTTTTTTTGATTCAATGACTTTTTTAAAAAAAATTGGATTTGGTTCAAATTGAAATAGATTTTGTTTGTGGTGGAGGGGCAGGAACAGTTGGTCTCCAAAATAAAAAAAAAATCCATTATTCATTCAGCCCTAATAAAAAAATAATCAAAATTCAACCACAACAAGTCAAATTATGAAGGTTTGCCCATCTTAATATGAGTGTACGAATATTTGTATGAAAATCAGTAAAAAATATTTCAGAGAAAATGGAATATGATTATTATAGAAAAAATAGTAAGGCATTTCTAGTAATGGATGATATTCAGACAGAATTACTGAAGTAACAGTGATTTTCCTGTGGTTAATAGGCTAAACATTTCTCACCCTTTAGTATTTTTCCTTGAAGTAGGCAGGGTGCAGATAATGATAGTTATGGTTTCCAACACACTGTGTTAGTAAAAAACCCGAACAAAAGTATTTTTCAAAACACACCATGTGGGTGTTTTGTGTGGGAGCATTTTTATTACAATAGCAGATATCTTGTTATGCCATTCTGAACCTGAATGGAGCTGCATCAATTCCAGCAAACACAATGAAAAGGGGGAAAAAATTCTGCATCTTTAAAAAGTAGTCTCAGATGAGTTATAATTCTTAAGCAACAGTTGAACTACAGTGCACATTAAACACAGGTAACTCAGAGCAGTAAGTTTTAAAGTATCTTAAATAGCAACAAACAATTATAAACCATTCCAAAGGGAGGCATTTCAGTTAGTCAAGATTGCATCCTGTGATTAAAATACAGAACAGACATGCGCTAGCATACATAGGCTTATTTAAAGTTTGAAAGGCAATCCAGGGTGTCCACAAGATGGATACTATATACACATTGTCTTTAGGGCGTTTCTGATTATACCATGACATAAAAATAAAAATATGGTTATTCTGCTGGAATCTTTCAAAATTGGAAGATACTTGAACTATACCAATTATAATTGAGTTTTTGTGGGCTTGAAATGTTAAAGGTTTATCTGCACATTGGGTCAAAGACACAAATGGAGTTAGCCATGTAACTCCCATTGACTTTCACAGAACACGGAAATCAGTACAGACTTTCAGTTGGAGTTTGGTGCCTACCTGCATTTGTGCCTTGTTAAAAGAAAAAAAAAAAATCACTCTCTACAGGCCCATATGCAGGAATTTATGGGAGCAGGGGGGGCGGGAGTGCAAACCATGAGCGGGGAGGGGAGCTGGTGGCTACCCTGCCCCGCCCCGGCAGTCCAGCCTTATCTCTGGCCTTGCTTGTGGAGGGGGCATGGGGAAAGAGAGAACTGGAGGGTTAGGAATCAGCCCCAGCCCTGCCCCGGCCAGCTGGAGCACATGAGAGGAAAATTGGGGCAATGTGCCACCCCAGCCTGACACTTACTTGGAGGACCACCGAGGGGAGGGGGTTGCATTTACACTTTTCCCCACCTCCCTTCCCCCTGCGTATGGGCCTGCTCTACCTTAAGTGTTCTTTTCATAGAAGTAGGACTATTTACCATGTTAAAGTGGGTACAGTCACCAACACGAAAATAGATTTATAATCTCAGTACTCCATTAAAATTACAATTTTCCAGTTAATACACTGTAGGTCAGCAAAGCCCTGTATATAAACAAAGCTATTTGTAGTAACTGCCAACACATGACAATGGACCTTATCCTGAAAGGTTTAGTACTGTCACTCATTTATAGAGAAAATCTAGATAACCTATGATCTACCTTGCCTACTGTGCAGTGTACTCTGTCATCTAAGGGGTGGGGCACATTAAATATGGGCTGGTAAATAGCTACTGAACATTTTTTAATAAGCTATGAAAGAAGTCTTTAAAAGATCACAGCCACTACAAAACCATCTCCGCTAGGGAAAGATAGAGGTGCATGTAGATTTTAGTAGGACATTTGACTTTAGAGGCAGCGTCTTAGAGGTGACATGCAAATGGGGGGAGGGGGCGCGTGACGGATTTTTCCTTGTTTATGATGATTTGGCCTGGGGAAGAAATGGTTATTTTTCTATTTGCTGTCTAATCTTCTCTGGTTTTGCAAGTCTGATCTTCTCTGGTTTTGCTATAGAACTTTTGAGGATAGGTATATTTCAGAATCGTATTAGAAGCTCTCTTATCCCTTAATTAAATAACTGGGTTGTTAAATCTTTAACAAAGGCTTAGTAAGCCTTTGTTAAAGCCTCTTAGATTTTGAAGGTGACTGAGTTAAATAGCAGGTTGGGGGGGTTTTGTTTGTTTGTTGCTTTTTAAAAAACCCAAGGAGCTAAATTCACTACACAAGAAGAATAATGTATCCTAGGGAGTTTTAAACAGTTGGCATGGGGTAGGGAAGCCTCAATCAAGCTGCATTGTCTTGGTGTTGCGTGTCAATCTAATCCAGGGCTACTCAACTTTGAAAGCCCTGGGGCACATGCTGAGGGCTGCAACTTAAGTGTGGTTACATATACATGCAAATAGCTTCTTTCACACTGACGGACATGAATACAAAGCACTTCCCACAATGCCCTGGCACTCCCAGCACCTCCTCCCTGGGGGCTAGAAACACCAACATCCTGTTCTAGCCAACCCATCCATTTGCGTCTTTTAATGCTCATCCCTCCTGGGAGATACGCAGCCATTGTGAAGCATGTTCCCAGTGGAGGCCACGTTCAAAGCTATCCCACCAGTGGGCCATCTGTTGAGCCCTGAATGAACCCAAACCACAATGCGGGCCGCCAACATACAGTCCACGGGCTGCATGCGGCCCACAGGCCGCGCGTTCAGTTGCGTTCATTTCTCCATTGGCCCACTGAGTTCGCCAGGATAGACTAGACTTAATTTGAAATGTAAAATTAAGGGGGAAAAGAGAAAGTGGTTTTGCAAAATCCCTTTTACTTAAAACCAAGTGGGAGGTGGGGCCCTCAAGTCCACACTTCTTTCATTTGCATGACCTCTCCTTTTGTAACACAAAGCACTCCCATACAAAATAGCTTGGCACTCCCAAGCAAAAAGTTTCTCTCCTGAGGAAACGCAGCATAAACAAAAGAACTTCAGTATCATTAAGGTGTTAGCTAAATATTACAAAGTACAGAAATATGACTTGTCTGTTAGAGAATCATCAGGACTATGAAAGATTAAAAAACCGCAAAGAGAGGGAGCAAGAAAAGCCTGGGATGCAGCTCTCTATTCAGAAGACTGAGTTGTGCTGATTCGCTGCTAAAATCCATTCTCTTCAAGGCCCATAGACAGGGTTTGCACATGTGTAGATAAAACAGATCAGGGTAATGCAATATCCCTCTATTCTCTCCTACAAAAAAAAAAATCTGCTTCTCAGACCCAAAGGTGCTATATCTTCTCACACAATACTATTCATCTACTACTTCATACGACTTTTCACATGTGCTTAAGTTGAAAATGTATACTCAAAGTAATATTTAACTCCTGAAAAAAAATCAATACCAAAAGAGTTTGTTGATCAGTTTATCTGCAGCAACAATAGCGCTCTGTATCGGCAGCTGGGGACCAATTACAATCTCCTGCAGGCTGGGAAAGGATTCAGCTTCTCCGTTTCTGGGGCAGCACTTCCTACCATGCCCAGAGTGTTGAGAGTATGTTCCACAACAGCTGGTTCATTTCTGCACCATTGTATTGACACTTCCGATTGTCATCTTTTCCAGCTGTTGAAGTTACAGCAAGGAATTTGAACAAGGGGGTATAATACAACAGTTCAGAAAGTGGCACTAAAAGTGAGTTGCTATGGAATCAAGAAACAAGAGACCTTTAGTGAACCATGAAGAAGTCTGATGTGCACAAATCTGGCTGGATGTAATTTTCTGGCCTTAACTGATAAAATATGAACTGGCATTAAACATGCGGAACAAATGCTGTTCTCAATATATCGGTAGAGATACACCAGAACGAGCACAAAAATTGGCCCTAACAATTAGGCAGGTGGGGTTTTTTTGTTTTTAAAGAAGCCTTTCAAATAAATCCAGCAACATGATAGGTGAGGAAAAGGAGCCTCCATATATTAATTTATTACATGTTCCAAAAATTCTAGAGCCATTGGGCTGCTACCATTTCAAACATCTGAAATCAATTCATGAAAAAGTATGCCTTGTAGTTTCCTTCTCAAAGGCAACACTGTTGACACACGCCAACTCTTGTAATCATTGGAGTATTCACCCTACTTTTCATAACATGGAACTTGTCCTCAAAGACATGTCTTTAAAAGAATACATTTTTTGTAGACCAGCTATAAAAAAAGGCCACCAGCTTGTCTTGATGCATTCCAAGTTAACAAAGACAGAAGTGAAAGCCCCATTGCCTACCTTATCAACAAAGGCAATCTCTTGGGAGCTGAGATTATACAGAATGTAAATATAAATATCAGACATTAAAGGCTGGAAATGTCTCTGCAGCCACGAACCAATGCATTGGGGCATGATGCCACACAGAAAAGTTTAGCTCAGAAAAGTAAGAGTTCACTCTCTAAAGGAAAGGCACTTTCCAAAGAGGAGAAAGTGAGCAATGCAAGGTATAGGCCTCTTTTCCAGGACTCAGTCCTATAATACTACATCAGCATAAGTCAGTAACAGCTTCTGTGGGGGCTTGCACTACCACTTACCTAGTACTATGCCCTCATAATAACTGTCATCAAATCAATGAGGCTTGGAAGAAGAAATAAGCAAAATCAAAGCTGAGTCATAATAAGGACTCACTATGATGACAATATTTATTTTCTGTATAAAGCAAAATAATAGCCTCCAATATAAACATATATTTACAATATGGTAAGGTATTTTCAGTGACAGGCTAATGATTTCCTTCGGTTTCAAATCATTCGAGCCCAGTTGTCAGCATTACCTCTTAACACTGCTTATCAAGTGCATGACATTATAAATGTATCTTGCTGTCAAGTTTGTGGTTAAAATAAATTATGGCTGAGATTTGCAGCGGGTACATGGTTTAAAGCACATTTCTAATGAAAGATCATAAAGTGAACTGCATCTTCATAGGTGAATTATTTGCATGCTATCATATAGTGATAATCAAAAGGTGGTGAATAGGAGATTATAAAAAAGAAAATGCAAAATAAATATTGGCCTCTCTCATGCATCTAAATCATGTTTCTACTTGGTTAATTTTTTTTTCCCCAAAAAGTTGCCTCTTCCGTTGTCTTGCTATTAATTCCAATTAAATTTCAGTTTAAGCAGCCAAATAGAGGACTGGGATATTACATTTTAATAGAGTCTTTCATCTGGAGAAATCGGCATGCTACAAACTATGACCCAAATCTTTAGTGGATATAAATCAATATAACTGCTTTGACTTAAAATAGCTGAGGATTATGTTTACAGGAAGCAGTTTATTCACCACTGAAATGCAATCATTTGCGTATGGAAAGCTTCAGCTGTTTGATAGCATATGGCAATTCCATGCAGTATTTCAGTAGCTGAAAAATGCCATGCTGAATTGAAGCTACAAGGTGAACTCAGGTTGCCAAATATAATAATTTGGAATTTATGTTTTCTTACTTTCAGTTATAATATCACTATAGATTCATACAAAGCAAGGCTCTGATCTTGCAAAGACTTTTACTCATCTAATTAACTTAATACGCACTGCAAGTAGTCCCATTCAAACCAGTAGGACCACTTCATTGCACAAAGGCCATGAGGAACAATTCATAGAATCATAGAATCCTATTACTGGAAGAAACCTTAGAGGTCGAGTCCAGTCCCCTGCCCTCATGGCACAGTCTAGATCACCCCTTACAGGTGTCTGTCTAATCTGCTCTTAAATATCTCTAGTGATGGAGATTCCACAGCCTCCGTAGGCAATTTATTCCAGGGTTTAACCACCCTGACAGTTAGGAATTTTCTCCTAATGTCCAACCTAAACCTCCCTTGCTGCCATATAAGCCCATTGCTTCCTGTCCTGAGTGCGCAAAACCAGAGATCAACCTATAATTGAATGATTGACTAAGAAAGAGACCCATGAACTACTATGTTTCTTTTTTCATTCTCAGAGTGTAGAAAATGCTGATGCATATGCCCCAGGGACTTTCCCTATTAAGTGTCCCTAAACCATATGAAAAAATGCACATAATGCTGAAAGGGAGTAGTTAAAAAAAATTGCACAGACACAGACTTTGATATCTCTGTAAGAAACCACGGTTAGTGAGTTTGTGAAACAACATGACTAGAACTAACTATGTAAGGGACTAAACTCTTCTAGGTCTGATGATAGGCACTGGGCCATGTGATGTTTAGACTAGTATTTCATCAATTCCATACGACCAGTTTTCAAGACCCGCCAAAAAGAGAATAAGGAGCCAAAACAAAAGCCACTATCTTTGCATATTCATATTACATGCTACCATACTGAATGGTTAATTAGGTTTCTGGAAATGCATTGTACCATACTGGCTTTCCTCAGCTACATTCTTGGGAAGCTTGTCACCAGCAAGAACTCTTGCTCAAAAAGGAGTTATTCCTCGTGGAAACAGTTATACCTACACCACAAAAAGCCCTCTGTTCTGCCATTTTACTGTAAATTTTCTTGCACTAAAACATGCTTGAAGTGTGGATGCTCCATGCGTTTTTGCGCAAAAAAATGGCCAATTTTGCGCAAAAACCCTGTAGTGTAGTGTCGCCACAGGCTGGACAAATTTGGACTGGAAATAAGGCATACATGTTTAACAGTCCCAGGAAAGAGTCTTCATCGTTGGCAATTTTAAAATCAATATTGGATATTTATCTAAAGGACGTACTCCAGGAATTATCTGGGGGATGTTTTATGGCTTCTTTTATACAGGATGTCAAACTAGATGATCACAATGATCCCTCCCCTGGCCTTGAAATCCATGAATCTGACACCTAACTGAAATGTTATGCAAGTTTTACTTTTAAAGGCATTGGCAGGTGAAATAGAGCTGGCAAACGGGGAAGGGAGGTTTTCTTTGTTAGGAACAGAATTAAGAAGATTCTTCACTAGCTGTATGGAGACCTGTTATAACTTGGATGTTTCACCAGCCTCCAATACAGGTTCAACCTCTATAGTCTGGACTTCCATAGTCTGGCAACATTTGTGATCCTGGGCTGGAGTACTCATGGGGAAAAAGTCCGGTCCCATGCTCAGAAACTCTTGCCCTGCCCTCCCAAAGCACCACAAATAGCTCATTTGAGGCACTCAAGCTCATGGAGCCAGGGTGAGGAGCAGGGACAGGGTGGAGCACTTGGGGGTGAAGAGGCAGGGTGTCTGCAGAGTCCCATGAGGCTGTGCTCCTGGCCCCTGGGCTGCAAAGCTCCACAGCCCCCCTGCCTCTTCTTTCAAGTGCCCTGCTCAAATCAACATCAGCCCTGCTTTTGATTCCAGAGCAGAGACCCGCAGCAGAGGTGCCAGCATTGACCTCCCCTGCTTCAGCAGATGCCCTAGTTCAGAACCGTTTAAGTCCAGAAGGTGCTGGACCAAGGAGGTACAACCTGTACATACAAATTATTGTTTTAAATTCAGGTGAATAACATTCAGCCGGTCCCCGAGATGCAAACAGTCGACTTACGACCATTTGCATTTACGACCAAAGCTGTCATAAATTGCGGACCCCGAGTTACGAACGCAATCCGCGCTTACAAACAGTGCTGTCGCGTGTAACTCTATGGGATCTGACTTACGAACAAACCGAGTTACGACCAATTGCTTGGTCCGTAACCAGTTTGTAAATTGGGGAGAGGCTATATTTCAGCTTCTGTGCTTTCTTGGGCCTAAAACCTGCCATAGATCACCACAGGCTCTCTCTTGCACCCACACAAAGCAACATTAAGGCTTTGGTTCCTGAGATGACTAAAGTCACAGACAGGATACAGTATGAGAGAACCCCTTCTGTAGAGTCTTGTATGTACCACCATAATGAAACAAATTCTCAGAACACAGAAAAAAAGAAATCATATTAGGAAAACTCATTCTGGGAAAATATACCACTATTCTTTGACCATCCAGTGCTTTTATCTATTTCAAGAGCTAGTCAAAAACAATAAGTGTAGATTACCTAGTGGCTATATTCATGCCTCATCACAATTGCAAGGGATACTATCCACCCTCTGTGATTGTGTAATATTCTTGGCACCTACAGCAATTCCTAATATGTTAAAGTAACACTAGGAATGTATTCAATTCATTGTTAGCTGTCTCAATGAGGAAAGAAGAAAAGTCATCTCTAGGGTACCAGCCAGCTCCGCAGGGAGCAACAGCAAATGCTTTACGGATCATTTTCAGCAACCATTGATCTATCTCATAAAAAACAAGAAATGCTATGCCTGGCAAGCAAAAGAAAAGGGCAGCAAAACTGATTATAACACAAATTAAATGTAATGGAATACACCAGTGATACAATATTTCTAACAACTACAGCAAGAAGTCTAGTAGGTGGCATTAAGATAGCAGAAGACTCCCATTCTTTTTCAGTATATGAAAAAGCCCAGTATTTTGGTGCTAATAGCTTTTTTGGACTCAGTGTTAAATTCTCCAAGTCCTTTGGGTCACTGGGAGCTTTGCCCAAGTATGGACTATAGAACTGCTCTAAATACTCTCCTTGTTCTGCAGGGCATCAATATTCAGGTTATTGAAAAAGGATACCATGTCACAGGTCAGCGTAATTCCCTGGTAAAGAGATCAGGTTTGCAAAATCCTATGCCACTAACAGCAATAGTTGTGGAGCAATTACTCTTTCAGCTCTAGTACTCTGTTTTTGGGGTTCAGCGTTGCAGATTCTAACCCTGTGGATGACTCTCTGTAGAGGAAGAGTATCAAGAAATTCCCCCATTGTAGAAATAGAATGAGTAAATTAAGTCTTGTTTTCTTCCCTAGATTAAGAAGAGTGAGTTGGTTACCCTCTCCGCTTCTGCTCTGTTCTAACAGATAATTGCCAGAAACCCAGACCTCAGAGCCATGTGGGTCTGTTGCCTGTATGGAGCTATTCATGTTAACACAACCAAACACTAATGCTTATTTGTAGTGCCTTTCCTAAACATCACAGAATAAGAATCAGGTTCTTCCTATCCAGCCAAAAGTCTCAGAGAGGTAGCAATGTTAATCTTTAACTTTAAAAAACCACAAATAGTACTGGAGGACCAGAGGGTGCGTTTTGACAGCGGTGCTATTTCAGGATACTTCTAGAATCCCAAAATAGCATTTTGACAGTGCACCCATTATTTCAGAATGGCTTTCAAAATAATGGGTGTGCTCTTCTGACATCCCTTGTTCCACAAGGATTAAGGGACGTTTCAGAATAATGCTCTATTTTGAAATTTGGCGCTATATAGACAGCGTCAAATTATGAGAAAAGCTATTTCAAAATTAACTTGAAATAAGCTATGCAATTTGTGTAGCTCAAATTTCGTAGCTTATTTCAAGCTAAAAGTGCAGCGTAGACATACCCTTAGAGACTAACAAAAATTATTGCTCTCTCTCTCTCGCACTCTCTCATATATATATATATGCGCCCCCCCCCCAAAAAAAAAAGCAATACAGACACAATCTCTTCATGTCCAAGAAGAGTGCATCTTAGGGTGCAGCTTTCTGGGATGCCACTCACCAAATGGGATCAAACCCCAAAGAATTAGTTAGGTAAGCCACCTTTAACAGTGAAAGGGGGAATGTGCACACTGATTGCTCCCCCACGTAATAATTGTTTATACTGGGCTTGATATGCTCCCCCACGTAATAATTGTTTATACTGGGCTTGATAGTAAGTGAAAGTGATTTTATTAAGTACAAGCAGTAGAATTTAAGTGGTAATAAGTGAGAACAGGCAAAGTAGATTCAAATCAAAAGAAACAAAAAATGCTTAGCTAATTCTAACACTAAATCCTCAGCATAAACTTATTATAAACTCACCCTAAAACGGTTTCTGTTCCAGCTGCCTTCCAAACCAGGGTCACCTTCCTTCCCCTAGGATCTCTGGTTCACCCTCCTCAGGTATGTCCAGCCAACCAAAGACAAAAGACTCCTACCTTCCTGTTCTTTTTAAAAAAATTCCCTTATTGCATGGGGAAATCACCTGACCCCTCCCACTTACCAACCACTGCTAAGACTTAAGGACAAAAGGCTATTTGCATATATGATTGTCCAGACACTGGGGCCTCACTTGATGACTTTCAGTCACATATTTAAAACCCATTATGTATTCCCTACTCCATATGTCTAATTTTTACACACAAGAATGATACATACACCAAAATAAGATAAACAGATCCAGCGGATTAAGGCATGAAGATTGGTAAGTTACATGAAGGAATTTGCTCAAAGCACCTTTGAATTGCATACATTTATGTCCATAAGTACATTTCATAAAGCATGGGAGGACTGAACCATCACAATCTCAACTCTGGCTCAAGATATCTAATAAGTTATCAATAGAATTTAGTGAGTCTCTCTCAGTGAAATGGAGTAAGGGATCATCTGCCTATCAAAAATTCATGTAAAAATTTCAGCTGCTCCCTCTGTCATTTTCCAGTGATTAAGGATGGGAGGAGGAAATGGTGAAAATGCTATACTGATTTATGATAGCATCGTGCACCTTTTCTGAAGCTGGCTGTACCATTCAGGCTTGGCCTCACAGTTGATGAAGCAATGAGGTGAATTAAACTGTACACAATCTGTCTGCCGGACTAAATCTGTTGAAGGGTAATACTGCTGATGCCTGGAAGGAAGTATTTGCAAAGAAATAAAGGCTGCCAAGGCTAAAATAAAGATTAGAAAACTAAACTGTAAATATAGCTGATTTTCAATTATAAGCAACAATTAATGACGTATTTGAGTGTGATTTACAAAGTAAAAAGAGTTACTTTCTAAACTAATATAGTTAATAGAAATGGACCTGCACAATAATTCTAGATCCCAACATCCCACAAACTACAAGCCTTTCTCAAAATACAGACCCAGATTTTGAAAATGGTGCTCAATTTATATTAAATGGAGAGACCAATGAAGAAGGGACAACATGACCATGTGACCTGAAAGTCATTCTTGTTCGTGGGCTTTGGAGCCCCTTTTGAGTTAGTTGTCTCTAGCTAAATATTAAAAATATTGCAAAATTCAAGAATGCAAACTATTTGGAGGGCTCATGCCCTTTCCCAGAGTAACCATACTTTTTAATATATAAGGGTACTGTTAACCTATACCTTCCTGAATATTGCAATAGGGAAAAAATCTAGCATGAAGTAATCAAACCCAGGGCACTGCCTACATGGATGTGGTATGCATGGAAGTGAAAAATTAACTTTATTTTCCATTGAAGGGCAAAATAATTTCTTATTTCCATTGTTTAAAAATCTCAGAAGGCTAGCTGTGTTAGTCTGTAACTTTAAAAACCAGAAAGTAGTCCTGTGGCACTTTAGGCTATGTCTATATTACCGGGTTATTTGAAAATAACTCCCCAAATAACTATTTTGAATTAAGCTTATTCCTCTTCACAAGCAGAAGTCATTATTTCCAAAGAACAGGTTTGGAATAGTGTGGACTTTCGCCTTGTTTATTTTGAAATAATTCCCCAACTTAGACATGCCCTTCGAGTCTAACAGAAGTGCACACGCACACGCACACGCACACGCACACGCACACGCACACGCACACGCACACGCACACGCACACGCACACGCACACGCACGAGTTTTCATGGCAAAACTCACTTCAGGATCATTATCTGAAGAAGTAGGTTTTGCCCACAAAAGCTCATGATACTATATATATATATTGGTTCATCTCTACAGTACCAAAGGACTATTTGTTATTTCCATTGTGTTAATGATTTAATAAATATTAGCATGCAAGCCTTTATGTTATACTCTTTCAGAGAGAGGAAAAAGTTCTCATTATATTACAAAGACCTTTTAAAAATATTTGAAGCATCTTCTCCTTATTGAAGATGATTAAAAAGGACACTTTTTCAAAAGGTAAAAAGGGTAATTTTCTTTAGCTGTATAGATGAACCACTTCACTCCATTTATGTTATCAGGTAATGAATGCCCCTACTGCAGTACATTTCTACAAGTGGCCAGTTAGGGTTCCTTATAGGAAACTTTGTCCCAGTTGTCTTTGTCTCTATACACATTACATTTTACCTTATTTTTTTTCCTTTTAAGCACTTAAGAAATAGTGAATGTTCTAAAACGTCACTTTTCGCAACCAAAGGATTTTAGGTAGTTTGACAGTGGCAAATTGGGGCATGAGAGGCAGGGAGAGAGAAGGAAGATGTGGTGATTGGAGGAACAGAGGTGTCATATTGTTCACAGAAGCAATAGAGAGATAAGAGTGATGTGTCGAGGCCAAACGTTATGCTTCTGAAAATGCTCCCTGTGCTGATTTTAGTGTAGTTTCAAAGGATTATCCACAATCATACAGATTAGTCTGGATTTAAAAAGAATTAAGGGATTTTATATGTTTTTATGCTCTTCACTCTGTTCAATTCAGTTAACACTCTTCTGACCTCCATTATCGATGTGTATCTCTGGGTGACTTCTAGTTTGTTTGGAGTTTGTTTTGGGGCGGAGGGAGCGGGTTGTCATATCTATCTGTCTGCAAAGCATGAACAGTAGCAGTTTCACTGAATAGTACTGTTGCACCTTAGAGTCTCACAAAAATATAGTGTTTGTTAGTCTCTGAGCCTGGATTTTGAAATAACCCTTATTTTGAAATAACAAGCAAAGTGGCCACACTACTAAGACCATTATTTCAAAGGAAGGGGCTGGTTATTTTGAAATAATAATGCCTGATTTCCATAAGGAATAACACTTATTTCAACATAGTTATTTTGAAATAGCAGTAGTGTGGATGCTTCACTGCTCCCTAGAGTCATTCACAGTAATTATTCCCCAGTGCTTCCTGGGGGTCTAAGCTGAGGCAGCACGTCCACATTAAGGTAGCCTGCCTCTCACTAATTATAAGGCTTCCCTGTAGTGTGGACACACTATTTTGAAACAGTTATTTTGTGAGTTATTATTCCAAAGTAAATTATTCTGAAATAATTTCCTAGTGTAGAAATGCCCTCAGTTGCCACAAGTCTACTCTTTGTTTTTAAAAGTTACAGACTAACACGGCTGCCCCTTACACTGGTTATTGAAGGTTCAAATCAACAAAAAGACTCCAAATAAAACCAATAGGAATGGTCATTTTAACTTACCACACAGCACAGTTGCTATTATTCTTGCACACAGCTTGGTGTTGAACTCACGTGAGTGTTTATGCTTTGCTATTGATGACGACAAAGTTCATAGTTACTGATGGTGGCTGTCACATGATCCATTTTCCATACTGAAACCTCACGTCAATGATGATCTTCAAGACACTGAGAGCCTTTCCCCCCTTTCTCCCCCCCAATCGCAGGGTATGACAAAAGTATTTAAAATATCATCCATATGTAAATGCTGGATCTCAAGCACACTTCTAAGCTAAACTTCTTATTTCAAAAGCCTATGTAAATGTATATTTTAAGTGAGGCAGGCTAGCAATTGTGAACAACAAACAGTTTGAAAACAAGCTTTGATCACCTTTATTTCTAATGTGTATGGACAGTATTCAGGCATCATTCTGGGTAATGCCAGGTACCCAAGGCATATTGATGGATGTATAGGCACCAAATCACCTATTCCAAGTCATTCTTCCTCCTACGCAATTTATAAGTGCTCACTCCAGTATCTTTTTTGACTTAGTGCAGCAAAATATCCACTCCAACCCAGACCACCTTCTCACCCTGCCTCAGTAGTCTTCTCCACCTCAGTCACCCAGCCAGTGACTCCCCTCCTGCTCACTAAGGTCCATTGATCCCTACCCCATCATCTCCTCCTCCTCCCTCTCACACATTTCTGGCAAGGGATCATTTCTTGTATCTGCCTTTCCTCTACTCTACTTCAACCTCTCTTTTGGCAGCTCTTCTTTCAAACCCATCCCCCTCGAGACTTCTCTTGATTTCTCACCCCCCACTTTCCTCTCTTCTCCTCATATTACTGATATGACCTGATTTGAATGAACTTTCTGTCCTGCCACAACGAATACCTGCTGCCTAGTGATACTGGAGGGGGCTCCTCATTTCTTTTGCCTGTGTACAAGACTAAACCATGGTTAGTGAGCCTGGTGTGCAGCTAGTTTGCTCAGCCATAGCCAGCTACTACACCCTTTGTTGCCATGGCAACCGCAGTGAAGATTTGGCCTCAGACATATTGCATTCATTAGACTGTTTACATTTAGCTTCATTTAGCTTCCTTGACTAAGTCTCCATTAAACTGGTTGCAAAGCTAACCCTGCCAGTTTCAACAACTGCTTGAGGGGAACATCTGTTATTCTGATCCACTGTTACTTCCAATGATGCTTATTGCAAAGTTCCTTTCATATACACCAGTTCAGTTATAATGTTAGTTTATACTCTTCATGCTGCTTTGGTTCAGCTCAGGAAACTGGCTCTCAGTGGTTCTCATTTCAGCATGGGAGCAGGCTGAGTAGTTTTGTCATCTTATGTCCTAGCTGATAATGGGAAATGACGACTACACTTTGATAAAGTCTGTTCTTGAATGTACACAGAAAAGGAATATGAGGAGAGCTACAGCATGAATCATTTTCATGAGGCATATATTTACTATTACATTGGGTTAGAAATACAGTAGGAGATGTTGACTGTCCTGGCATCATATTGTGCCCTCCAGTGTTAGGAGTGAAGTTTAGCAAACAATTTTTGTTCCAACCCAATGTCAGTTAGGGGTACAGTGCCATAAAGATCATTGCAACTCACAACAGATAAGCATTTCTTGAGGAGGGTCTGCATATGGAACACCTGGAGATATTGCACTACTACCAGCACCAAACCCATTTATCACAGCAGTGACATACCTTTTCATAGGGAAATTAAATATATAGTAGGTCTTCTCCTGTCTATTTCTATTGCCTTATAAGGCACTCATCGCTGTGGAAAAAAAGATTTTGAGAAGGAAGCATTAACAATGCAAAGTCTGGATAAGCAGTAGATAGGGAAATAAGTGGCTTCATTTGATGGCTCAGGAATGGTGCTGCCATTTAAACGATCTCAGCAAAGACCCAAGGAGTTTGTGTATACCTTGTATCAATAATAGAAACAAGCATCAAAATTGTTGATGTCTTATGGGAAAGCTGAGAAAATGCCGATGACTACTTGCTACCACTGGAAAATCTAAGTAGCATCTTGTAGATTTTTCATTATGAATACTGAGTAATTCCCTTGACCCCCATTTCAATTACTTTAGTGAAGTTTTGATTTAATCAAGATTTGTTACATTTTTAGAGAAATATTTCCTTTCTTTCCCCACAGTTTCTCCTCTTTCCTATAATCCTTAGATCTCTCACAGAGCTTTTATACCATATGATAAATGCAGTGTCCAATTACCATGAGAGCTTTTGGAAAGACAGAGTTCTAGGAAAAAAAGATTTAAGTTGCGGGTTTTGTTGTTTATTTGTGGAGGAGAGTTGGTTTTGGAACTACGCACTCACTTCCAGGTCCATGTGACTAGCTACCCCTCTCTGCAATATCTTAAGGCTAACATTTGCAATTCTATATCATTAAGGAGGCAACATGGGCAACTCAAAGCTTGGGGCCCGATTCTCTATTTCATGTTTTCATTTACACATGGGAGAAGTACAGGAAAAATTTGCATAAAAAGCTATTTAAATTAAATACTATAGTGTTTTACACCCATTTAGCACATGCGATTACACAAGGTGCAAAGCAGTGAACAATCAGGCTATTAGAATCCAAACGTTTTAAGAATCTGGAATATTAGTTTCTTTTAAAAGTTTTCATGAGCTAGAAACATTGACTATTTCCCTAGCTAGGAAAGATTGGCATCACAATCAGAAATTCAGGGAAATTCAACTATTTCTCTCTCTCCTGCTAAATGACGTGGAACTAAAAGAAAGATAGTGAATGCTCTCCCTCTGTGTTTGGTTATTCCTTGGAAAGTGAGGACAATATAGGAAGGAGCTCCTGTGCCTTACAAGACTGTCTCCTTGACTTTCAGAACTCAGCAACAAGTTCTAGCTGAACCTCCAGAGAGGTTCTGTTTACTCTGAAATTTTAATTTATCATCCATGGGGGTGGGAATCTAGGCTAAAAGCAGGAGTCTGAAACATTTGTTTCTGCTATTTCCACATGGGTCAATGCCTCATTTTCTGGACCTGCAAGCCCCCTCCAGCTGAACAATGTTAAGAAGCAAGTAGTTTGAGCTGAAGATTGTACTTTTGCACACTTTTTTGTTGTAATAAGTTAGTTTCTAAAAAATGTCCTCCTTGCTCCACATTCTTTTCTGAATTCTTTTTGCTACAGGTTTATGTCCTGGACAGAAAAAGGCTGTAGTACCAGTCAAGACAGTCTGGAAAGTGGAGGACAGACAGAAAGGCCAGCTCCTGTCAGAGGACACTATCTAAAGCAGAAGGCTTCTGTTGCAGCATCTGCCTGCTACCCAAATATAGTACAAGGCACCCGTGTATCTGCACTGATAGTCTAGTTAGCAAGAAATAGCCTCATACTTCTGTCAAGTTATAGGTAAATGCAGAACAATAAAGATTATAACCCAGATTTTCAATTGGTGTAAATCAGCATATTTCCATTGATGCCATTTGATTCTGGCCATCCTTGTATCGGGACAGTAATGCTACCTTCTAATGTTAGTTATCCGGAAATAATGCTGCTGTCTAGACATAGCCTAATAATAATGGGCCAAAGAGAAAATCAGAAAATGCCATGTAAGTTCCTGGTAATCAAAATCCAGAACCAAATCATATTTCTAGGCCTTTAGTCTATTTCTAAAATAAGCTGTAAAGGTTAAGCAAAACCGAGATTTGAAAGGTCAATTAATGCGCATACAAAGAAATTTTTTAAATCTGGCACATTGAAATGCTGAAAGCATCTGAAACATCCTCAGCAAGTGTTTTATAAGAGAAAGTATTCCATGCAGGGGGGGGGGGGGAAGAGAGAGGATACAAAGTGATTTTAATTAAAATCAATTTAGATTCTCCAGATTCATTCTCTAAAATATCAAAAATGGCCTGACAAGAGCCACAAAAATTATTTCAGAAACACAACATAAACTCTATAAAAGATTGGTAGTGATCTTTTTGTGATGGACTGCATGGCTTGACAAATGTACAAATATTAAAATACAGAAAAATAACAGCAACAAATGATAATTCTAAAGGTTGAGAAGGGAAAGAACACAACACCATAGTAACAAAAATTGGCTTGTTTCCTATGAAAGGGATAAGAAAAGACTCAATCTAATGACTACTGCTGAATTTATTTTTCTTTAAGTGGAATAGAGCAAAATCAAGGACATTACTATCTAACTCTCATCAGAGAAAAAGCTTGTGACACTAGAATTTGTGGGAGTAGATACTGTAAGCTGAAGACCTGCACCGTACTTCTGTAATGAGACAATTTTCAAACAGTATCTTAGTATGTAGTTTTCTAACTAGAAAAATGGACAACAAACCCTCCCATTTCAATGTGATTTTAATTTTAAAGTAACTGTTAGCAATGTCAATCCACTAATAATTTCTCTTCAACTGCAAAGAAGCCCATTTCCTAGTTTCCCTCTCTCCTTCCTCTGAAAGCAAGTGTTCAGCATTTTGGATAATTCATGATCACAATAAAAAGCTGATATGGGATACAGCCAGTATTTTAGTGAAACTCAAATAAATGCTCCATAAAACATATTGTTTTCTCCCCAGCAGCCTCTCACAAGAGAGCAGAAGTAAAGCTAGTTGAAAAATATTCAACAGGACAGTTGATCAACATATGCAATTTTGACTCCATCAAAATGATTTGCAGAAAAGTGTTTATTTTGACAGGCAAAAGTTTAAGTGAATCACTGTAAACTATTGGGGGGCAGAGACTTTTTCTCTCTTTCTTGTGTTGTGTTCAACACCCATCATGATAGGGTCCCGGTCCAAGACTAGGTCTGCTAGATTTTAAGCCAATACAAATAAACATTTCAATTCTCTCATCTCAAAAAGAAAAGTGTTTCATTGTATGTTTTTTCAATTTATTGCTTGACATAGTATTAAAATATTATATTTATTTTTTTAATACAAAAGATGAACAAGGAATTGAAATGAAATTCAAAACTAAATGGTTTTACCTTATTGAAAAAAATATTTTGATTGTCCTGAATCAAAAGTTCAGAATTTCTGTTTTGCCCAAAATTTCAGCTTTTTAATTGACAAACAATGCCATGTTTCCTAATATACCATGGAATGGAAATTCCATTTTCTATCCAGCATTAATCAAAAGACCGTTTTTCCTTCAAAGATATACCAGGCCAGCCCTCTACTTTATCACAAATTAAAATAGTTCAATTTAAAACAAAATGAGCTCAAACTACCTACAGGAATAAAGGGAAACAAGACGACTTTTTATAAATACATTAGAAACAAGAGGAAGACCAAGGACAGGGTAGGCCCACTGCTCAGTGAGGAGGGAGAAACAGTAAGAGGAAACTTGGAAATGGCGGAGATACTTAATGACTTCTTTGTTTCAGTCTTCACTGATAAGTCTGATGAAGGAATGCCTAACATAGTGAATGCTAGTGGGAAGGGGGCAGGTTTAGAAGATAAAATAAAAAAAGAACAAGTTAAAAATCACTTAGAAAAGTTAGATGCCTGCAAGTCACCAGGGCCAGATGAAATGCATCCTAGAATACTCAAGGAGCTGATAGAGGAGGTATCTGACCCTCAAGCTATCATCTTTGGAAAATCATGGGAGACAGGAGAGATTCTAGAAGACTGGAAAAGGGCAAATATAGTGCCCATCTATAAAAAGGGAAACAAGAACAACCCAGGAAACTACAGACCCAGTTAGTTTAACTTCTGTGCCAGGGAAGATAATGGAACAAGTAATTAAGGAAATCATCTGCAAACACTTGGAAGGTGGTAAGGTGATAGGGAACAGCCAGCATGGATTTGTAAAGAACAAATCATGTCAAACCAATCTGATAGTATCTTTGATAAAATAACATGTCTTGTGGATAAGCAGTGGATGTGGTACACCTAGACTTTAGTAAGGCATTTGATACGGTCTCGCATGAT
>CM057847.1:74109982-74122287 GCA_030068395.1 Apalone spinifera | reverse complement strand
GCCTACATTAGCCACCCTCGTTCAAACTAGGGTGGCAGTGTAGACATACCCTTATTCAAGTAAGCATTCCTTTTCTTGAGGGTATACTTTGACTAATGTTCAGCATAAGGTGCTTCTTTGTGATACAACAGGTGTTGTTTTGAAGAACTGGATGATAGGTATTTCTAGAGGATCTCGGTCTGACAGGTTTTTCTTCCAAAGGAGTGCAGACCAACCTAAAAAAGGTGTGGCCACGCAATTGCACAAAACAGAAGATGCTTGCATAGGGGACTAGAATATATTTGTTATTCTAACATGTCTATACCCTTTGTCAGCCAGGACTGTTGCCCCAATAATAGGCAGTGGGGTCACATGCAAAAAGAATGTATTGGACAGCCTCCAGGACATTTTAACAGGCATCATCTTTAGAATGCATCACTGGGTTCCACATCTTTGTCCCATGCTCCCACTACCACATCCTTTAGAAGGCGATCTTTCTAGAAAAGTAGGCCAAAAACAGCTTCATCCAGAGAAAATTAAATGCAGCTCCAAATAAGGAAATAGGCCTGAAACAATCCAGAGCCACACAGCCATGACCTTTAAAAGGCTCAGGTCCAGATGTTGTGAGTCAAGCCATCTCTCCCGAAAGATTAGCGAAAGGGTTGAGAAGGGGTGGAATGCAATTATTCCACAGTGATAGCAAACGCTCTTTCCTCCCCAGGTTGACAGTGTGCTGCTTTTACATTCCCCTTAGCCTTTACTGGACCAGTCACGAAGGACTGAGGTTGGGGCAAAATAAGAGGGGTGACATTAAATAATTTTTTTTAAAAGATTTGGACTCTTGAGTTTTTCCAACAGGAAAGCTCACTTTAGAAAGGCAGGCAAGTATCAGTATCCCCATTTAGTAGACAGGAAAAGTGGCCCAGGTTGACATGAGTCTCCTGGAAATAGAACTTAACTCTCATATCCCAGTCCAGTGCCCTGAACACTAGACCATGCTGCCTCCCAATCATTTTTCATCAGCCCCATAAAATCTCGCAGGCACTAAGAGGTGAACTAGACAGGCTGCTATAGCAAGACCACCAACTGTGTTAGGAAATCACTGGAACAGTAGAACTGCTGAGCATTTCAGGGTGTCCTCAATAAGAGGTTCCAATGTCTGCTGCAGTCAGGCCCAGGCCTGGTCTGCACTAAAAAGTCAGGTCAACCCAGCTATGTCACCCAGAGGCATGGGCAGTTGGTAATGTAGGCAAGGGAAGGCACAGCCTTCCCAAAACTGCCTACATGACCAACGGTCTAAGGCTGGGGCTGCCTATCAGGGAAATGAAACACCTGTGCCAATGGGAGTAGGGTTCCCATCAATGTAGGTAGCATCTTAACTGAAGCACTACACCACCACAATGGTGCTATTTGAGTTTTAAACATGGGCAAGCCCACAGTTACAATGGTAGAAGCAAAATGTGAAGACTTAAGTGAAACTTGGTGTGGCCACTCCACTCCACTTCTCCTTGATTAGAAATATTCGGTAAAATTATGCATTTTAAACCAAACATTTTTAAAATTTAAGAAGGTGACTCAGTTTATTTAGTCAACAACCAGTAATATTTCTGTTCATCTTCAGGAGTCCAGAAATATAAGCTTAAAAACAGCTGTATGTATATCTAGCAAATTCTGAAGTTTCTTCTCTTCTCTCCCCCAACAGGTCCGATGACTATATCCTCAGAAAGTGGGGTAGAAATTTAATGATAGTTATTGCATTTATAACAAGAGTGGAAACAGGAAGTGTACCCAAAGAGATAAATCAGTATGAACAGAGACCCAAAGCTGATATATTTATGCTAGCCATGTGTCCATTTTCATAGTCAACTATGTTCTAACCACTTTCCTCTGTTGAAAGCGGAATGTAAGTGATCCCAATCAAAAATGCAAACAAAGAGCAGATTTACAAATCTTGTGCTGCATTTGCATAATCGTGTGAGCGGTTTTTTGAAAAAGAAACTGCAGTCTAGATGGGCTTGTTTATTTAAAAAACAAAAACAAAAAAACCACACCACACCCCCCCCACATGCACACACACCCCTTTTTCGAAAGAACCCATACTCCTGAAAAAGTGAGTATGGGTTCTTTTGAAAAAAGGGGGGAGGAGTTGTTTTTGTTTTTTTCAAAAGAGCCCTGTCTAGACTGAGGTTTCTTTTTAGAAAAACCCTTTTTTGAAAAAGCGCTCTCACGCGATTATGCAAATGAAGCACGAGATTTGTAAATCCGCGCTTCATTTGCATTTTCGATCGGGGTCATTTACATTCCTCTTTTGACAGAAGAATGTAGTTTAGATGTGCCCTTAGTTAACCCAGGTGCAATATGAAAGGCTGGAAAGTTGTGATTCTCACATTGGTGAGACTTGAAATGTCACCGCTAGTATATGAAGGACATTTGGAGATTTAAATAAAAAACAAGCACCAGGAGAGAGATCTGTGTGTTATCTGTGGGCAAAAAGGCATTGGGGCACTCGTCATATTGTAAGAATTCTCAGGGATGTAGACATTCTACAAGTGAAATCTCTGCATTCTATTTCTAGCCCTTAGGCAGCGAGCTATAGAGAAAGAGTTTATGGCAGTGAAAAGAAAGTCAACTGACAGCAAATTCTCTAAAGTACAGGTTGAACTTCTCTAGTCTGGCACCCTTAGGACCTGACTGGTGCCAAGCCAGAGAATTTGTCGAAGCATTAACAAAACTTGCACTGCTTACTGGGCTTTTAAAAGACACTGAGGTGTAAAATAGAGTTAAATAGCAGCACAGAATACTGAGAGCCAGGACTGGTGGCTATAAACAAGCTTTATGGGACTATGGGAAATTTGGCCACACCCATAGTAAATGAACATCCAGCTAAGTAAAATCCTTCTGGCCCATGGATGTTGCCAGACCGAAGAGGTTCAGCCTGTATTAATAACCTATGAAGACATTTCATTGTCTCAACCTGACTTTACAATTCACTCCAAAATGCAAGTTAGACATCGGAAGTTTATCACCCTCTCAAAATTTTAGAGGTAAAATTCCACCAAGAAGCCAGTGGTTCATCCACTTCCAGTAGCAAGGACCTTCTCCAGTAACAAAACTGCTATAGGACAGAGGTATGATGAAGGGAGAAAAAGAGCGAGAGAATATGTACCCCAAATCAAAGCGACTGAAGATAATGTTAAGAGGATAGAATTGTACTTAAAAGCCATCACTGGTATCACTTGCAGGTAACAGAGGAGGTACAAAAAGATTGGAAAATACCCTTATAGTCCAGTATCAGATATTCCTGAGGTTGGTACTGCACTGTTTATGGCTGATTCAGCACCCTAAAATAAATACACCTAGCATGACTGCTGAGAATGATGCAGTCCAGCAAAGAGGGAGGGGGGAATCACCAAGCCAAATTATAAGACCATGGAGAGGCAGACAGTTATAGTTCTCATGCATTGGTAGAGGTCAGCAATTTTCAGGACAGAATGTTTTGATCTGGTCCTGAGAAGTACCATGCACCTCAAGGGTAGGTCTACCCAGCAACATTATTTTGAAATAACTTAGTCCACATCTACACAGCAGGCAGTTATTTCAAAATAATGTTGAAATACTGTCAAACTGGAGAATTCTTACTCTGACTCCTGTAGCCCCCATTGTACGAGGAGCAAGGGAAGTTGGAGGAAGAGTGCTCTATTTCAAAATAAATTCTGTGTAGATGTTCCTAATTTCAAAATAAGCTACGCAGTTGACTTAGTTCAATTTGTGTAGCTTATTTTGAGTTAAGCCCCATCGTGTAGACACACCCCATGTCAGAAGGTGTTAGTCAAGTTTAGGACCACTCCGCATTAAGCTATTTGTTGCTGGGCAGTAACTCTGAGTTAATACCCAAGAATTCTCTGTTTATCCAATTTAAGGAACAAGGAGTTGGAGAAATAAAGCTTAGATTGTAAGATAGACGCAGCCACAAACCCTAGTTCAACAAGATATATGCAGCCACAAACCCTAGTTCAACATTGTGCAAGTGTGAGAGAAGGATGGATGTATGATCCCCAAGAATATAGGGCAGGCCACACAATTGTGAGAGAAATGGACTTTTCTAAAAACACATGAATAGTGTCTTAAGCTACTGCATAAAGGACTAGAAAACTAGGTCTTTATGCTGAAAGACTGACTGGGACCTTTAAGTTACTTTAAAGTGGTTGCTTAAGATGAGGTTTCCTACTGGAGATGAGCCTTAGTGTAGTTTTCACTATAGTTACACACTTAATAAAGCCATAACCTTGGACAGGGACATCAGGCTACAACCATGTCAACCATTTACCCATGGGAAATAGGGTGCAGGGAATGGGAAGGTGGAATCTATTGGCATTTTTATCACAATAGTTTTTATTTTCTCCCCCCTGGTCCCCACCCAAGAAGGCTGGTGACGGGGCCATCCTTACCCATATGCAGAATATGCAGTTGTAAACATAATTTGGGGCACTACTGGCTCTTCATGTCTACCCACCTGCCTCTTCTTATCCCTGTTCAGTGGCTCTGCTTCCTCCAGAGAGGATCTAGTTAACTTACAAGTGAAAAAACCTGTCAGACCTATTAGCAGAACATTGAACCCATCAAAAGAGCCATTCAAATGGGAATGAAGCCAGTTGCCAACCCCAGGAATATACTGTCAGTTTTTTAATTTACTGTGTTAATCTATAGGGTCTTAGTTTAAAATATTTTATTCATGTGATTTTTATGATCTTCAGCAATACAACTCTAAAAAAATTGCCATCCTCCCCTGGCTGCTTTTGGGCATAGGGACACCAGTTTAATAGTACTGGTATTACTATTAAATACCCCATAAATCCGAAGGACAGCCCTGCCTGATGGACATATATATGAGCTGCATGGAGCATCTGGTGTCCTCTCCTCCCCCTCGTCTATGCATTTTTTCAGGAAGAACCCCCAAGTCCAATTCTACTCTCACTGGACTCCACTGCAAAATTCCCATTGGGCTTCAATGTGAGCAGGCGTATGCCCAAAGGTATTACAATTAATAAGGATCAGTTACAAAAAAATACAGATACTGCATGTGCCAAGTGAAAGGGAGCAATGTTATAGGGACTGTGGGAATCTTAACACTGAATTGCTAATTTTAACCCTTTAAAAATATCATTCAGTATTGCACAAATGTGATTCTGTGCCAAGAGAGGTCTCCAGAATCAAGTACTACAGCTAGATCTTATTCTGTTCTCCAATGACTGTACAGACCAGCACTGGCAATGGTTAAAGTTTTATCATGTTGGTTTTTATAAATAAGAGTCATTTACAGGGGAAGGGCATAAGAGAGCATAGAAAAAGCAAAGAGCTGAGAAAGGTCAGCTATTTCCCATCAGATAATTACTTATCCTCTAAAGTGCAGTCATGTACTCTAACTGCATGGAGCCCAAAATATTAAAGCACTCTCATGTGCCCAACAGATTCATTGATAGGAGGTAAATTAAAGTGGGGGTGGGGAGAAGAGAGAGTTCTTCCCATGTAGACATCTTCCCAATCCTGTGCCACAGACTGACATCACACACACAGTGCCTGGGTACTACAAGAAGCTGTGAGTACATGTTACTAATGTTTTAAAGACCGCTACAAACTGATTGTTGGGTCATCATTGGACAGGCAGGTGATTCCTCTCACTATGCATCTGAGCTGAAGTCCTTATCAGGCTACTCCCAGATGCTTGCAGGAAGTCTCTTGTGCTCTTCTAATTTGAGATATAATGTATACCCATAGCAGTAAGCCATGTACAGGTTTGTTTTTGTTTAAAAAAAAAAAAAGCAAACACAGCTCCGGTAGCTTTTCAGTCATCTTTCATCATAACTTACAACCAGCTGTGGCATGCAACAGACAATAGCATGTGCCCATGAGTCAGCCTCTTCGATTTTTTCTGTGTACGAGCCTGAAGAGGTTCACACTTAAGGGGTTCATAATGCCTTAGCATTTACAGGAAATGAATTATGTCTAAAAAAAGGAAACAGCTGCATTTCCCAGAGATATCGAACATAAAAAACACAACATTTGTGATTATCAGAGAAGTTTGCTACATGCCAGGGGCAACATTCTTCAAGCAGAGCAAGCATCAAAGTCTGTTCCCAGTTGGATCAAGATAGATGCTTCAGAGTAAAATCCTTAATAAATACATAATGCATGAGAACCCCACTGTCTGCTTTATCTTGAACCCTTGCAGAGTTTCAAACAATATGTTATTAAGTGAAAGAGAGCCTGGCTTGACACGTGAAAACAAGGTAAAGTTTGTTTCCTTTAAAATTTTTGTTAAGCTTCATTTCATGGAAAGTTTCAAGAGCTAGCAGGGCAATATCAAAGGGTGCCATAATCAAGAATAATTGGATGTAATAGTAGAACATCACATTTTTGCACACTCAGCATATGGCCTTGGATTTTAGTTGCTATAACAATGCTGCTTCATCTTCAGAGAGCATATTACTACCTTGTGCCCCAGAGAAGCTATTACTTTTTCTATGTGGGAATAAGTCTCCAGGGTTTGGTGGAGGGAGGAGGAAAGGGAAAGGCAGAATAGAAAATATATATATATATTAAATTTATAAAAGGAAGACTTTAATTCAATAGATGAACTTTGTCAAAATCTATACTGATGCTGCAAAAGGCAAACAGTTTGTTAGTATTTTTCCAAGTTCTTTAAATGCAGTTTAGATGATAAATTAAGACATATAATTATTGCACACACTAGTTTAATGTATCAGTTATATTCAGTTCAGTTTTACATCAATCAAAATTGAATCTTCAGCTGTTTTGCTTACCATCAGTCAAGCAAACTGTTGCAGATTTGGTAACTTTAAGTATCTCTTATGTCTTGAAACGGTAAGCAATAACTCCTTTTTGAACCCTATTCTACCAAATTTTCATTCTGATACCGAGCCTCTCAGTCAAAAGTCACCTACCACTGGAGATGTGTACGTTTCAATAGACTGCTCCAAGGGTCCTTCGTCCTCGGTCAGGGAGGCAAAAGCACTGTCCACTGAAAGTATGCCCATATCCGAACACAGCAAAGTCCAGCTTTCTACAGCACCTTTTTCAGTGCTATTGAGAACACGCCAGTGGGTCATGATTGCAGAAGATGCGTTAGCCCACAGACTGCAAAACCAAGGAATCTTGGCAAGTGCCATACATGTCACCGCCCAAGTTGGATTGACAGAAGCAAACAAGACACAGTTGCAGCATGCTGGAAATAGAGATCTCCTGGTAGCAGCTATGACCCCCAGGGTATTCTCTCTCCAACACACAGGGCTCTGAGAAAAGTTGTTTTGCTCTGTGTAGACAAACAGCCAGCAAAGCATTAAGCAAGTGCTAAGCTCAATAAGAGCAATTTTGAAAGAGATGAGCAGCTAAAAATGCAGAAATTAGCTGTCAATATCATAGCTGCTGAAGCATCCGTCTTTGCCAGTTTTTCTCACTCATCTTTATATTTTAAAGGTGAGAGAAGAGAAGTGAGCACATGTAGAACAAAGAATCAACATCATCTGCTGTTTGTGCTGAGGAAGACAAATGAGCTATTTCATCTCCAGAATTTACACCGGAACAAGGAGGTTTCATGTCAAACACAAATCAGCTAGACAGAGCTACTGCCTCTCTGTTTCATTTTAAAAGTCTCACTAGGAGCATTGCTCATCTCCTTGGAGGTTAACAGCAATTTGTTTCTCTCAAACACAAGTCAAAGGTTTTTCTCTCAGTATGAATCCTTGCCATTTCTAAATCTCACAGTAGTTGACACAACATCGTTAATGCAATGGAAAGAAAGTGTGTAAAGTCAGAAGCCTTTTTACTACAGCTTCTTTAGCACTGGGTGAGCTAAGAAGCAGTCACATTGCCTCTAAATTATATCAAAATAATGTAATATCAAATTGTTAAGAAGGTGCTCCCCATCCTAATAGTACTCAGCATCACAAAAGAAACAGATCTTGCAGTGTTTAGTGGCAACTTTGTTTGTTAGCTTTCTGTCTGGCAAGGAATCTTTCAATGGTTCCAGTTATAAAATCTCTATTGTTTTGCCTTTCTGATTCCCACTTCTCTATTGTTTATCTGCATGAGCTTTGTCCAATTCTTTAATTGTTCCTGTCCTCAATAACTAATTTTGCAACATTTAAATCAACTCAAGTGTTGGGGTATGATTGGTTAAAGAATTGTTTCATAGCAAACTAGGATTGGAGAAAAAAATAAATACAGTTTTGTTGTAGTTTAGTTTAAAATGATTGGTAATGATAAAACTAAGCAGAACTCAAATTTCACTATATAAACCAGTGATGCGCAGCCTAGGTTAGTGAGTGGGCTACACGAGTGGCCCTCCTTCAATTCAGTGGGCTACAAGATTATTGTTACCAAGACAATCTCCCGGGATGGGGTATTGTTGCTAACAGCACTTGTGTACCTACAATTTCCGGGGTGTGCTGATTGAACTGTAGCTGTGTTTTGATTGGATACAGAGGGAGCACATGGCTTCCACTGTCAATGTTGCGTGCAATCAGCATACACCTCACTTCACATGCCCTTGCTTTAGATGCATGTAACTGTAGCAATACAGGTTGAACATCTCTAGTCCAGTCCCTCAGGACCTGATTGGTGCTGAACCACAGAATTTGCTGAATCAAAGGAAGTCAGTATTGTCTAATGCCATTACCTACACTTCCATTGTTTATTGGGCTCTTAGAAGATATTTAGGGGTAAATTAGAGATAACCAACAGCACAGAACACTGAAAGCCAGGACTGGTGGCTGTAAACACACTTTATGGAATGGTGTGAAACGTGGCCACATCCATGATAAGTAGACATCTGGCTAACTAAAAATCATGCTGGACCACGGATGTTGCCAGACCAGACCGTGCCAGACTGGAAAGGATCAGCTTGTATCAGCAGGAAAAAACAACAACAAACTACATGGACAGAAACCAGCAGAATCTGGCAACCCTGCGCCTGAGCAATGGTAAACAAAATAGGTCTCAAAGGCTACACAAAGAATCCCGATGGGCTTCATGCAGTCGGTGGGTCGCAGGTTACCCGCTGTGGAATTAAACTGATGCCCAAAAGTCAGTTCTTTGGAACCTAACTCCAGAGGACAGCCAAGATCAGAGTTGCCACACTTCAACGCACTGCCAACCATATTGTGCATAAACTGGAGACGTGCCGGACAACATGATCCTGACTGGCCAGCATGGAAAATGTGCCTGCTTTATTGGGAGTGGTAAACATTGTGTGATTAGTGTCTGTAGTCTTGTTTTTGTAATGGTTAATAAATAAGATAAGGGATAATACTGTATAAGGCTAGTTCACTGGTAAAAGGTCTACAAGCCCACAGAAAGTCATGTCCTAAGCCCTATAAACTGGGTAAGGCTGTCCCTGAGCCCTATCAACTAATAAACCAGGGGTGGGCAATAATTTTTAATGGGGAACCACTCCAAGATTTGGTAAGTGGCCAAGGGCTGCACTTCTGTGGAGGGAGTGTGGGGTCTGGGATGGAGGTGCAGAAGGAAACTTAGGGTCCAGGAGAGAGTGATGACCTGGGGCAAGGGAATGGGGTGCAGCATTAAGGAGGGGGTATGGGTGCAGGAGAGGATGTTAGCCTGGGGCAGTGTATAGGAGGAGGTACAGTGTATGGGAGGAAGCCATGACCTGGGAGAAGTGGGGAAAGAAGTAGAGAGGTCTTGGGTATTGGCCTGGGGCAAGAAGTTGGGGGGGGGGGGGGGGGGGGAGGGAGAAGAAAAGAGGTGGGGTGCCAGAGGCAGGCTCTGGCTGGGAGGCACTTACCTAGGCAGCTCCCAGCCAGCAGCCCTGCAGGAACCTGAGACAGGCTCCCTGCCTGTTTACTGCAGTTCCAGGCTCATGGGCTGGCTCCACCACATCTCTGCTCTGAGCATGGGGAAAGAGCAAAGAGAGGGAGGCTTCACACAGTGCCCCTACCCCCAGTAAAATTTCTCAGCTCCTATTGACTGGAAACCGGTCAAATGAGAGCTCAGAGATTTTGCTGGGGAGCAGGGCAGTGCACAAAGCCTCCCTCCTCTCTCCCCGGCATCCAGAGCAGAGTTTGAGCTGTCCTCTGCCTAAGGGTTCTGGGAAGGGGGCCGCGGGCCTGATCAGGTGGTTTGACAGACAATCTGGCCCACCAGCTGCCTCTTGCCCACCTCTGGTGGTGGTGCCTAAATTGAGTGCACTGAGAAAACACCCTAAAGAGAGAGAGAGAGAGAGAAACAGCACTGTTCATCATCTATTGTTTATGGGATTAATCCACAATTAGTTTCCAGGATTCTACACAACATTTGTTAACATATGCAATGTTGGATACTATGCTGCATCCCTTACTAGCATGCATTAGTTTGGCTGTCAAAAATGGAAGCATGAATGCGAGTAAGGGAGACTCTTGTCAGTAAGGACCACAGGCTGGGGTCCAGCATAGCTCATATGCACTAAAGGAAAAGGTAAAAAATCCCACAGCAACTAATTTTGGTCTCTTTTTGGTCTCTTATACGCATTAAAAGTAGGGGGACCATAGTTCCTTGTGCAGAATATGGGGCACCTGGCAAAATTACTCATATTTAACTGAGTTCAATGGCAATCATCATACAAACATTCAAATTAACATTGATTTGTCTGAGCCCCTGTTAAAAAGAAACACTATACTAAGCATGGCACAAGCAGCATGGGACTCTGCAAATCTGGCAGCCGACAAGGGACCTGACTATTTCCCCCACCTTAAACCCAAAATATAGTTATCCAATGAAATTGCATCTCTAATTTTCCTTATAATTGTCAGCCCAACACTGTGGTGCCATCACAGTAGACAGGAATTTGTCGCACTGGAGATGCAAGAGGGAAAAAAAATGCACATACTGACCGATGTCTGACATTCCATCCTGGATTCCAAACCCCTACACCAAGTGTAGCTACAATTTCACTGAAATGCAGCCACTTCTAGAGCTAGCACACCACACACTGCAAAAGCAGCTTAGAATTCACAGCCAACCTTACAATAGAAAACAAGCCTGCATATGCCACAAAGAAAAATCATTGTGTTAGAAACAGGTAAAATTTTGTTTTTACACAGTATCTGAAGAACAATGAGATTCATTGTAAAGATTAAAGAAATACCTTCCCCATGTATATGACTCGCATGTGCCGGAATGTACCCAAAGACATCTAGCCGACTGCTACACCTTCAGATTCATGTTGCTTTTCATTCTTCTCTCCCTGGGATCAATGACTCAACCATATGTTCTTTAAGGACAGAAACTGTCATTGGTGGTGGTGATCAGTATGACACAGACATTTATTATAAGCTATCACAGAGCTATATTCTGCCAATATTGTAATCACTACCAAATCATCAATCTTTTCACTGGGAAATTAAAAAAAAGTCAGATTCCTCCCTGCTAACAGTACTGAGTTGGTATGCATGTTACAAACCCTACAATAAATATTGGCAGCATCAGATTCATGAAAAGGCTGATGGCCATTAAAGTATTCATTTACATTTTTGCTAACATGCTTTTCCTTATTAACAAAGGATGCATCCTCTGTTAATAACAGTGATAGACTCTTAAAAACAGGTAATGCAGAGTATATTTTTCCCTCCCACATGTCACTCAAACTAAAATATGCTCTGCTTTTTATTTTCATCTGATTCAGTTATTAAATTATAGTTTACTACAATAATGACTTTTATAGTCATACTTTATATTAAGTAGTTTATGTAAGGTTGTGGGTTTTTTATGCATACCAACTTTCATAGAATTGTCTTGTTGTAAAGCCTATAGAAGCAGTTTTTCACCTCTTTCTGTAGAATTTTTTTAGATTAAAAAATGCTCACAATAAGCACTGAATTGCATGAATGATAGTATTGGGGACAAACTTAAAAAACAACAATTAGTCTGGTAGCACTTTAAAGACTAACCAAACATGTAAATGGGGGGTGGGGGGAGAGAAGAGATACTTCACTGTTAGGGTATGTCTACACAGCAAAGTTATTTCGAAATAATAGCCCTTATTTCAAAATAAATTTCCTAGCGTCTACACAGCGAAACCACTACTTCGAAATAAATTTGAAATAGTGGAGCGCTTATTTCAAATGTGGTAAACCTCATTCTACGAGGAATAATGCCAAATTCGAAATAGGGGGCCTCCAGCCTTCCCAGGGTGCCCTGGTGGCCACTCCAGCCTCAATCAAGAACACTTCTCTCCCTCCCCCATCCATGGAGTCTTTAAGGGTGTAGACTCTGGCCACAGTGCCTGTGCCAGCTCCAAGCCTGCCAGCCCAGAG
>CM057847.1:74082344-74102637 GCA_030068395.1 Apalone spinifera | reverse complement strand
TGATGCCCTGCCGGAACCGGTTTCAGCTGCCCTTAAATGCGACCCAGCGTCCCATCGGTGTGGACGCGCTAGTTCAAATTAGCAAAACGCTAATTCGAACTAGTTTTTAAGTCTAGATGCGCTAAGTCGAATTAGCTTAGTTCGAATTAACTAATTCGAACTAAGTTAGTTCGAATTAGCGCTGTAGTGTAGACATACCCTCCTATAGTAACACCCTCTGATGTGGAGAGATCAGATGGCTATTACTGTACAATGTCTCTTTCAATGAAAGCTCACTGTTGTAATGATTCTTGTTGTATTTCTGATAGTTTCATGACAAGAACCTGTAAGGCCGGTCAATACTTTCTCAACAAACAAATAGTAAATACTTTGAACTTAACATTGTATTTTATCCCTATCAGTACTAAGTCTATATGGATCACAGCTAACCAAAAATCAGTCCTTGCTGTGATAGTCATTCAATCTACCCTTGATGTTTATTAGTAATATTTGTAATTTGGAGCCCCAGGTATAGACCAAGACCTGCTATGTTAAGTATGCAAACATACAATAAAAAGATAGTTGTTACTGTTACAACCCACATCTGTAAGATGCAAACAAAACAAAACAAAAAAAACCCCAAACAGGACTCCCTTTCTGGGGTGACTAAGCCTGAGACTTTGGTTACTGCATGTACAGTAACATTTGGGATGAGCAGTCTGACAGGAGTGATGAACTGGGGACTCAGGTACTGATGGAACAGTCCCTTAATGCAAGTCAGTTTCTTATTTGGCTAACTGCCTTTCTGCAGCTCCATATGTTTTACATTTGATTGGGCCCATCTATATCTGCCTCTGCTTAGAGATGCTCAACACAGATATTAAACCTCAGAAACATGGACATTTCAAGTCTATTATAGTGAGATAGGCCAGACACTATGAGCACACAGAATAGTCACAGATGATTATATCAGTAAGTGTTGTTTATACCTGTGTGTTCCTGACTGGCTGGGTTTCTTGTGGAATCTGGAATTGCTGGAGGCTAATTAATGCAGATTCCCAGTGACAATTGTGCAGATAAGCAGCCCTTTGAAGCTTCACTCCCTGTGGGAAATCGCATAGACTGGTTTTACCTGATTCAGGAGCCCTGGGATACAAAGACCCCAAAAACTGCACGAGGGTTAGCCTGACCTGACTCAAGAGAGACAACCAGAGAATTAAAAAAACACAAAACACTTATGTATGGATGTATTAGAATCCACAAGGATGATGGGTAGTATCTGGTAAATTTAAACTTATTACAAGTTCTCTCATGCTTCTATCCTTAAAAAGAATTCAATGTGTTGAAAAAGCTGTCTTAAAGCTATCAATTTTGTCTCAGAACTGCAGGTGGTGAATGAAAGCCAGAACTGCTGGAATACACACAATGAGTTCCAAAAAGACTGAACCCTAGTCTGAACATGGACACAGGTTCTAAGCCTGACTAATATGACAGCTGGAGGCGTTAGATCTAAGGGGTGCTTAAGTGAAGGACATGAAAGGCACAGAGCTGCAGTTAACCCTGGAACTGTGACAAGGGGATCCATTCATGTGACTTTTAAAAATCAACTTGGAGAGCCCAAGTGATGGATTTCATCTTCACAGAGGTGACTTGGACACTCAATGCCTGGCAACAATAACACTGTACATTTAAATTCTTCAGTATGAAAACCAAACCCCTTATTTTCAAAGGGCAGCCCTGCTAGATTTGTCACACACCACACAAGTTACACAGTGCAATTCACTTAGGGCCTGATCCTGTGCTCCAGGGTTTTCCCAATGTAAGGACCATTTGGATCAAGCCCAGAAAGTATAATAAAGCTCAGAAAAGTACCTATGTACAAAAACTCATTCTTCCTCTCATTTGTCCTACCTACATATTGCAATGATAAAAACAAGCTTTTCCTGCATGTCTACCTCCTATTAGCCCAGTGGAGACAACACATGTGAGGAAGAGAGATGGGTTCTATTCCTTTTGGTGCAGCATTGGAATTGTTATATCCTGGTCAATTGTACATGTGAAAATCCATTAGCGACAGAGGGACTGCACAGATGTAATGAAGGCATAAATGCCCATCCCCCACATTCTAAATTAGTGGTGATCGGCCCGAAGGAAAGAAACCAACTTAATTCTCTAATCCTAGGATAAGTCTGTGGGACTGACAGAAAAAAAAACATCTAAGCTACTAGCAAACTGGTAACATGCCATCTGGAATCTGCGATTCAAGAATCATAGAAGTTAATGATTCCATCTTTTCAGCACTTTTAAAACTTTGAATCTCCACCCCTCACCATCACCGGACACACCTTCAGGATGCAGTAGAGAAGGGTTGGGGGAGCATCTGGAAGCAGGGACAGCATGTTATATGGGCCTGTGGTGCTTAGGCTCTACGAATATTCCTGGCCCAGAGACCTGGCTCCACCAAAATTCAGGGCTGAATCTTTTCCCTGGCCCTTCCTGCCGCCTTCTATGTTGTCCCTGAGCTATTTAAAAGGGGCTGGCGATCCCACCACTACCAATGGCAGTGCAGCGGGGTTGAAGAGGCTTCCTGCCTGCTCACTCTGAATGCCTGCTGGCACACCCTGCAGCTCTTAGGTGGGGCTTTGTGTCTCTACATGCTGCCCCCTGTCCTGAGGGCTCCTGCAGCCAATGGGAGCTATAGGGGCAGTGCCTGTGGGCAGCAGCATGGAGACCCCCTGACTCCCCTGCCCACGAGCATCCTCTAGAGAAGGGTGCAGGTAACTTACTGGAGTTGCTCCAGGTAAGCACCAAGCCCCACACTTCTGCCGCTCCTCCCTCCCCCAAACTCCATCGCAGAGTCTGCACCCCAAACTTCCTCCCACACCCAAACTCCCTCCCAGAACCTGGCCCCTCACTCCAATCTCCTGCCTCAGCCCAGAACCCACACCCAAACTCTGACCCAAAACCCTCACCCCTCCTGCACTCAAACTCCCCCCTGGAGCCTGCACCTTCTCCAGCTCCCCAGCCTCCTGTCCCAATCCAGAGCTCGCACCCTGCACCCAAACTCCTTCCCAGAGTCATAAGTAGGTCGGAGGGGGGACTTGGACTTGTTCTGAGCACCACCAAAAATTCTACCAACCTGCCACCAGAGTATGAAAGAGGGCTGCTGCAGGCTTCGGCGACAGATCAAAAGTGCAAAATATAGCAAAGGGCTGAGTTTTAGTATATCCTCTTCAGCCATTACTATAAGCAGTGCCTGCATCTGCCTTGTCATTCTGCTTGAATTAGTATGCACAATGGTAGGTCCAGCTAAAGAAAAAGTATACCGCACACCCTTCCCCCCCCCCCCCCCCCCCCCCCCCGGAGATCTCTCCTTGGGGGAGGCAAGCAAGAAAGCTGGGTTCTCTTAACTCTTCTGGCAGAAGCTGGGACCCTGTCTGTACAGACCAGCTGTTTCCCCTCTTGCTCAAGGCATCAATGGGACCACCTTTATGCCACTGCCCTCAGCCATGAAACGGAAGCAGGATCATTAAAGGAGAAATACAGGCGACCCCCGGACTTACAACCTAATTTGTTCCAGGAGAACTGTTGTAAATGGAGCTATCGAAAGTCGAACCCTTATTTCCTATAGGTGAAATGATATAAATAGGGGTTCTGTTCCTGGTCCGCTTTGCCTCCTGAGAGTTGTAAGTCCCCAGCTGTGCTGGGCAGAAGTGGCATGGTACAAGCTGCTCCCATAGCTGGCTGGGGTTGTGCTGGGAGGAAGGAAAGGACCGATGCTGGAGAGCTGGCTGAGCAGCCAGCTGGCATGCTGAAGGTGAAGGGGAGGAAGGAAAGGACCCATACTGGAGGAGCAGCCATAGGCAGCTAGGGTTGTGCCGGGTGGAAGCGTTAAAAATTGATTGAGACACTGAAATTTAAAAAGCACTGATGCATATTCATTATTGGAGAAGCTGGGAATCTAGGCACATCACACAGGAAGTGAGAGCAGCACTTTAAGGTGGAGAAGCCTCCGAGATTTTGAAACTCCTTACAAGCCAAGGGTGAATCAACTTTCAACCAACTGTTAAAGATTTCACTCCATGTTCCACTGTGAATTCATACATTTGGATCAGAGTTTGATGCAGATTTTTCTTCTTGTTGCATCTAGGAAATATTGCCAGACTCACCCCACCATTATCACACACGCACATTCTGAATTGACAGAACCTGTATAGGCACACTATATTTCTTTAAAGTCTTCCAAAATCTCTCTAATTTTCAGGCCTTTTAAAGAGCATCTGTACAACAGTTCATGAGAGCAACTTAGATTAGCCATTCCCAAATGTTTCCCAGTAAAGGCCATAGTAACAAGAGGTCTTTTGAAGAAATAATTTCTCGCTAAAATTTGCTGCAGCAGAAAACTCTTGTTCGGTGGAACTCTCACCAAATCCAGAACCATCTCATTGTAGGTCATGACCCCTTTAAAAAGAACCTACTGCAAAGTCTGGTTTAAAATTTCGAGAGTTAAATCCTCTGGGCAACCTATTTTCCTAGTGTCGAACTGGTGTAAATGTGAATGTGAAAGGAGACCACCAAGGAAACCCAAAGGGATAACTACCTGGGTTTGTGGGTGGGAAAAAAAGTTAGCAACATTTTCCTCTCTCTGCCAAACCCCTTCTCCTGCACACTTCTGTGCAGTGGCATTGGAACATTTTTAACACTCAGGCACTGAAAGCCAGTCCTTTCTCCCCGTCCACCCTCCCATGCCCAGAGCTGGGGCAGAGTGTAGGGCCATGTCTCTAGGAGGGCAGGGGGACCTGGATAGAGGAAAGGGGGCTGGCACTGGCAGCTGAGATGCAAGGGTGGGGGCCCTGCTGCATACTCCACACTGCTTATTCCCATGCCTAAGCAACTATGGCTTTATCCTGCAGCCTTTAGCCAGCTTGATAGGGGCACCAATATATGACTATTAACATCCCATAGTGGGAGGGAAATGGAAAGTAATGTGGGCAGAGTGGAGGGGGGCTGATGAGCTATGCTCCCCCACATATTTTTTCTATGCATCTGACACACACACAGCTACATACATAGTCAATTCTGTTCAAAGTTCATTATGAAGCAAGCAGCCTTGTTTTACACTGTATATTGTCAGCATCACTGGATGGCAGTAGAAAGGAAGCAATTGTATTTAGAGGGTCTGAGAGTTTCGTGCTAAAATTTACTGAAGTCTTTTTATCCCCAAAATGTCAGTCAATCCTCTATTGTTTTGATAAATTTTGTAACAGATGCTGCAGTAACCCAAATGAATCCCATCTGGGAATCTAATATAATATCTCCACTCTAAGTGTACACCACTAAACATAAATTATTTAGAGAGTCTCCTTGGAGAAAGGCCAAAAAGCAAAAACGTCAGAGACATTTCCACATCTTTATTCCAGTAAATGAGTTACTAAGCTGGGCTTTCAAATATCCATCTGGATGGGAAATTCAGTTGTAGTCCAGTGGCCTACAGTTTGCCGTTGACGTTTCTAAGCGCAATTAAACAAAAGGAACAATGTTTAGTAGCACGATGGCAATCAAATCCTGGTTGTAGTCTGAATCTTCTCCATGGTCATGGTTGCAATCAGGGCTTCTTTTCAAGGCTAGTTTTTAGCCACCTATGAATGCCACAAAGAAAATGGCTCACATTCTCAAATAAAGCAGCCGCTTTTTTTTTTTGCGGGAGGGGGGAGGGGGGCTTTTAAAAAAATTTGCAATGTGTCTATTGTCCTACTACAGTTTAAACCTCAAAAATCTGGGACTTGTTGGTCTGGCAACATCCATGGTCCTTCTGGACCACGGATGTTGCCGGATCAGAGAGCTCTGGCATTGGGAGTGTGAGCAAGCTGGGAGTTGAACAATGGGGAGCCCCACCAGTGGGGCTAGCCATGGCCTAGAACCCTGTCTATAGGGAGCCCCAGTGAGGTAGGGCAGAAGGGAACTGCCACGCTCCATCTTGGGGGAGCCCCAGCTGGGTGGGGCAGCAGCCAGCGAACGCCATCCCTGAGGAGTTCCAGCTAGGCAGGGCAGCAGCAGGGCTGGCACATGCATCCTCAGGGAGTTCCAGCTCGGTGGGGCAGAAGTGGGGCCACTGTGGCTGGGGAGCTCCTTCCTGGGGGAGCTCCATTCAGCCTGCTACAGCTGAGACCAAGCCAGGCAGCAGCAGGGCTGCAGCCCTGTGACAGTGGGGCTGGAACAGAGCCAGCTACAGGGAAGGGCAGTGGGCTGGGACGACCATGATAGTGGACCTCCCTGATCCAGCAAAATGCCACATTCAGGACGTCAGGTGCCAAGGGTGCCGGACCAGGGAGGTCCAACCTGTATTGTTCTTACCATCAGAAGGCACGTCCCTCACTATCGCACGAACACATGGGCAGATTTAAAAAAAAAAAAAAAAAAAAACTCCACAAACCACACACACCACGATCTAAGCACTCAAAGTTGGGCCTAGATTTGAAGAGGGGTCTGCAGTCATCCAGGCACCAAAGTAACTGGCCATGTTTTCAGAAGAGCTCAGTACATTGGACACTGAGCTGTATTGAATATCTGGCTTTAAGTATCTCAATAGCAGGGATGCCAACAGCCTGTGCGGGCCTGTGGGCAAGGTAGGGGGCCCAGCTTGGTGTTCCCGGAAGGGACGGGGCTTCAGACAGAAGGGGTGGGGCCTCTGCGCTGCCCAGAATGAGCCGTCACGACCCCCCAGCCCTTAGAGCTGCCCACCGTGTGCAGCACTGAGCCCCAGCAGCAATTTCCAGGGGGTGAGGCTCTGGCTGCCACAGCAGCCAGGGCTGTAGGGTCCCTTTGAATCTCTGGGCCACGGGACAACTGTCCCCTTTATTCCCCTCCCCCCATCTCACTCTTGGCAGGCCTGCACAATGGGAACTGTTGGGTGCTGAGTATTTGTGAGGCTGTGGACCTTATGCAGGCTTGTGTGCAGCAATTTCTGGAGTGTGTGCATGCTTTTTTTGTAAATGTGGACCGCAATGGTGTGAATGCATTCCCCACGTTCCCCCCAAGTAAGTGGGGAAATCAGTCCCAGCCTTCCCCCGGCTGGTCAGATCACGGGGGAAGGAGGCTCAGGCAATGTGCTACTCCTGCCTTCCCCTGGCAGGCCAGAGCTTGCTTATCTGGGGGACCATGGAGGGGCGTTTTCACACCCTTCATATATTCCTGCATATAGGCCTGCTATTTTTAGGCAGGATTAGAGCTCTTGAGAATGAAAATCTGGCCCTGATTTTGGGCATCTAGCACATGAAAATCTGGCTCTGAATTATTTTGGAAGACTGATCTATCATGAGGAGATGCATATTATTATTATTATTATTAAGGAGAAATATAGTCTCTTGATATTTAAGCTTGTAACTTAACTTACGTTTTAAAGGACAGCCATCACCTTGCCAAGTTAAAAATTCAACCTCATGTTTTAAATGTTAAATTTTGCTGTCAGATGAAGCTTAAGTGTTTCTATCCTGAAATTCTGAAAAGCTGAGCAAACACATTTCCACATCAGGTTTTTAGAAAGACCCCTCTTTGAAAATCACCATGCTTCTAAATGTTTCTTTATATCCCCCGATATAATGAAAATAGAGTAGGATTTTAATTTAGTACTCTCTTGGTAATTCATTTTGAATCATAATTTTGTGGAATGGCTAGTAGTCAAGTCATAAAAGCCAACAATATCCAGAATTAGTATTTTGTTTTAAGACAGTAGAGCAGAGCCTCTGTCATTGTAGCTGGTGAGGGAAAAAATCCAAGCCAATAGGTATAATTTCTGTTATCAAAACAGAAATAAAAAATAGTAAATGCAAGTCCTGCTAACAGAGAATGACTTGAATTCCAACACCTGTGAGCAGGAACAATGTAAATAAATTGATTTTCATAGATTCAGATTCCAAGGTCACGAGGGTCCTTGACTGATTTCCTGCACAACATAAGCCAGACACTTGTTGGCATCCAGCTTGGGACAACCTCCTGCTCCAGGCCCTGCCTCCACTCTGTCCTTTTGCCCACCCTCCACCCCTGCTCCACCTCCACCCTGCCTCTTCCTGCCCCAGCTCCGCCTGCTCCCACCCCCATTTCATCCCTTTCCTGAAACCTCCTCCGAGAGATATGAATATTTTAAATAGAAAGGTGGAGTGAAAATATTTACATAAATAAAATAAAAAATAAAATGACCCACAGGATGAGTGGGGGACCTCTTGCAGGGCTGCAGCAAGGACCATGCCCCCCTGCACTCACCATGGCAGTGGGTGCCATGGGAAACTAACCAACCCAGTGGCCTGCTCCTCTTCATCGCCATTGCCCAACCGGGTCACTCTGCTTCACCGTGGCAGAAAGTAGAGTGCCCTGGCCCCAACCTGCTCCCCAGAGCCTGTATCACTCCAGGAGCGGAGAAAAGTGGTCTGGGGCCAGGTCCAATGTGGTGAAGCGGAGTGACCCAGCTAGGAGACTGCGGTGGAGCAGAGCAGGCTGTTGGGTCCTTTGGCTTGCCATGGCTCCCACCATGAGAGAGACTGTGGGGAAGCCCCTAACCCCGGCTGCTGCCCTGCGCCACCCTCCATCTCAGCCTCATGTGCTAATATCAATATGGGGGACTGTCCCATCCATAGGATGGTTGGGGTGGTGGCCAGAGAGCCCCCTGAAAGTGCAGGGCCTAGGGCAGCTGCCCTGACCCGTCTTACAGACAGAGTGCCTTTGTGTCCAGCTCAAGAAATTACTCATTCATTATCATCAGCGTCTATTATTTGCATTGTGGCCATGGCGAGGCATCCCAATCACGGATCATATTGATAAGCATTATACAAGCAGGTAACAACAGAGACTGTTCCAGCCTCAGAAGTCTCACCATCTTAGCATAGGAACACAAATAAAAAAACCTTGTGCCGACAGCCTACACCCAGAGGGGAAGGGAAGACAACCGGTAACACTGATGCTCTAACAGGGCAGCACACAACTCTCATGAGCACCCATTTTGACTGGGTGTATCTGCAGCTTTTAAATAGCCCCAGCTCCGGTAGTGATGGGCCTACCCCGCAGAGCTTGCACCCTGTAGGTAATGTTTTCACACTCGTGTTCCCTTCTGGTCCCTGATCTCCACCAGGGCCTCTTGAAAGTTCCGTTTCCCACTGTCCAATTGTAGCCCAGTTCCCCAGTTGTTTGCTCACCACTCCAGGTCCCAGCCCAGAGACTGTAAGAATAGCAGCCACACATCGCTAGGTCCTTTCAACTAACTGCTTATGGTTCCCTGGGCTACTTCTCCAAAGCCACAGCATTCACTAAAGCTTCACCCTTACGCTGGGGTTCATTGAAGGCTCTGTCTATCCTACCACTCTGTTGAGAAAACATGTGTTGGTGAGGGAGTGTGAAAAAACCCACATCCTTGGCCAACACAAATTTAACAGGCAGAAGTGCTAGGTGTGGACATGCTACATCAGCAGGAGAAGCTCTCTTGCTGAGATAGCTAACGCCACTTGTTCAGGACGGTTTAGTTGTGCTGGCAGTAGAGCAGCTTACTCTGGCACATCTGTCGTAGTACAACTATACTGCTATAAGGTCCATAGTGCAGGCATAGCCATAATTCAGGTCCAGTGTAGGAGGAGAAGAGAGGAATTCTTCAAATATTTCCTTTAAACAATTCTGCCATGATGGATACAAAACACTCACCAGTAGCTGGTGTGCTGTGATTGCTGCTTATAAAATAGGATAGTGTGATGCGGAGGACTAGGCTCAGAAGTTCCTTGATGGAGGCCTCAGTGTCCTGCCACACCCAACCCAGGAAAGGAGCAACAAAAGTGTCTTCCAAGCATCCTAGAACAGTTGCAACCAATTAGGGCCCAGGAAGAACATATAAAAGCTGCTCCAGAACCAGAGACAGTTCTTGCTGGAACTAGAGGAATGTAGACGGTGTTCCTGGCTGGCCAAAGGGAACTGTAGCACCCCAGACAACACCGTGCTGTTAGGGATCAAGGCACTGAGGAAATAGAAAGTTTTTAGTTAAGACCATATATACTTAGACCTTTTGTTGTTTTAACCCTTTGCCCTCTCATTGCCATGCTACTGTAGAGTAAAAAAAATAGTATTTTCTTTTGAAAAAAGCTGTCTAACGTCATTGAATTTTGCTACTGATCACAGTTCCTAAGCGGAAGTCTCATGCAGGCACCAAACCCAGTCAAACTTGCTAATGGAACACCAATGGTAAACTGCGTCCTACAACCAGGAGACCGAGTCTCAAGTGTAGTGAATCACAGGATGCCACCTTGAAATAAGTGCATGTCCTGGGCTGGTGACTTGATACGGGTGTTCATGAAGACAGAGAGAGATCAAATGGTTCAGGGTGAGCTGTACTGAATACTTTCTAACAGTATTGTACAGAGATGAAAACTACTATTTGACAGTTCACGCACCATCTTAACTCTGTCCTCCAAGACATAGCTACCACAGCACGTAATACAGTACACTTCAGTACTTGAGTTATAGAAAGATTTTAGAAAAGGAACACATTTACTTCAACACATAAAAACTTGTATCATTCTAATTGTCTTGCCCAAACTATACAAAGCAATGCATTTCAAGGTCTATTGGACACATAGGTAACTGCAGAATACCAACATTTTAAACTATTTAATTCTGAAGGTATTAAAGGAACACTAGCTCGTATCCAGTTCTTATGTAACTAAGACATATCCTCCTACAGAATCACATCTATTGTGCTAAGCACATAATAGCTAAAATACCATTTGCATCATTCATCTTTAGACAACTGACATTCTATATCATGCCATGTTTATTAAGCACCTTCCTGAGCAACTATACTTCACAAAGTAAAGTTACAGGGATCAAAGTCAAGGATGTTGAATGTTAATTTTCATAGGTGTCAATTTTTGTTAGCAAATGTCTGAATCTTAATTCTTTACTTTCACTTATTTCCATACTTCTTAATGATTACATTACTTCCATTGTAACTTTTGGGGGTATTTATCTTCTCTAATACTTGTTAGGTCTGGTAAACTGTGACAACCTTAAATTCAAGGTATTTATCTAGGCATAGATCCTCCCTTCCCTAAGAAAATGCCTCCTGCTGATGGGAAAAACTTTTGGGCATGCCTTTTGCTCCAAGGAGATACAGAGTGTGCTGATTGTAATATACCAGGAGAAGAGACGCTGACTGGGATTTACAGAATTTCTGACACATGGGAAAATCTGCACTGGTGGGGGGAGAGGGAAGAACACAATAGAAAAATAAGTCTTCAATTAAATGTCGCAAGTGACTGAAACACGTGCTTAACTTTCAGCATGAGCAGCCATTTCAATGGAACTGCTCACATTTTTTCCTTCCCTATTTATTTTGGGTCTGGACATCCTAAACTCAAGACTCCAGTCATCTGAAGAAATGGGCTGTGCCCACAAAAGCTCATGATACCATCTACATGTTTTGTTAGTCTATAAAGTGCTACCAGACCATTTATTGTTTTTTAAGTTTATCCTGTACAGACTAAACTTGGCTACCCCCTAAAGCTTCTGCACATATTTACAGTGAAACATGCTTAGATGAATTGGTCACTCAGGGCTGAAGTGAGGGGTAAGTATGAGATAAAGAGGTGTAGACTAGGTAAGACACACTGTGAGATTTGCAAAGCAGAGTCTGGGAAAGGAAATTGTCATACTATGGAACAGATGAATACATGTCCCTGAAGAGAAGACCAACATATCTGATTAAATGGTTCTTAGTTAACACATAATATTTGATAACAGATTTCAGTTTCAGGTTTCTAATACAAATATTTTAAAAAATAAGCTGGTAATATCCCTTTAAAGAGCACCTGCCACCCGCAGGCAAATTACAAAAAAATATAGATATTTGACCAAAATATCAGCTGTCACATCCCACACACCCAGCTGTGAGTCCTGTCTCTACAGCTGAACAATTAGCAAGATATTCATGTCTAACAGATAGAGCTTCGCCCCTTTATAACCATCCTCCTCTTGCCTCCTAATTCAGTAATAATGCCACAGTCCACGCTTTGTAATATTATACTAACCTCCAACATCCTGTAGCTAATTGACATTAACAAGACATTGATTTATGAAATAATTGAAGGATCCGACCATAGGAAGAAAATGGATTAAAAGGAAAAGCTTCAATTTACACACAATTATTTTTATTAACACAGATGAAAGGTGAGGGGGGAAATGAAATTAATGTAGCAGTTTTCTGGGGGTTGAGTTAAAATAGTTCTTATACTTGCAAGAGAGTGATGGGCTAAGACACCTGGAGAAAGGTCATGGAACAACATCAGCCCCCTCTCCAACAAGTAAAAACACTAGCGTCAATCCCATATACTAGCACAGTGGCCCAATAAAGTCAGGATTCCAGGCAGGCATGGATGCTGGCATGAGCACTTCTGCTTGCAGAATGAGAGCCTGAGAGATAAACTCTGTACATTTGAAGTAAAAACTTTATTCAGAGAACAATCAATGGCTGTTTGTGAGCTATACTTGCTCCAAATATGCTACATTGTACACAAAAAAAGATTTGATTTTGCAGATTTGGCTGAGAATTGGAATTCTACAGCATTTGTCTGCTTCTTGCACATAGCTAATTTTTAACCTATATATTGCATATTATCCATTCTGTGTCTTTAAACTGGAACATTTGTGTGTCATTCTAGTAAAAAGATGATTGGTCCCAGAACTTGAAGGAGAATGCCGTCAGTCACAGTGAAAGATCATCTTTCAAATCAAAGGATGATTTAATATCATGAAACTCATAATTTGAGACCATTTTCACAGTAGTTCATATGAATCCAAGGGTAGAATTTGGCTCTTTAAATTGTCATGAACGTGGATTAGGTTATTATACACCAGACACTGTTCTTGTTACAATAATTGCCACCAGGATGGATTCGTGTTGGTGTAATTTCGCATTGCACTCAGTGAAACAGGAAGCTGCACAGTGGAGATGTAATGCTTCTCATATTTCACATGCAGAATAGAAAATTTCATTGCAGTGCTCTAATTTATTAACATTCTTTTATTCTCTAGCCAGTTTTAATTTTGCTTGTGTAATCTTAAAGTAGTAGAAGAGCCACAGTCTAATCAAAATGCAAAATAAATACATTAGTAACATTACATCATTATGCAAATCTTACTCACAATGCTTAGGCCAGTCTTGTCCTTAGAAACATAGAAATTATTGTACCAGATCAGATATCTAGCCCAGTGACCAATACTATATACTTCAGAGGAAAGTGTAGGGAAGCCCAACTATACAACTATGTAATTTACCCAGAGGGAAAGGTTTTCCTATCACCTAGCAATTAATGGTTGGCTAATGCCCCCCATAATTGGTATCTCTTTTTAGTCCAGCTAAGTTTTATGCCTCAAAATCTTGAGACAGTAAACTGTACAGATTCACAACACATTAGATGCTCCCTTGTTTTTATATGATATGAATTGGTGACTAAGAGTGCCTCAGTGATCATTCTTTCTCTTAGATGTTTCCTCATACCCTCTCTTACCTGTCTCTCCTCTCACCTAAGGAGGCCTAACATTCTTAGTGTCTCCTCATATGGAAGTCTCTCCAGACCTCTCTTCATTTTCACTACCTCTTTGGACCTCTTCTGCTTTTCCTCAGCTAACTCTTTTTGGAATAAGGTGACCAGAACAGAGTACAAACGATGTACATAATGCCAGTTACTGTATTCTATTGTTTATGCATGCAGGACCTGTTATAAGGCACACAGCTCTAAAAAGGATCGCGAAGCCAGTGTCCTGCATTTTCACTACTGGCACCAATAGCAACACATGAATTGGAACAAAGAGGCATGCCTGTGCTACTACAAGTGTTCTGAGAGGAGAGAAGAAAAATCAGAAACAGCTGAGTTACTAAATTTTAAAAACTTTATTCTGCACATGTTCAGTTCATTTCTTCTCCTGATTAAAGAAACCTTTCTGCATGTTTTGATATTATTTCACTGCCTTGCACAGAGATAAAACATTTTAAATGAGACACAAGGTTTTTGCCCATCACACAGCTAAAAACCATCTTCACCGCTTTGAAAATCATCCCATTATCTCATATCAAGTAATGACATTATTTGTCATAATTACAGCCATTGAAGCAATGGATGATAATCTACAAAAATATATGCAATAAAATTAACTAGCTACGTGAAAACAATTATCAACTAGACAAAAAAACTTAGAAAATCCCTGCTTATGAGGTAATAACTATATCTTGGACTGAATAACTAAGCCTCAAGTATTTATATCCCTCCGAGATATAACCAGGCTGGCAGGAAATACACTTAAGTTGTTGAGCCTGCATTCTTAGGAAACTTTTCCATTAAAATGGAGTTCATGACTGGACATTATCTCTGCACCAGAACACACTAGACAACATATAGCAACACATATTAGTCTGAAAATTCATTGCAAACACTAAAAACAATAGCTAGGTCAAAAAGTTTTTTTTTCTGTAGCTGGGCACAGTTGTGTTGAAACCTTTAAGTTACAGTCTATTAAACTGAAGGAAACCAGAATTTAGGGCCAGATCAGCTCCTGGACAAACATCTTTCAAACCACATATGCCACCATCCATCAATCTTCACAGAAGATTGAATTCTTCTGTGAAGAAGTTGCATTCTTTTAGAATCATAGAGCGGGAAGAGACCTCAGGAAGTCATCAAGTCCAGCCCCCTGCCAAGGCAGGACCAACCCCAACTAAATCAACCCAGCCAGGGCTCTGTCAAGCTGAGACTTAAAAACCTCTAGGGATGGAGATTCCACCATCTCCCTAGGTAACCCATTCCAGTGCTTCACCACCCTCCAAGGGAAAATAGTTTTTCCTAATGGCCAACCTAGACCTCTCCCACTGTAACTGAGACCATTGCTCCTTGTTCTGCCATCCGTCACTACTGAGAACAGCCTGGTGGTTCTCCCATTACAATAGATAATTTCCCATTCAGGGACTCTCACCTTCTCCTCACTGTTGGAGATGAGCCCCATCCACTCCGATTTAATTAGCACTGATGTCACACTCCCATCTCCGTCTTTTTCCCCCCTTTCAGCATTTCAGGAAGTGAGTTGTAGCTCACAAAAGCTTACGCTCTAACACTCTAATAAATGTGTTTATCTTTAAAGTGCCACTGGACCCCTTGTTGTTTTATTAAAATCTATGTATTCAGATTATTATAGATAGCAGAAGAAATCCAGATGACTGGGACTAGCAGCTAGGAGCCCTCAGCAGACACATTCCCAGAAGCATTAGGGGAGATCAGACTCACTTTGATGACCTGGAGCTTCCTTTGGCTTTAAGACTGCTCTGAAGGAAGCACAGAAGTGTGGGTGGTAATCTCATGCCCCCCCCCTTTTTCCCCTGGCTTCTTTGCCACCTCCCCCCCCTTTTTGGGGGGGGAGTCAGGACCCGACAGTTACAACACTGTGAAATTTCAGATGTTTAAACCTGAAAATGTGAAATTGACTAATTTTTCAAACCTAATGGTTGTGAAATTGACCAAAATGGACCATGAATCTGGCAGGGCCCTATAGTAATAAGACAGGAAAATATCATAATGCCATTATATGAATCCATGGTATATCTACACCATGTGTGGTTCTGGTCACCCCATCTCAAAAAATATATTAGAATGTAAGAGGTGCAAAGAAGGGCAACAAAAATTATTAGGGACAGATGCTGACTTTTTTCTCATGTGGGGTGCTCCCACCAGTCTCATGTGGCCCTCACCCCACCCCAAGCCTCCCTCTACTCCGCCTCCTCCTGAATAGCTGATCAGTGGCCAGCCCCCAACCAGAACCACTGTGGCTGGTGGGTGCTCATCACCCCCTTTTTTCCATGGGTGCTTGAGCCCCAAAACACCCACAGAGTCAGCGCCTATGATTAGGTATATCAAACAGCTTCTATGTAAGGAGAGATTAAGACTGGGACTGTTCATCTTATAAAATATTTGACTATGGGGGGAGGGTAGAGATGACAGAGGTCTATAAAATCATGAACGTTACAGAAAAAGTGAATAAGGAATTGTTATTTGCCCCTTCACATAATAATTTCATTGGGTGAAATTAATAGGCAGCAATTTTAAAACAAACATAAATAAGTACTTCTTCACACAATGCACGGTCAGCTGGTTTCCATGAGATGGTATGAAGACCAAAAGTAAAACAGGGCTCAAAAGAGAATTAGATAAATTCATGGAGGACAACTCCATCAATGGTTACTGTCCATGATGGACAGATACGCGCCCGCAAGATCAGCATATCCCTAAACCTCTAATTGCCAGAAACTAGGACTGGACATCAGGGGATAGATCGTTTGAAATGGCTCTGTTCTGTTGGTTTAGTCTGATGCACCAGGCACTGACCGCTGTCCAAAGACAGACCATTGTTCTGGCCCAGTATGGCCGTTCTTATGTTCTCCAGCCTATAATGCTCCCCATTTCTTGGACAGTTGCCACCTGCTTGATGCCCAACAGGTGACTACTGAACAGGTGGTACATTAGAGCTGGGGGCTGCTAGATGACAGCCAGTGATTTAGATATGCCTGGATGACACTCAGTCTGCTAGAAGCTACTTCCCTTTGGGATTTGCCCTCATGATGATCTCACACACACACGATTTAAGACAATATTCATGGCTTCCAAGGTCAGAAGGGATCACTGTGATTACCTAATCTGACCCCTGTATAGCACAGGCCATAAAACTTCCCAAAAATTGTCAGAGAAGCCACCACAACCCTTGGTAAATTGTTCCAAAGGTTAATTACTACTACCATAACTGTTAAAAATTTCAACCTCATTTCCAGTCTCAACGTGCCTAACTTTAGGCTTCCAGCTATTGGATTGTGTTATAATTTTCTCTAGTAGACTGAAGAGCCCATTGTTAAATAGTTATAGGTACTTATAGACTCTAATCAACCCCTTAACCTTTTCTTTGTTATGCTAAATAGATTGAGCTCTTTGAGTTGATCACTATAAAGCAGGTTTTCTAATCCTTTAATGATTCACATGGCTCTTTCCTGAACTCTAATTTTTCTACAACCTTCCTGAGTTGTGGACACCAGAACATGAAGCAATATTCCTGCAGGGGTGGCACCAGTGCCAAAGGCAAAGCTAAAAGAACTTCCCTACTCCTACTAGAGATTCTCCTGCTTAGCTACACGATGGTTGCATTAACTTTTTTGGCCACAGCATCACACCAAAAGTCATGTCCAGTTGATTAACCACCAAGACCCCCACATCTTTTCCAGGGTCACTGCTTCCCAGGAGAGTCCTACATCCTTTAAGTATGGCCTATGTTCTTTGCTCTTCCATGTATACATTTACAGTTAGCCACAATAAACCGTATTTTATATTTATATATATATATATATATATATATATATATATATATATATATGCAGCTTACCAAGCCATCTGGCTCGTTCAGTATCCATAACCTGTCCTCTTCAGTGTTTACCACGCCACCACTTTGTGGGTCATCTGCAAACTTTATCAGTGAGTATTTTATATTTTCTTACAGGTCATTAATAAAAACTTTAACTAGCATAGGACCAAGAACATGCCCCACTAGAAGCACAGTACTGATTACAAGACCTATCAGTTTTTAAACCATTTAATATATGCCATTATGTACCATTTAATACATAACTTTATGTACCAAATCAAATGCCTTACAGAAGTCTGTTACTTCAGCACTATTACCTTTATCAACCAAACTTCTAATTTAATCAAAAAAAGTTAGTTTGATAGGATTTTCCATAAAGCCATGCTGACATTAATTGCATTATTCTCTTTTCTTTATTAATTGTGTCCCTTATAAAGACACCTACGTTCCCTGTAAGCTTCGCAGGTGCTTAAGGAACCTGTCCGGGGACCTGCCACAGCTATGGGGAGGACACCCCTTCCCCAGCCCCAACCTGCCATGTCCTGGGGAAGGGGGAGGGAGGGTTTAACCCAGTACTGGCCTGGACCTGCTGTAGCCAGGGCTCTTCTCCCCCAGCTGCAACTCTGCTGTGAGCCAAACCTGCTGTGGCCATGGCACCCCCTATTCCAGCCCTAAATCGGCTACAGCTGGGGCTGCCCAAACCTAGCATGGCTGGGGAGCCAGGATCTGCTGTGGCCAGAGTGCCCTACCCCAGATGCAACTCTGCCACAAGCTGGACCTGCCATTGCCAAGGTGCCCCTATCAACACCTGAACCCAACTGCAGCCAACATGGCTCTCCCCCAAGCTCCAACCCAGCCTTGGCTTGAACCTACTGGGACAAGAAGGGTGTGTGTGTCTATCATGTGGCCCCAGCCCCAGAGCTGCAGCTGAGGGGAGACATGCTTCTCCCCTCAGCCTAGTGACTGGCCTCCTTCACTCTTACCCCTCAACTGAACCTCACCCCACAGACCACACCCCCACCTACAGCCCTCATATCCCTGTTGCCCAATTCTCTGCCCCAGCATTGAACCCCTCATCTATGGCACCACATCAGAGCTACAGCCCCAGCTGGAGCCTGCCACCTTTGCACCCCAGACCTCTGCGCAGGGTCTGAGGCCTTTCCCACACCCAGGACCCACTCCCGCTATATGAATTTTGTTGTGTGCACACATTACCTCCACATGCATCACCTCCATATTGATGCACCTCCATAACGATGCACCTAATGAACCCCTTAGCATCCCTGAGTGTTCACCTAATGACATTTTTTGCTCAGGGTTGGGAAAAATTAGAGGTAACACTAAGCCACGCCAATGCCTTTTCTGGATTGATGTCAGACTGAAAGACCTATTTATTGCCCAGGTTCCCCTTTCAAAAATATTGGCACATTTAACTTTCCTCCAGTCTTCTAGAATTTTTACAGTGTTCCAAGAATTATTGAAAAAAAATCAACAAGTGCCTCGTCCAGGTTTTTTTTTTTTTTAAACTCGGGGATGCAAGTGACCTGGACCAGCTGATACAATAAAAATGTCTAACTTCAGAAGCTGAGGTTTAACACCCTTCTGAGATACTAGTGGAATGGAAAGAACACGGTGTTTGTTTTTTCCGAAGTACATTAAGAGATGTTTTCTTAAATACTTCTATCTTTTTTATTTTAATATTGATAATTCTACATTTCTACATGGAAATGGTATCAAAAGCATTGCTAGGAAAGAATTCCTTTTGTTCCAAAGTAATTTTAAAACCTCTACCCTATTGTCCTCAACTCTGTTGGCTACAAATTTCTCCTTGTGTCCTTTTGCTTTCCTTATCAATTTTAGACCATTCCTAATTATATCAGCCTTCACTTAATCTTTTGTCAGCTGAAGGAATCGGGATGCTAAAAGCAGCCATTTCTTGTGGAGGGTGAATTCTGAGGACACAGCAAGAGTGTGGATATTTGCATATTGTACAATTAGCCAGGGTGCAGGTATTTTGCTGTGGACTAAGAACGGCCATAGGATTGAGTAAGAAGTTGTGCAGTATCTCTGTGCTCTGACTGCAGTGAAAAAAGGAACACGCTTCCAACACATCAACATGATGTAGCATCCTTGTGTTAAGGGGAGGCAACTGTGCAGTAACTGGGTGTGTTTGGCTAACCTGACTGTTCTGTGCATGTGTATGATCACCTTCAGGTCTCTGCCTACAGCAAAGACGACATGGTTCTCAACAGACTTTAATCTGCTCACAAGATCAGACTTAGCCACAAGCAATGCAAACAAGCACTTGAGGCCTTGTGCCTTTGAGGAGCTTATGGTCTTCAGCTGAGAGCGCACCTTCTAGACTGTCCCGAATTCCTGCATTCACATTCCCAGCAGACAGATCAGAGCTGGAGAAAACTGCAACCAGTCTGAAAAACCCAGTTAGCACTGCACTGAACCTCATAGCGGGTGTCTGACTAAAGCATATCTTCCAGGAAGGCATTCAGTCTTGATCTGAAGACATCAAGAGATAGGAGAATTCACCGCTGGTAGTTTGTTCCCACCACCTATCCTGTTAAAAATCTGGGCCTTGTTTCTACTTTGAATTTGTCTGACAATCTTCCAGCAATTGTTCTTATGCTGTTTGCCACAAAGTATTATGAAGTATTGTTGAGGGTATCCACAACTGTTTAGTAAACAATTCAGAATAACTATTTTTTTTTCTTATTAAAACAATTGTTTTGTTAGTGAGCAGCTAGAGTGGATAAAGAACTGACCTGAACCTCTCACAAATCACAAGATAAACCCAAAGCATCATATATATATAGTAGCCCAGTGTCTGTGCATCTGTAACGCTGATGTACACGGCCATGCCCCCTGGCCGTGTACGTCA
>CM057847.1:74071367-74082244 GCA_030068395.1 Apalone spinifera | reverse complement strand
CAACTGTGTTTGTGTGTTCACATTTCCTCATACGTCTACCTATGCTTCCTGGTTTTGTCAAATAGGAAGTTGAAGGACTAATATACCATTAGAAAAGCTTTTCACAGGAGATTGACTCCTTGACTTCCAGATAAAAAGGTTTCAGGTGAGCATTTAGACTGGCCTGAACTAAACCCTCTGAAGTGTGGCCACTACCATCTATTAACAGACTAATTCAATGCGCTTATTTTGCCAGGTTCATCATTAGGGTGTATAGTTTCTTGATGCCAAATGAAAATAAAATAGATCTTCAACCAATACTGACTCTCCTACTCGGTGAACTGTTGTAGCCCTTTGTCAAATACATTATTCAGCAAATAAAGTTAGTCAACTAGATGTGCAACTGGTGGGATATTTGACATATATTATTCATTAAATAGTTCTACCTAATACTTCTATACCAGCTATTGTTACAAGAACAAACAGCTAAGTTACTTTTCTAAGGTTTCCTCTACACAGCAGGGCTAAAGCTGAATTAAGCTATGCACCTTCAGATACATCAATTGCATAGCTTAAGTCGAAACAGCTTAATTCGGCTTTTAGTGCTATCTACACAGCAGGAAGTTGAAAGAACACTACTCTTCCTTCAACTTCCCTTATGCCTCGTGAAACAAGGGTTACCATGAGTCAGGGTAAGTCATCCTCCAGCTTGACATTATTTCGAAATAAAGGCTGTAGTGTAGATGCGCACTATGTTATTCCAAAATAATTCTGCTGTGTAGATGCACCATAAGAGATAAACACAAGGCTCTTTGCCTTCTGAGTCATACAGTTAATACAGCTCTAGTTCAGATTCATTCTGAAAAATAATTCTGGTGATTTTTTATACAAGAAAGACCTCTACTGTCAGACAGAGTCACTGCAGTTTAACCCATTTACTTCCAATACCACCGAATGACAAATAAATTAGCTTTTCTAGTTATATGCTTCCCAATCCAGCTAAACCCATATGGTAATGTAAGCCTCTCTCTGTTAACTAATAAATAGGCACAACTTTAGCACCTTTCATTCAAAGAAAACAATGCAATTTACAGATATTTTTGAAATAATCCTAACACACACAGTCACGTACATTTGTATCACCAGTCTTACAGGTAGGAAACTGAGTCATCAAAATAAGGTATTCATCCAAGGTCCCCACAGAAAGAGAGTGAGACAGAGCTGGGATCACACCTATTTGATTTTGGTTTCTTAAAAATTTCCACACGTTTTGCAGAAAACAGCCTATACTCTCCTTAGGGTAAAGAAACAAATTATTAATCTTTTAAAATGAGATTATATATAATCAGATGCTCATTTTCTAAGAGCTGTCACCTGACACAGACTTATAAAGATGCACAATCTAATCTTCTGAGATATGCAGTCAACTGAGTTGCCTATTATAACAAAGTAGGCATGGGCAGTGGGTGTAAGAGGCAGGAGAAGGCATTGCCTTCCCAAATTGCCAGGCTTGGTCCCACTCACACTCCACCCCCTGCTTCACCATTGCTCCCGGGCTGCCCCCAGCCTTCAGCCATGCTGAGGATGTGCCACCCACCCTCCTTGTGTGCTAGGACTGGGTCTTCAGTGGAAGAGACAGGGCTCAGGGGTTGTCTCTCCAAGCCCTAAGTTCACCCACCACCCATGAAAGTACTGCAAAACATTTATATAAAAATATATTGCCTGGTGAAATTCAGCTGGTTTGGAATTTCATGTAGAGGGGAGCCCAAAACAAAACTTTAAGGAAGTTTAGATCTGGACCCCTTGCTGAAATTTTGGCTGGAGCCCACCTCTCCAAGATGATTGGAACCAGACCACCATGAACAGGGCCCCTAGGGAAGCCTGGGGCCTACTCCACCCCTGCCTTGCCCCACCCCTTCCTTAAGCTCTGCCCTGCTCCTTCCCCCATTACCCAAAGTCCCCTCCCCCAAGCAACGTGAACCAGTGAATTAGTGGTGGGCATGGAGCATTGCAGGGCAGCAAAGGTCAGCACCCCACAGCTTCAGAATGATTTCCTAACTTCTACCATACCAACCAGCTGAAGTGTTGCAATTCAGAATTCCTTCATGTCATCAGCAACAGCAAGAGAGGCATGAGCCTGGTTTATACGATTAAGCCAAGCAGGATCCTAGGGCCAAGTCACTGGTATTGTCTTGGTTGCTAACTTTTTTGAAATGTTCTAAAGGGTTTGTGAAACCCCACATTTATTCTAGTTCTTCAGCCCAACTCAGACTGGTTCAAGCACTTGTGACTTTCTCCACTGTTTGTTCAATCTTAATACATGCCACTAGATGTCACCATTGTTTGCTATGTTCAAAGATGACCTTTTTAACTGCTGCTCTGTGCTCTGATGCTAGGCTGAGGACAGTCGTTTAGATTCGCGTAGCATTGTCCTAACACCCGTTCTGTGTTTCTTGCTGACAGGTTTTTGTATACACTTGAAATGCTGTAGTGTGGACAACTCCCTTTTCATTGTTTGCTGTAGTTAATCCACCTCCCCACAAGGTGGTAGTTAGTGTGACAGAACATTCTTCCACTATCTGCACTGAGACTGAGGTCAGCACACCTACGTCACTTTGGGTGTGTGGATTTTTCACACCTCTTAACAACATAGCTGGGTTGGTCTAACTTTTTAAGACCAAACTAGGCCTTTGTTCTAATTTCTTTCTTTTTTGATTCCTGCCTATTCACAATACTGGAACAGGACAGCATAGAAGCATGTGGCCCAATGCCTTACACCTGTATGGTGAAGATGTTGAGATTGTTATTTTAATGTCACAGAAGCTGGAGCATACTGTTGTACCTGCTATTCTGTAGGAACAAACAGCCTTCCCAGATTCAGGCATATAGTTGTGAGGAGGGAGAGGAAAATAGGGATCATACCACACACACTATCGTTAGTATAGCTTAATATGGTACCCATCAACCTTGACAATGACTTAACTACAGTGATGAAACTGAGTGACTTGCTTGCATAATTGTTGTGTTTATAGTGCACCCACACCTCAAAGAGATTTGAATATAATCCATGAATTTTAAGAGAATTATTTTTCCCTCCTGATGACAGACTGTAAGATAGAGTTGTGTCTGCTGGGAAAGAGATAATAATCTCCTAGAAATAGTTTCAGTATTCATTATACAGAAATGTAGCAGACAGTTGCCTAATAGTTGGGTCAGTGTGAAAGAGGCCAGATTTTTAAGCGATAATTTTCAGTGTTCTCATTCAATATCAATGTTTAACAGACTCTAGCCCTTCTGTCATGGATTTCTTGGTTATTTCTGTAGTGTGTTGAAAACTGTTAAAGTTGTGAACTGTCACTTTACATTTCAGGGGGTTTTCCTGGATCTACTTGCAGCATAAGGGCGAGTTTATGCCTGATCGGGGTCTAGCTAGGTAGCAACATTCAGTTTGCAGACAGACAACCTGGAGCAACATGGGATGAATGAATTTTAGGGAGCAACTAGCTTTGTTTCTCTGTTTGTGGGTTCTGACTATTATGAATTGTCAAATAGCGTTAAGCTGCAACCAGGGGAGGCCCTAGACTAGCTACCAGCAACTGGCACCCTAGGCGAACCATGCAACCAGCGCCCCTACCTCCAAACCTCTCAATCATATTGCGCCACCATTTGGTGCCCCATTTAATTTGGTGCCCTAGGTGACCACCTAGTTCACCTATATGGACGGGCCGCCCCAGCTGCAACTTCCCAGCAAGAGTATATATGTTTGATCTCACTCCTCTGTCTGCACGCCATGAACATAGCAATTGCTACACCACACACCTAGTGCCCACTCAGGCACTGGTGGTTGTAAGTGAAGATGGAGCTGACAGCTTGTCTACACATAGAGCACTGCAACAATGCAGCTGTGCCATGGTAGCGCTTAGTGAACATATTATCCATGCCAATGTGAGTGCTTCTTCTGTCAGTGTAGGGACTCTACCTGCCCAAGAGGCAATAAAGTCCCCTGAGTGACATAATTAGATTGACATAAGTTTGTAGTGTAGACAAACCCCCAGGAGCAGCAGGGAGGGAGGGAGGCCATGTGTTCTTCCCAGCATCCCTGGAGAAATGGGAAGGGAAGAGGCTGCACATCCCCAACCCCTCCCCCCCCCACCTTGGGAGCAGTGGGAAAGGAGGCGGCCATGCGGTCCAAGCAGACCCAAACCTACCCACCCCTGGAAGCAGCAGGAAGGGTAATGCTAGTTTCCAATAATTTTCATTGTTGTTTAATTGAAATTAACATAAATTCAGTAAAAGTTTGTCAACCCTAATCTGCATTTTTTTGGGGAAACAGTTTGAGCCAATCTTTTTTTTTTTTTTTTTTTTTTTTTTTGCGCACAGCTTTATATAGGACATGCTTCAAAACGATTCTGAAATATGCAGGATCACCCTCCTCTCAGTAAAGCCACCAGATCAGAGGAAAGAAACGTTTCTAAGGATCTTTCTTGTGGACATCCTTCCCCTCCCCCCACATATTATCATACCTGGGAGAGAGGGCACAAGATTTGCTCCACCACAGAAATGGCAGCAGTTCCAACCCCAAACTTGGGAAATGCCAGTCTGCAGTCAAGTTCCCAAGTTATTCCCAAGTTATACTGGCCACAGTTACTCCTGGAAATAAACCCTCCTAGAAAGACTTATTTATAAGACAGCCATAAAGTTGGAGGTAGAGAAAGACTATTTCGCTGTCCCCTCACTAACCTATCCATTTCTGACCCAGGGTATAATCTTTGAGATCCTTTGAGCTACTGGTAGATTTAGAGATTATCTCTACATTGTGTATGACCAAGGACCTACTTAATAAACCAATCTATATATACATCTCTCAATACGTTCCAACAATCTCAAAGAATTTGCTGCATTTCCTCTCAAAGCTGACAATTTAAACTTCTTAAGGTGAAAGGAAGAACCACAGGAAGCAGATAACTGAAAACAAAGGCGAAGAACAGCAATTTCCGATATACATAGACAACAGTGAATCACTGACAGACTGAAAAAAAAAGATGTGAACAATTCCTCTTCTGCACGTCTGCAAGAGATCCTTTAATATGTGTTGCCCTTTAGATATTCTACCTAGACTGATTTTGCATAACTAGAGTTCAGTAAGGGCAGATTTTGTTTTAAATTATTCGTAAGTGATAAGATTATTACAGAAAAGTATTAGGAAACTCAAAGTTAAGGTGAAGTTCTGTTCTGAACAGTGCCTACATTAAATTGCCATCTTGTTTTTCAACTCCTTTTCTCCTGGTGTATATTCAGAGTCCTGTTAGTTGATTTGAAAGACAAAAAAAAAATCAAATACTTGTTATTCAAAATAGCCTTGTAGAGACTATGAAGGTCTGGGAATATGAGCTGGAGTCTGTTCTAGTTTGCTTAGCAACAGGATTGTTAGTTAAGTTCCAACTGCATTTTCATTTTACTTTTGATGATTATCCCAATTTGACTTTCAAATCACAGTAAATTAAAAGAGTTGTACTCAGAAAACTAAAACTTTTTTTTTATTAGTAAACTGAGCAGATTCCCACAATTCCATTTTGTTCTTCTTAAACTAAATATTTTCAGTTGACCCTGTTGTGGGAAATATATACAGATAATTTTTAAAATTAAAATGATTTATTCAAAAATGGTTAAGGGGCAGTGGACCTGTATCGGTCTACCAGCCATGTACATTTACAGTGTGATACTTGTGTTTCAGCCAAAATGACTCAGAAAGTCTCAAAATGTTTCATACACATTAAGTCTCGCAAAAACTCAAGTAAGTAAGGAACAGTCTGAACCCTGAAAGCTTTAATCACAGAATCAATTCAGATAAATACACTGAAACCGAAATGCCAGTTCACAGAGATCTGCAGGTGTTATTTCTGCAGAAATCTGAGAACACATCTTCATTGCAATTTCCTCTCTCCAAAAGTAACCTCTCAAAGGCAGGTCACAGTGGGTCACAATAGAGGCAGGCAAAATACAGCTCACAGGCTGCATGTATCTTAGCAAACATTTGAATCCAACTCTCCACAGTCCAGCAGGACCCTCAGGCTGCCATAGCCCCACACACCGCTCCAAGCGGCTGGCTGCTGAGGCAGGTTTGTGTCTGCAAGGCACACATCCCTTGGGTGACAAAGGTTTCCACACTCTGCTCCGTCCCAGCACCATCCTTACAGCCACTCATTGGCCAGAAACCAATAAGAGCTTCCAGGGCAGTGCTTGAGGTGTGTGCAGCACACAGAGACCTGCTGCTTCCTCCTCCCCCCAAGGAGTGTTGGCCACACAGACACACACACTGGCCCCAGCAGCTAGTCGCTTTGAGCAGCGTGTTGGTACAGCAGCCTGAGGGTCCTCCTGGGCCAACGGGCAGGAATCACCTATGGTAAATACCTCCTGCCAGAGCCTGCACCTGACAGCTCGCCCCCTCCCACACTCCAAATCCCTCTGGGTACATCTACACAGCACAGCTATTTTGGGATACCAGAGATTTCCCAAAATAGCTACCCTGCATCTTAACAAGCCGCCCATTATTTCAAAATATTTTTTTAAACAACAGGCATGCTATTTCGGCATCCCTGTAACCTCGTTCCAGGAGGGTTAAGGGATGTCTCAAAATAGTGTTATTTCAACAGTTGGCGCTGTGTAGACATGCCAAATTTCAATATAAGCTATTTCATTATATTTTGAAATAAGATATGCAATTTGCATAGCACAAATTTCTTATCTTATTTAAATTTAGGGTGCTGTGTTGATGCACCCTCCCTGACTCTGCTCCAGCTCCTGCACCCCTACCCCAGGTCAGAACTCCCTTCTGAACCCAAATTCTTTCCCAGATCCTATACCACCTCCTGCACCCCAATCTGCTACCCAGAACTCCCTGTTGCACCCAAACTCCATCTCAGACCCTGCACCCCCCTCCATTAATCTTGTAGAAATATTCAGCCCCTGATGACTTACCAAATTCTTGGAATGGTCCCCCATCAAATATTATTGCTCTCCCCGGCCATATACCTATACCTTGGGGGAATGGTGACAACTGCCTAGTTTTCAGAAAAATCACCCAGTGTCACCAAAACACATTCTTCTGGGGTTACTATTTCTTACATTTACCAGCTAGTTGTTATATTGTCTGCTGTTTGTTTTCACTGCTATAGCACTGCACATGTTGTCTTGCCATAAAAACACTATGAAACAAAATATTAAATTGCAGATAGAATGCTCTCTCTAATGGGAAGCAAAGAAACAGTTTACACGTCAGTCCCCATGTACACTAACAATAAAAGCTTTAGAAGATGCAATTACGTGTTTGTCTTCTGATCAAGTTACAAGCCCAAAGCTTCAAGTTCTAGAACACATTTACATCTCATCGACATTACAAGCTTGTAAATGGGTAACCTGACCCCAAAGTCCTTAACATGGATAACCCCTAATATCCCGAACGATCAGAAACAAAGGCCAAAACTGATGAGTTTAACATGCATTTACACTGTTCTCTGATGACTGGCAAATTAGAACAAGTGCATCAACAAGGGAAATTAGCTTCAATGAAATACTGCAATCAATCAGTTACCTAGTATTAGCTATGCAATTTAGATGCTATTGTTGCATTGTTTTGCAAAACAAACACCTCATTTAGGCTTCTCTGGTTCACAAATATTCCTAACATTACAGAATGTCAATGAAGCCAAAATATCATAACTTGTATTTTCTTGTAATCTGAAAGAAGATGCATGTCATTTCTGAATGTTCATTCTTATTGCAAACTTTATCTGATAGCCAAGATGAGAAAGATAAAGCTGAAATACAACAACAATGTGGAAGGAAATGCAGTTGTGTCATTCTATTACTGATATACCATGCCTCCAAGCTCAACTTCTTTTTAATCAGATTTTGTTGAACTGAGGCAAAGGATGCAATTTCTGTGAAGACATGTATAATGGCACTTTTTTACTTAAATACAGACAAATCTGAATTTGGCACCAAATATGGCAGGAGATACACTCTGCCACCGGTTCTTTTCTCTCTCACTTCCTTGTCAGACATTGACCTCCATTTACACCTCTCTCATGAGGAAATCCAGAGTGTGGCTTTGTGTTGACCACCAATGAATGAAGATGATCCAAAACAACACTATACCTAATGGGACAGTGGGAATCAGGAAGCCTGGGGTCAATTTGCTACAATGCCACTACCTCAGAGTGTTACCTTCTGCAGGTCAAGTGCCCCCACTCAGCCACCTATAAGAGAGGGAAAATAACACTCACCAACTTGTGTAGAAGGTAGTATGGTGAGTCAAAAGTATCATTTCAGCACCTTGCTGAGACCCAGGGAAGGTCTAATCTCAGGAAGGCTTAAAGTAACACCAAAATATTTGTACCCAAAATGTTTCATTATTTGTTAGCTTCTGGATTCGCATGAGTAAAGTTTCAAACCGTTCCAAAGGAGCCGTAGCATTGTGATACTTCAGGGGTTGCTAACCGACATCCAAGAGCACAATACAGAGAATGGGTAAAAGACTGGCAAATATTCCACAGGACAATCCACTTTGCCCAGACAGTTTAGCTCCTATTTTAACATAATGCATCCCAAAGAGCTGGTTGAAGCAAAGAGAAAAAAGCAAGTAAAAAGAAAGAGAAAGACAGGAACGACACTCTTGCAGCATCTACACTGAGAGGTAGTAGCAGCCTCTCATTTGCAAACCACATCTTTGAAGTTGTATTGAAACCAATGCTTTGCCTAATTAGCCAATACAACTGTAGTGTCACCAAATATTTTTCAAATTACAGAGGTGTCATCAGATGACTGGAAAAAAGCAAATGATCTTGAAGAGGATAAGAGGGAATCCTGCTGATTTCCCCGATAGATCAAATTTATGAACAGTTTACCCAAGCCTATCCCACTAATAATGGAACAATCTTGATGAAGAAAGCTGTCTCAGCTTCTGAAGATGGAGTAATCCAGCAGAAGGTCTTTATACATCAGAGTGTTCCAGGCAAACTTGATTGCTCTGGTATGATTACAAAGCTGGTGTTCATACAAACACAGTTGTGCCAATGTAATTACTTGGGGCTTAGTAAGCCACCGGATATTGTCTCACCAATCTCATTTGAAAAATTAACTCAAATTGAATCCGGTAAGATGTCATGTGGCATGAATGCTTAATGAAGGGGCACAAAGGGGTAATGAAAAATGGCAGAGTACTGAATTGGGCAAGTTTTTCAGTGGGGAACTCTGTATGGCCTGCTCTTAATATCTATCTTCATTAAGTGATCTAAAAGAGGCAATTAACATGTGTTAATGACTCTTTAGATATTAAATTGGAAGCACCACAGCTGTTTCTAAACATAAGTAACTCTTCTCTGTTCAATATTAACACTGCTATTACTGTATTCAACATCTTGTTTCAATCAGGCACCAAAAGCAGTGCTACTTGTGCCAGATATTGCAACCCCAATCACTATCTGTGAAGACCACAGTATTAAATGTATGAATGGCTACTGTATGCCTGCATTCTGCTGCATGTGAGGAATGTTACCATCAGTCCTCTAGGAAGAAGGGGTGATTAACTTCAGAGTGGTACTACACCATGGAAAAATCTAAATAGATTGGCCCAAAGCAGACTTCCGGGAGACTCAAACCAAGAGAGGGCTTTTAGTACCAGAAGGTTGAGTTGAAACTAACACAGTGCATTCTTTCTGATCCAACAAATGGGTGTGAATTTTGTTCGAGGGAGTTTGAATGCTGCTTAACAGTTGGAAGGCCTTTTGGTATAAAGCAGGGTTTCCCAAAATATGGGTCACCATTACATTTCAAAAGGGTCGCCAAGTGTCTCCCCAGGTGGCTTTTAAGGAGCCAGTCACACATATTTTGAATTCCCCATGGTCACCAAGTCTTCCTGAATTGTCAAAATGGGTCCCCATCTGGAAAAGGTTGGGAACCACAAGTATAAAGAGTAACTTCTTCTGTGTTTAGGGCATGTCTGCAATACCTGCAGCAGTGTACCTCCCAGCCCAGGTGAAGAGACTTGAGCTAGTGAGGCTCATGCTAGCCCTTTAAAAATAGCTGTGTGGTCAGCACTTGCAGGTAAAGAACTGAAACCCAGGGAGGGGAGAGGGCTTTAGAGCCAAAGCACCATCTGCAAAGAGTTATCTACACAGCTATTTTTAGAGCACTAGTATGACCCCTGCTAGCGCAATTCTGCTGATTTGGGCTGGGGGGAGCTTTGCTGCCACAGCTGTCATGGTCAAACCTTGAGCATGTGCTTCAAGCTGGAAACTATTTATGATGTTTTCTCTGTGATTCTTTTACCTCAAGAATAAATGCACTGCTGAGAGCACAGTGTGGTACCTCGTAACTGGTGGCAACAAACACTTCAGAGCCCTAAGAGAGGAAACCAAACACGGGTCCTGGCCATTAGGCAATCTGACTTTTTGGGGATATGACAGTGTAAGGCAGCTATGCAGCTTTAAGACTCCTAGTCAGAAGAGAGTGGTACAAGGGTCTCTGCCAGTAGGCAGGTGCTGGCAGGAGCATGGAGACATGTCCAGGCACTCCTGGAGTGGAGGGAGGTGAAACAACAGTGCAGTTACCCTGCAACAGTCGTACTATCAAGTCAAGTGGAATGTGAAAGTATTTGTTTTATAGCTTCTTTCTGTTACTAAAATCAGTGAAGCAGAATATTTCCTCAACTGCAAACAGAAGTGGGGTATAGGGTAAACTGAAGCAGCCCTAATGTGCTAGTAGGCCTCTAAACGGCATGACTCCATCCTGGGATTAGGCCTGGGAACACCACAGCCAGGATAAGACCTGGAGACAGTAAGATAACCCTGGGCACCATAGCAACCACATTCTAAGACACTCAGACAGGACCCCAGTTA
>CM057847.1:74049666-74071267 GCA_030068395.1 Apalone spinifera | reverse complement strand
AAATCCTCCACTTGTTTTCACCTGCATCCAGAGTGTCCTGGATTATTTCCAACATGGGGTCTTGGCCTAAGGATGGGTTATGCATCACAATACGGTAGCCATCAAGTGATGGTATTAAAGTGTTTTATTCAGCAAGTAGTTGCCTTTTCTTGTATCAGTGTCACCACTTTTTAGAATTTCTTTCTCAAACAAGAATACTGCTTTGTGAAAAGTATTGTGTTTTTGACAATGGAGCCCATTCCGAAGTAGAATCTAAACAAGATTTTCCTGAACTTTTTCTCCTGCCAAAACCAGAGAATGAGAAAGAACAGCCTGATAGTTAAGGAACTCACCTGGGAAGTGGAAAATCCAAGATAAAATCCCAATTCTGCCTTATTTGGATCAAAGATTTTAAATTGGGTCTCATCTCCTAGCTGAGTGCCCTAACCAGCAGGTGACAGCATATGTTGAGGTGGGTCTTATTTTGTCTGGACCAGAAATTCCATCCTTGATGTGAGAAGACTTCCTGATAAGACACCTCTACTGGATTCAACAAAACTTAAGAGGGATGCTCTGCCAGATACAGAGTAGGGATTTGAATGTAAAAACCGGACAAGACATCCCATAGTCCTCTGTGATTAGGTATCATGTCCGCATTTTTGTAGCCTTCTGTTACACAGCACTCTTTCTATTGTAACATGCACGATGAAATGTGTTAAGTTTGTAATACCGAAACATTTGAGCACATTAGGTATGTATTAGCCAACACTTTCACACTTGGGTGCTAAAAACAAAGCTCCTAAAAATAGTTTTGATTCAAAGAGATACAGAGCACCTTGGGGTTCCTGATGACTTTGAATGGGAGAGGTGGTTGCTCAGTATCTCAGAGGATCGGGTCTTTGATTCAGGAACCTAAATATAGATTTCAATCACCCATGTTTTAAACTTTGGGAAATTAGACATAATTCCAAACTTTCCTACTGAAAAGATACGAAGCAAGTCTTGTGCCACATTATACAGATCATGTATTCCTCCAAAACTCTGTAACAAAGAACGTTGTCAGACAAGGCTGAAGGGAACCTAGTAATCAGTCTGCCAATTGCCCATTTCACATAAATACACCAAATTAAAAAAAGAAAATAAAAGTTTCAGACCAGACACAAAAATAAGCAAAGCATATAAATTGCCCTGGTTGTTCAAGTCTAAGTGAGGTCAGAATTTGGTTATAAATTGGCTGCATTTTTATTGTGTTCAATTTAAATTAAACTTGCAGGTCTGTATGGAACAACTAAAGAAACCCTCAGATAGAATTTCCTATTTTTTTAAACACTAGAACTAAGATTGAAATTGAAAAGTACATCAACATTTTTCAATTCTTGAGACTCATAGTTAAATTTCCACAGACAGCATTAGCTTCAACCCCACCCTTATGTCCATTATCAGTTATGCACCAACAAATCTTTTACAGACAACTCCAAAGCACTGCCCCCTCTGCATTTTCAATCTGGACCACAAAAATATCTCCAATACTGTAAAGAGATTTATTGAGTCCCTGATGTCCATAGCATATAGGACACTGAATGAAACAAAAATCTCCTCCTCTACCGTAGCCACCCAGACGTTCTTGTAAACAACTGATCTCTTAACTCCACGTGCATTCCAGAAACAGCATGTCAGATTTGCAATGCCACTATGAGTTGTTCTTCAGCCACTCTCCAAAAAATACAGTAATTGTTGCTTTACAGTCCTCTCAATCTTATGAGCATTCCAGGAATAGAAAGAACACCAAGACCAAGACTCCACCAATCAGAGTTTATAAAGTCTATAATGTTCCTTCCCATCTTCCATAAGGCAGGAAATTGATGATGTTCCATAAAGATGGGGCCACCAGAACTAGCTCTGAAGATCTTAAGGAGGGGGGTCTCAGAAGACAGCATTTTTTTCAAACTTGGGTCACATGACCACTAGGGTAAGCCACTGGCAGGCCCGTGCCACTCTGTTCACTTGACCTGTCCATAGCCACAGAGCCCTGCAGCTCCTATTGGTTGGAAACAGTGAACCACAGCCAATGGGAACTGCAAGGCTCTTTGACTATGGACACAGTAAGTAAACAAAGCCACGTGGGTCTGCTAATGGCTTACCCTGGCAGTCATGCGAACCAGATTTGAAAAATGCTGTCATAAGGAACTATTTGCTTAGGGAGGAAAACTGTTTAAATAGAAGTATTAATGTTCCACTAATCAAGCAGTCTAACTCTGTCACGTTTGTACCCTCAGGAAAACTTTCAGGTCTTTCCTTGCTTTGGAGCAGTTGCTAATGAATGCTGTAGTCAAAAGTGAAAAATCTTTTTAAGGGTGTTGTTTTAAGCAATAGCCTCTCATCACCATGTTACCAATTGCCTGCTGTGTGTACCAGAGATACCCAACTAGACTACACCATGTTTCCTTCTTGATTAGCCTTCAGTGACTAGGAGAGTATTTGGGGAATCCTTTGTGTAGTTTTGCATTCCAAAGCCACCCGCCCACACCTGAAACCTCTTGCTTATTGCTTTTCATGCCCTTGGCTGTGTGTGGACTGTGCGGTCCCACAGGAACAAAGCTCCCTGTGCAACTAGTGGATGTAGAGGAGGTTACCTGTGTAACTACACCTTGCTCCACTGAAGGCTTTGAAGATCACTGTCAAGGTGCCTTAAACCGCAAATAGGTAGACTAGATATCAATGAAATAATCTGAACAAAGAAGAAATTATTCCCTCACATCAAGGATAGGGGCTGTCACATTTTGCACAACATGATTTTTTAACACCTCTAGTGCTCTCAGCTAGAGCTTTGAGGTGGGAGCAGTCTGGGTGGATCCCTGTGGGACCCCCTCCACAAAGGCTCTTGAGGAAGAGACTCTGATATTGTTCACCATTCCCAGTCCTGAAGAGAAATAAGGTGAATGCTGTGTTATTTACCAGTAATCTCAGTAACAGTTTGGGGTTGGCCATATAAAAAGCCAGCGCAGGTAAGACATATGAACTGTAGATGTGGTATCTGAATTGCTGTAAGAAAGCAGTCATTCGGTGCAACTGTCTTGGTAATATGTCCTGTACTAAAGCTCAATAGCACATGACCTAAGTCTGCTACCACACCATAAGAGAATGCAAACATTTCCCATTCCGGTCACTATTTTAATTGCACAGTCTTAACATTACAGCCAAGAAGTGATGTTTAATATAAATACATCTGACTAATGTTGCATTTTATTCTGCTGTTGTAACAGTACTTCAGTCACTTCTCTCTGCCTGTAATATGTATTTTTAAAAGAAGAGGTATTGAAATGCTTTTATTTAGCTGTTTGTTATTCTTTTATTTGCTGTTAGCAGAGACAGTGTCAGGCTCAAGTGGATGCAAACCCATCAAATATGTGCAGCTGATGACAAAAGGAGGACCTGTAGATCAGGCGACCAGTCCACATTTTTCTAACTTCTCCTCTAAGGGCAAAGACCATTTTCATGGTAAGACTGTTCTGTATTTCCCAGCATTTGATGTGCTCATACTCGTCTCTGCTTTGAGATAAGATAAGTTAGTTGTATTATATTCTGCACACAAATATAGGGGGTCTACTTTAACTGGAGCCCTGACCCAAAAGGGAGGGTGCACCCCAAATGGGGCAAGGGTATGTCACAGTATTCCCACCCCTTACTTCTGCACACTGCTGCCTTCAGCACTAGGTGCCTGGCCAGCAGTTGCCACTTTGCAGCTGCCCAGTTCTGAAAGTGGAGCTGAGCAGCAGCAGCTGCTTTCTGGGCACCCACCTCTAAAGGCAGTGCCACCAGCAGCAGCAAAGATGACAATTCTGTGATCCCTACACACACGCTAGGCTTGCAACCCTCCTTCTGGGTTAGGGCCCCCAGCTGGATAAGTGTGGGATTTCTCTGCAGCATTTGTCACAGGATGATGACAGGTGTGCAGAAGGAAGAGTAGCAATTTCATACCAAACCACACTCACTTCTCCACTGCTGCTGGCCACAGCACTGCTTGCACCACAGGGTACCTGGCCAGCAGCCCATGCTTTCTGCCATGTCTTCAGAGCAGACTGGCTGGAACCCAGATTTCAATGAGACCACCTGATTTTATGGACCATGACACAATTTTCACACCTCCCAATCTGGTAAACTCTTACACATAAGTGACTGCTTTGGTCTTAAGGGATGAAGTACTTGGGAAGGGATTTTTGTGTTAGTACATCAGGCTCTTGATGTATCTTAATGGACGAAAAATGAGTATGGTGAAAAAAATCCCAGAGAGCAGAATATTTTATTTTCTTCATACAGAAATAGTTCTTCCTACTCATTTAAAGATATATCACATGTCCTAGTTCAGCTAGTGTGGAAAGAAGGAAACCATATAATTAATATAAAAACAGCAGAGTAACCTTTGAGGAAGAGTGTCTGACCAGAGCCCTGTGAATGCCCTAGGGAAGGGAAGCTCCACATTTCCCCTTATTCTCTTCCTCATCTGCCCAACCCAGTCACCTGTGCAACAGCCAGGCACAATTTGCCCCTAAATTTACTATGACTTTTGAACTTCTTACCATGATGCAGAATGAAGCTAGACTGTACTTGAATAGCTAATATATATTTGCAGCTAACGCCACATGGACAAATCCCTGCATCCATGTCTCCCTTCCCCATGATTTCAAGTGGATTCAGCACAGGTGGAGGAGTGCTTCTGCAATTGTCTGTGTACAGGTCTAGGCTGAGACAGCATGTTTGTCACGTGCATTAATTGGACAGGATAATTCAGGAGCCAGTATTAACTTTGTGCCCTGACCAATTCCACTTGTTTACATTTAAAAAAAAAACCCAGCCATTTCTTCGTTTATTTACTGGAAAGAAATAATGAGAAATGTTTAAAGAAAAGATAAAACTCTGGAAATTCCAAAAGACCATACAAATCAATTTCAAAAGTCACTGTTGCTAAGTTACAAAAGTATTGTTACCTACCAAATCCTTAAAAGAAAATAAATAAATAGCTAAGGACTTCATAAAGCTTACACTGCCCACATACAACATTCTCATTAAGTATAACACAAAGTAACACTGATTGCATTATGAAGAACTGAAAATTAGAGTATTTTCTTAGGTATACATGCATCAATACCAACCTATGGTAAAATTACATATGTAGGTGTACATTTAAGGTTAGTGAATTTTTAATTTTGTGCTTCTTTTTCAAAGTGGTTGTGTTTATATTTTGAGATTCCTCATAAATGAGTAGTCTAGGATTTTGGGTCAGAGGTATGATTTTATTGAATAAAAATGCATTACTTGATAAGAACATGTCTGTTCATTATTTCAGCAGACCAGGATATAATGTCTTTTTTCATTTCCTCATTTGTGACATCTTGGATTTTGTAAACAATTTGATGATTAAATGCACTGCTGTCACTTAATAGCCTCAACCAGTTTTTAAAACAGAAGCTTTTGATGTTTTATACACCTATGTGCTTTTCTTGGAAGGAACAAACTATTCCTAAGATCAAAAGGACTTTTTAAAGCATAAAGTCTCAAACATTCTTTCTGTTTGTTTTGGTTTTGTTTGTTTTGTTTTGTTTTTTGCTTTTAAAGCAGAACTTAGATTTCTGAAGTATAGCTGGGTTTTTTTTATTAATGTGACATTTTTGTTCCATCTTGTGCTATTATTCATGCACTATATATCTTTGTGGGTTTTACCCATGAAAGCTTATGCCCTAATAAATCTGTTAATCTCTAGGGGTACGTCTACACTGCATTCCTCCTTCGAGAGGGGAATGCAAATGCAGCTGAGAGAAATTGCAAATGGAGCATGGTTTTGAATTTCCCCACTTCATTTGCATAATTGTATCCGGGCACTTTTTCGAAATACCCAATTTTGAAAGAAAAAAATGCAGTCCAGACGGGGTTATTTTGAAAAAACCTTTCTTCCAAAATAACCCTTAAACTTCTTTTTTTTTTTTTTAAAGGAGTAAGGGTTATTTCAAAAAGTTTTTTTTTCCAAAATAACCCCATCTAGACTGCGTTTTTTCTTTCAAAATAGGGTATTTCGAAAATGTGCCCTGACACAATGATGCAAATGGAACAGGAAAATTCAAGTCTGCAGTTCATTTGCAATTTCACTCAGTTGCATTTACATTCCTCTCTCGAAGGAGAAATGCAGCGTAGACATACCCTAGGGTATGGGTTCCCAAACTGGGGGGGCGTGAAGAAATTCCAGGGGGGGCCTGAGGCGACTCAGCCCCCCCCCCCCCACACACACACCGTCAATCCCACCACAAGTTTTGCTGCTTTTTTTTGGAGGGGGCCTGAGGGTTTCTCAAAAATCCAAAAGGGGGGCGTGATGCTAAAAAGTTTGGGAACCACTGCCCTAAGAGAATGTCTACACTGGGGAGTTATTTTGAAATAACGCCCCTTATTTTGAAACAACAAGGCCAGTGTCCATACTACTAAGCTTGTTATTTCAAAATAACAACTCTTGCTTGTGAAGAGGAATAAGTTTATTTCGGGAGTTATTTCAAAATAAATTATTTTGAAATAACTTGGTAGCATAGATATAGCATAATGTGCCACGGGACTCCCTCGTTTTTGCAGTACAGACTAACATAGCTACCCCTCAGACTTTTCACATATACAGTGGCAGTGACCTAAAGCAGTTAGGTCATGGTTCACAAAAGGGACTGAGGCCTTGAAATTGTGAAGAATACATATTAGCTAAGTATTTGAGCACAGAGTCATTGGGCAAGCGTGACGGGGCGCCTCTGCCCTGCACCAACCTGCGGCCCCCAGAAGTCTTCTGGGCGCGCCACACCGGGGCCACCCAGCCCTGTCCGGGCTACTTCAACGCTGTCCGCCCGACACCCCAGGATGACATCACGGGCGGCGCTGGCGGGGGAACAGCGGGTGTTGGGGAGGAGTTGGGCACATCGGGGGCGCCCAGAGAGCGCGGGCCTTCCCAGTGTCCCCCCCCCCACCCCCCCCGGTTGGGGATTGGAGCGGCGACGGCACCACAGCATTTAAAAAGGCTCCGGCAACGTGTACGGTGGGGGGGGGGTGGAAGAACAACCACGCGGGAAGGGAGGCCTGTCCCCGGGAGGTTCAGGCATGGGTGAGCGGGGCCTCTGCGCAGTAGACCGTAGGATGCAGATCCCCCCTCCGGTAAGTCTCGGGAGGGGGAGAGTGTATGCCCCAAAGGGGGTGGGGTATGGTACCAAGCCAGGACTGAGGTGGGGGGAAAGGAAGCAGCCCAGGGCGGAACCCCGGAGCGGTTGGCGGGCTGACGAGTTAAGGTGAAAAAACCCTGTCAGCCGTACCGGATACCTCTGGATCTGAGTCCTTAGGGCCCTGGGCTCGGATCTGTGAGAGTGGGTGGGCCCGGGTCCCCCTTTCCCCCCTCCTCCATGAGGGGACAAAACAGTTGCAAGAGCGTGTGGCACACGTGGTTACCCCCTAGCAGCGGCGTGTGCCCGCGGAGGGCGTGTCAGAGGCGTCACAGCAAGTGAGAAAAAGAACGGGGAACGGGAGACCCTGGGGCCAGTTCTGCTGCTCCAGTCACACTTTTATTATTGATCCAAAGTGGAGCAGCTTCAGACAGAAGTGTTTGAGGGCACAGAACATGGACTAGAGCATGTTTCTCAACCAGTGGTATGAGTACCCTTAGGGGTACTCGAAAGAAGTCTGGAGGGTACGTCAACAACTGAAATTTGGAGAAAACTGAATTTTTGTTTTAAGTTTTATAGCAATTTATTATTTTTGTACTTTTTACACCCAAAAGTTTCATCGCCTGCCTGGCTACGGTTAAGTTGTTTAACAAATACATTGCAATGGTAGAAAAAAAATTGTGTATGTCTGAAAACTATAGGTACCGGGGGTACTTATTTTTTAAGGGATACTCTATTTGAAAAAAAAAAAAAAAAAAAAGGTTGAGAAACACTGGGCAAGAGCAGCCTCCTGAGAGGGGAGCTGAGCATGGGTTTCCCACTTCCCAGGTGCTCTGACCACTGGTTTAAAAATGTGCCCATTACTCACTATACTCACTACACTCACCCATTCCATAGAGAGAGAGAGACTCCTCTAGATGGAGGTAATAGTGGACAGGACACAGGACCATAGGGGTTAGGGAGCTTTTACTCTGAAAACTTATGTGCTGAGTGAAGTTTTGGCCATTACAGGATTTGAGGGGAGTTTTGTTAATATCAGTGGACCCAAAACTGGGATTTAGGAGCCTAAACCCAAAGGATGGGTCCCTAAATACAAGGGCTGGCATGATTATTTACTGGGCCTACTTCAAATATATGGATCAGAAACAGGGCCTATTTGTGTGTATAATATATATGTAAAAAAAATAATTGTCTAAATCTCCTGTACATGAGAATAGAGCCTGGAGTGGGGTCAATAATAAAACGTGGCACCATGTGCAGGGAGAACTGACTAGAGATGCCTCATGCTGACCCTGCTTAATATCTTTGAATATCCCACTCAAATCCAATATTAGATGCCATCCTTAAATAGCAGAGACATCCCTATGCTATTCCAGCATATCCACTTAATAGCACCTTTCCTAACAGGGAAACCTCATAAAAAAATACCATTACTAAACTTTACGATGTTGGGTAAAATCATTACCTTAATGAAAACAACTCTTGGGACAGCAAGAAGATTATTAACTTGACCTATAACAGTGGTCTGCCCAGGCACTGAATGAACAGTGATTATTGGCTAGATATTGTGCATACAGAAGCTACACTGAAATTGCTATAGAGGTAACTTAAGTGACATTAAATTGTGAACAAATAAAATGAAAATGTGCTTACCATAGCTGTCAGTTGAATAATTCCCCAGTTTTATAGGAAACTTTTGTTTTAGGCATCTGAGTTTAGTGTAACATAGACATTCTTTGAATACACTGTTGGCATGACAACAGGAACGTAAGAGCAACAAGTTTTTGCTCCTCTGTGAGTGCTCTGTTTAATCCTTTAATATTTGTGTTCAGTGTAATTTTTCACCTTCTGCCTGTCACTTTTGCTTTTATATAAAATAGATACTTAACTACGGATAAGCATATTTAGAGCACCTGTTTTGGTTTCCCCCGTAAACTGCTTTGGACAATTGTGTGACTAAATACAGTAGCTTCAGAGGATACTGCTAGTGGCCTCTCTTGCACTATCAGATGCCAAAAGCATGGGATATGCCACTGTGTGATCTCTCTAAACATTACCACAAGAATTCCATTTCTGCCTCTGCTTTTATCTAGCTACCGATTTTATTGTTGTAGAAAATGCATTTTTTTCAATGCACCATCGCTATTTGAAAAGGTCAGAAAGTGGGAGATGAGTAGCTCTGAAATCCTACTTTTTTCAATTGTGCTAACAAGTTTTCATTAAACAAATTGAGAGGATCTGTCTAATTCTATTTCTGGATTGGTGGCAACTGACAGAGAAATCATTTTTGATGGTAACACACTGAACTTCAATAGTACGTTTTCAGCAGCAGATCTGAAAATACTCAAGGTAAGACTTGCAACACTCCTGGCAAAGGTATAGAGGAACAGAAGTGTAGAAATATTTAATTTACCACTAAAAAGAAGAAACTATTTCTGAGGAACACAATGAGGCCTGCTCTACACTAGACCAGAAGGTTGACTTAAGATATGCAACTCCAACTACGTTAATTACATAGCTGTCATCAAAGTCTCTTAAATCACTGTCCACGCAGTGGGAAGTCAATGGGAGCAAACGCTCGCATCTGCTTCCCTTACTCCTTGTGAAGAGCAGGAGTACTGGCACTGATGAGGGCACCCTCTGAGTTTGAGTTAGTAGGTCTTCACTAGACCTGCTAAATCAAACACCAGAAGATTGACTGGGGCAACGTTGATCTTCCGCATAGTGTGGACATGGCCTTACTGTTAAACAGTGCACAAGTTAATTTCTCAATAGCTTAAGAAGTGAAGAGAGATAGAGAATACATCTCCAAACTGAAGCTATAGGAAAAGTCTAGACAGACAGAAGTTTGGTCAAAACACAGAGATCAACACCCTCCCTTAACATTACCATGGGATCTTTTAACTCTGAGTCATGAAGATTTCCATTCCCCCCCCCCCCAAAAAAAATCTGTTTGTAAGTAACCAAATCATCAGTTTCATTAACACTTTTAGACTTTTCAGACTGAGGGAAATGCTCTTCCACAAAGAAATAAATTTGCCTGGAAGCAGCCCCACTTTGACAATCAAAACAGCCCGGTCATCTGTGTGTTTGATTATTCTCAGAAATAGCATGGATCCCGCCAGTACTTCCTGCTGCTTGGCTAGTACTGGCAAATCATTGTCTATTAAAGTCATTTTTACCTGCTGGGACATTCAAAGAACTTGTCCACTTGGACAGCAAAGTCAGATAGCACTAACTCAGACAATAGGGAATGCAATTTCATTTGTTTTGCTGTTTTAACTGGTTTAGGTGGACTGTGCATAGCAGTGGAAAAGGATACAAACATAGCCCAAAGCATTTTGTTTAACTCATCCTTTCAGTGAATGCAATCTATTGTCTGCATTAAGGGGCTTCAGGCCACCCTTTGAAATATAGATCTAAGTGTCCCTGGTAATACTGGCTTTGGATTTGGAAGCAGCATATCCATCAGCTTGAAGATTGCCTTATGCCCTGTGGCAGATATATTACTGTTACTCAGCCAGTAGTTCCCATGGGGAGGAGAACACCTAACATTCAAGAAACCGGTCCTTCTCTGAAGCATTCCTCTGTCAACCCAACTACAACTTCTCCGAGATGGCTTACCTACACCAAGAGGAGAACCTTTCTTATGAGCATGGATAGGGTCTACATCTATGTGGTGGTTTTATATGTAGATTTACCCTAAGCTAAGAGCTCTTGGTGCTATACAGACTCTGACTTGGATAGTCTGCAGTCTGAGCGCACAAATCTCATGGTGATGAGCAGGATATGATCTGGAAAAGCAAACATTGCTTGTGCACCCCATGCAATAAAAGAGTGTTTGAGAAAACTTAAGATGAGGATAGAGGACACTTGTACACTGAGTAACTGACAAATGGCCTCCTTGTTCTGTGTGCATCTTTTATTAAAAAAAAGCCCACTGTGGCATGCTATTTAGATAGGCATAGTCCCACTCCTTGTTTTCAGTTACTCATTTTGCATCCAACTTGCTAGGGAAGGTACAGAAAGCAGAGTATGAGACTATAGCCGCATGTAAGCGCTTTATGCACTTTTGCTTTCTGTCTTAAATGTCCACAAAGGGAGAAACCTTAAGACCAAGGTGCCAATAAACGAGAACTCCATATAAGGCAACTGCAGTGAAGTGAGAACTTTCTGTAACATAATGGTGCCTATGCATGCCTTAGTTTCCCCACTCTACTTTGCATTGCCACTTAGGGGTGCAAGAGAGTTAAATCGGTTCTTGGGGCAGAATAAAGTACATGGTGGTGAGGCTGTGTGGTCTATCCTTAAGGAAGCATGTGACCCTCTCAGCGTTTGCCAGACTGAAGGTGTTCCTTCAACTGACTGAAAAAAAATGGGGCATTGCACGGATCCTGTAGCTCTGAGACAGCAGCTAAGTTTTCTGATTGTCACTGAGTTCTCCTATAGGAACTTCCTCTAGGACTACCCTGAGTAAGTTTCACCTGATCTCTGATTTTCCTATTTTTTCTAACATAACTTTATCAAAATGTATTAGGGAATAAACCACCGATCTGTGCCTGCAAGCTGCACTCAACATTTTTGAATGGAAATTTTGCTTAAATTATTGCTAACATGGTACTCAGAACCAAAGGCAATGGAGGGCATAGGGGAAAGCTCTGAGCAACAACAGAGTGAAAAGAAGGATATCTTCCTTCCTATCATAGGCCTGCAGTAGAGAGAGCACCTGACTAATAAGAACTTTCCAAAATACAGTAGAACCTCAGGTCTTTGTAACCCTGAGTTACAAACTGACCAGTCAATCACAGACACTCATTTGGAACCAGAAGTACACAATCCAGCAGCAGCAGCAAAAAAGCGCAGTATTGTGTTAAACGTAAACGACTAAAAAATTAAAGGGAAATAGCATTTTTCTTTGGCATAGTAAAACTTCAAAGATGTATTCAATCAATATTCAATTGTGAGTTTTCAAATCCCTGGGGATTACAGTGGATGAGAAGCTGCATAGGAGTCAGTGTGCGCACTTGTTGCTTAGAAGGCTAATGACATATTGGGATGTGCTAGTAGGAGCATTGCCAACAAATCAAGCAAAGTGATTATTCCTGCTATTCAACACTGAAGAGGCCACATCCAGAGTAATGCCTCCAGTTTTGGGCTCCACAGCTACAGAATGTGGACAAATTGGAAAGAGTACAACAGAAGGCAATGAAAATTATTAAGGGGATGGGGCACATGAATTGTGAGGAGTGTCTGAGGATTTAGTCTACAGAAGAAAAGAGTGTGTGGGGAAAGGGGTTCATAGCAGCCTTCAGCTACCTGAAGGGAGCTATTAATAAAAAAACTATTAAGACATGTGGAATGACTCCCAAGGAACCTCCTGGGGGTAAGTGTTTCAATAAGCCCAAAGCTCATGGGGATTAGGGGGAGCCCTACTGAGCAGGTTTTAACCCCAGTTTTGACATGGCACTATACACTTACAGGCTGTACCTAATATTAGAAGCAAGTATTTTTTATTGCACAGACAAAACTGTAGTACTGTTTATTTATCTTTACTATTAAGCTATGAGAACACAATCTATTTGAGATGAAGAGCCAGTCTAATGGAAGTAAGCCCATAAGCTTGGAAGCATTTAGCATCAATTCACCACAGCAGAGTCTAGTGCACTGCAACTTGTGTAATTGCACGGCTTACTAGCTCCTAAGACCAACAGATCACCATTATTACATTTTTATACAAGAGAACACGTAAAGAGTTAGAGTATGTATGTTATATCTATCCTCCTCTTTTACTTATTCATCCTTCTTAGCTTTGACTCCAATCCTTTTCTTCCCTACTTGTCAGTATATGGGGCAGAAAGGGAAGTGGGGGGGGGAGGGAAAAAGAGTGGTCTCTCTTTCTATATGAGAGAGTTCACACACACACACACACACACACACACACACACACACACACCCCCTCATAACCTATTCTCCCATTTTAACTTGTCGGATTTCTCCCCTATTCCTTCCATTCAACATCTCAAGCCTTTCTTCCTACATATTAAGCTACAAGACTGACTCTCACCAGTTTTGCTGTCTCACTTTTGAAATAATAGCATCTTCATGCTTAGAATAGAATGGCTGTTGAAAGTTTTGTAACAATTCTTGAGCTGTCAGGAATTACAGAAATAAAAGTACTATTAGAGTAATTGAACTATCCTTTGGCCACTGAAGAATAGTTTCCTGCTTTACACAGTCACTATTGCTTTCTCTTGGCCAGCTCTTAAAATGACAAGCAACATGGCATCCGTAGCTTTTCTTGACAGTTGAATAGCCTTATTGCTAGGAAAGATCCCCAGGATCCAAGCCAAATAGTATATTTTCATTTTTCAAAGCAGCATTTGAGTTAAAGTCAATCACCACGCTAGTTCCTTGAAAGGGATGGGGGAATGGGGACTAGACTCCCCTCCCCTCCCCCGATAAGGTAGAAAATAGCCAGAAATTATAACATGCACAGAATTACCTCACTTGTTACTTCTTCATCCACACTGGCATCTTCCACCGCAGGCTGGTAATCAAAAGAAAAAAGTCTCGTGAAGATGGATTATGAAAAGTCAGAGGAAAAAACCCACCACAATTCTGAACCAGACTGCTCTGTTATAGAAGTGTAAATCTGAATCAATTTAGGTCAGGGTAGTTGCTCTAGATTTACAATGGTTAAATTAACATTTTTTTCCCCCAATAACTAAAAGCCTTACATTTTTGGAATCCAGTTACCTATTTTGCCTTAAAAAGATATCATAATGCAAAGTAATACTGAATCTACTGTGTATATGCACTAAATAGTGTGCATTTTACTTACCTGTTATTTAACTAAGTAAGGACTTTCATCTGATAAGAAAAAAGCTAGGAGAATACATTAGGAAAAAAGGTTATAATAGATAGGACGAAGAGTGCAATGTCTATTACATGTGATTATGGATGAAAATCAAAAACAGACTCATGCAATTAACATGTCAAGATTCAATAAAAAAAATGAAGAAAAATTATTCATAAACAAATTATTCTGGAGATCTAGAAAGGTAACAACCTTTCACTAAGGAGAAAGAGAATACTCAGGGCTACATTTTCCAAAAGAGTTTAGCTCCCAGTAAAGTATTACCACTTATTCAGTACCCTAAGTATCTATGTGGGATGGAGCTACTGGATGTGGAGGTCTTTGGGGGGAGGAAGTGGCTTTTAAAGCAGACAAGATTACTCAGGGCTTGACCTTCCAAGTCCTTGCTCAGGAAAATATCCCCAAAGGAAGTCATTCATATTTTTTAAAAAGCCAAATTGAAATTAACAGAGCTTTGCCTGAGCAGACTGCAAGATCAGATCCACTAAAAACAGGGTCTCATTCTGTAATCTTTTATGGTGTAAGGCCTGATCCCTTTTACTTTACTCACAGAAGCAGTTCCCTTGAAATTCAGTGAGGAAAGCAAATAGGACTCAGCCCTTAATCCTTCCTTGTTTACTCACTTTACATGTCCTTACTGAACCTCTGCTGACAAAAAAATTGATTTAGTGTAAGTGCTGTATTTAAATGCTTGCAACTGAGTCATGCTCAGATACTGGTAAATGCATTTTGAAAGGTTTTTTGGCATGAAGGGGGAAGGTTTGCATACACAAAAGAAATAAGATGTTTGTCTCCCTCCTTGGCAGATGGCATGTTTACAAAATGTGAAAATCTTTTGTGGAGGAGACATTGCAGACTTTAAAGGTTTAGCCTAGGTAAAAGTGTAATGTATTTACTTTTAAAGCAGGATTCTGCATTCAAGTTATTGTAATGACAGTTGTGATGTAGACACTTGCTCACTGGAGACAGAATAGCCCAGATTCATAAAGGTATTTAGGCTCCTAGTTTCCATTGAAAAGTCAAAGGCCTCTCAACAGCTATCAAATTGTAACACTTTCCACTCACCAAGGCTAGAATTAAACAGTCACACTTCATATGAAAATGTTGTTTCTGAAAGATTTGAGAGGTTAATAAATGATTACATGGGTTATATGTATGTTACAGATATAAGTAGGATGTGTTATAGAGGGTTATAAGCAAAAATCAGAAGGAATTAGACACAAGTCATGATTGTGGAGCAAATTATAGACCTTTTGGATGCTAACAATTTATTAGTAATTATAATCCTTGTTAAAATATTCCTAAAACAAAACCTTAACATAAAAATGAACAAGTCTGGAGTCCATTATCAAACTGTTATTCTTTTAGAACTGGAAATTAAGTCCAACAAAAACACTGATCTAGGGTCCTATTTCAAATAAGGAATTATATAATCTTATTTTTGGTTCATTATATGCACAAAAACATAATCCCATCACCAACCCCGTAGCAAGGACTGGCAACTATTAATGCCTGTAATTAACAGATGTGTGTTTTAGCCCCTCCCCATTGTGATGCACTGCTTACTTTGGTTTGGTAGCAGTTACAGAAGTGAGACACCATGACACCAAAACTGTTTTTCATTTGGGTTGGACCAGAACTGAAATATTTGACAAATTGAAAAGTTGGAAAAAATTGCTTGGGGTTTTTTAAGGAAAGCAAAGGAAAATAAGGGCTGTTTTCACAAGAATGGAGAAGGAACAAGAGGTGATCTCTTTATGCCCAATAGCCCCATTGTTGGCACACTCATTTGGGATGGGAGAGGTCTAGTTGAAAGTCTCCTATCTGGATCAAGGACTGGAAACCCAGGGGTTCTACCTCCCAAGTGAATGCCCCAATCAGTGGTTATGCAGTCACTCGCTGTGTCATGGCTCCAATGACTATTCTGCTATTTTATGCAAAAAGCTCCACAGCAGAGACAGAGACAACCCCACCCCCAATTACTTTGTGGGCTCCTAGGAGTAGGGAGGCCTGAGTTCAAGTCTGTTCTCGAGTGGGATTTTGACCATAGGTCCCCATCATTCCCCAAGAGGGCATTCCCTCAAAAGCTGGTAAGTGTAAGGGAGGGAAGGGGACACCATTACAACTGCCTGGTTTGTGAATGCCCTTGTGAGTCTAGCCCAAATAGCTGAAGTATTTTGTTTTGATAGTGTCCAATTGTTTGTTAGGACATTTTCCAAAAATGGATTCCTGAGCAAGGCAACTGCCTGCTGTTATTTGTGTTTATTGTGTTCAGGGTAGACAGGCCTGCATGTACATGGTTTGTAAATAAACAGAGTTCCACCAAAGGAACACTTAGCTCTTATCACCAATTTCCCCTCCTAACCGAGACAAGTCAGCAAGGCCCCAAATGCTGGCTAATTGTGTGGGCCAAAGGGGCAACAATGTTATACTTAGAGGCTGTGTAAACTGAGCACTTGGGTGGCTACTCAGGAGAGATTCAAATGCTACCCATCTGGTTAGCAGAACTCCCACAGCTGACAGTATATGTTTCTACTGGTGGTGCCCCTCCACACACAAAATTAATCCACACATGGATGGAAACAATTAGAGGGAACATCGTTTAGAGGTACCATATTGGTCAAGATGCTTGAATTTCCCTAAAACAGCAATTTTTCAGGGCTATTCTGGGCTATATAAAAGGATTTTCCTCACAAATCAGCTGAGAGAAAGTGAACTGTCACAAGAAAGGATGTGAATGATATGACTTGAGGTAACATTTGATCATCCCAGGCAAATACATTCCTAACATAGGGTTTCCACACCAAGATATTGCTATGGTATTTATTATAATGCTTTTGAAAAATATTTATATTGGATTTGATAATAAATAAAAGTGATTTCTATACTTAGTAGAAGTAGAATTTAAGTGATTGTGAGTTTTGTTTTGTTTTGCTTTATCTTTCATGTATTTCACTTAAAGTCACATCAGAAAACTTTGCAACCCTCAGCATTTCAGTCTCAGAAATAGGGCCTGGTCTCTTGCAGTCTTATGTTAAGTTATACTTCAGAAAGGTTACTTAACTAAGTCTATGGCTAGGGGAAAAAAAAAAAAAACACCAAACCAAAACACACACATGGTTTCCCCATAGTCCTGGGGGTGCGCTTAACTGCTTGTTCCACTCCAGGCATAAGTCTGGCAAATGTATACAAGTCCAGTTTTAAAAGTCTTGCTCTCATTTAGTAATGCATCTAATGGTACTGTAGTTTGTGCTCGAAATGTACAAAAGCAGGTCCGAACGCAGGGGGCATGTGAAGGGTGTGAATGCACCCCCCCACACACACACACACACAGTCCCCTCAAAGTAAGCATGAGGCTGGGGTGGTACATTGCCCCAGCCTCCCTCCCCCATGCTCCAGCCGGCTGGGGGAATGCTAAGGCTGAATTCCTTCCTCCCTTCCATCCCCCCAGGATCTAGGCCGAGGGTGGTGCTGGGCTACGGGGTGGGGCAGCCACCAACCGCTCCCACAACTTGCAACACGCTCCACCCCCAGAAATTCCTGCATATACAGGCCTGAAAAGCCACAAAAACTATAATTTATATTGTGACAGAACCTAATAGCCCCCAATAGTCACATGAGACCGCAGCTCATTGCATTCAATGCTTCACAATACCAGTACAAAAACCCGGCTGAAGAAGAGAGTTTGTAAGCTCCTCAGGGCAAAGACTAAGGCTATGTCTGTACTTAAGCCACTACAGTTGTACAGCTGTAGCCGCACCATTGCAGTGCTTCAGTGTTGTCTCTCATTAGAGGGACAGCAGGGGTTCTTTACCACTGTCTGCACCAGAGATTACATTGGCATAATTATGTTCCTCGGTATATGGATTTTTCCACACCCTTGAGCAACTTAGCTGGGTCAACTATCTTTTTAGCATAGCCCTGTTCCAAGTACAAGACAAGATCTACAGCTACAAAGGTATTGAAGACAAAGGCTGATGCAGTCAAGATGCTGTAATGATGTTATATAGTTCTTGGTGAGTTTTTTAATAGGTTATCAATCACCTTCTCTGCTAGGTAATTACAGTACAATCCAGAGTATGAACAATGATTTGTAGAGGAGAGTAAAGACAGTGGGTCATTTCTGATTCTACCTACAATGGAACAAAATCAGGTGTGACTCCACTGAAGCCAATTAAATTGCACTGGTGTAAAACAAATGTAAAGTAAATGTAAAGAATCAAATGCAGGGGAAAAGAAATGCAATCCCCCACCCCACCCCTAAATTTATGCTCCTTCCTGTAAGGATTTTGTAGTGGAAGAAAGTTAGTAGATATTGGAATACAAAGGAGACACATTTATGTAGCAAGATTACATCTAGTGGTAAAGAGGAATGGTTTAGCTTAGCTAGGAAAAATTCAATCAAGGTAGTCCTTACATTCGAGAAGCACAATTATTCTGGTCTTAAATATTTTAGACTAATTCCACCTATTTACACTTTTTAAAAAAGTCAAAGAAATTCAATCTGTATGTAAAGCACATACTGAAACTGTACAATAGGCATTCTCCAATCCTGGGAGTGTCCCAGAATATCTCCAAGAGAGCCCCTTCATTTAAAAAACAAAAACAAAAAAACCCCACCACACACCACCTCTGTAAAGCAATGTATATTGATCAATACTCTGGGAGTTTGCTCGAAGTAGGTGTCTAAGCAAGCACCCATTATGATCAAAGGACCTGAAGTTTTTCCATCACTTCAGAAATCAGCAGCCATTGAGCTCAGGCATGACAAATTTCCTGGCCATCTCTTAAGAATAATTCCACAAAGAGGTATTAAATATGACAGATTTACCTCATTCCCTTGCTACTTAACCCATTGCTGAAGTAAATTAAGCTATTCACTAATTAAGCTATTCACATTGTCCATCACCATCAGCCACTGGGCTCTCCATTCAACACAAAACAGGACAAGAAAAGAAACAGCCAAAAGTTTTGCTAAGCAGAGTAGCGGTTCCCATGCTGACAGAACTCCCCGAAGCACTTACATGAATAAATAAGCATTTTATATAAATGACATCTTCTAACTGGTCCATTTCCAATGGACTTGGGATGCCTGCGGAAATCATTAAGAGCTGGTTTGTGGCTCACCTCTGTGTCCATGGGTTCCACCTCTATCTTTTTCCATAGCTCCAGTAAGTGGGCAATTGGCATGTTGGAATTTTTCTTTCACAGGCTGACGGAAGAAGAAAATGTGAGAATGCGTGGAAGAGGATGAGAGAGACAGCCAGAACTGTGAGTTAGTGAGAGTGCTGAGTCTAACAGACACAGAGAACTTGTCAGAATGCAGCAATCTGTGGGATATGCTGGAGCCCCTTTCTCGAGTATACCGTGTGGCTTCCTGTGTGACCACCACCAATTCCCACTCCTCAGGCAGACAGACACACACAGAGGAGCTGCTGCTTCACACTCAGGCTTTGAAAGGGGAGGGAGAGGAAAAAAGGAGGAGGAGGGATAGGTAGAATTGCAGCTCTAAATTTTGCCAAGTGACTTTGACAGAGTAAATGCTTCTTTTGCAGCAGTAAGTTGAACTACCTTCCTCCCGCCCCCCCTTTAAAAGAAAAACACCCTTAATTTGTTCTTTAAATTATGGGTGCAAGTTGAGTATGAGGATGCCGCTGTGGCTGCTGCTATAGCAACCACAGAGCAAGCAAGGAAGGGAGAAGGGAGGGGAGATGCAGCAAAGCCCTGCCTCTCAGTCTTGCTGCTGGCTCCTGCACTCACAGCACCTGCAACAGCTCCCAGGTGGTTCAGAATCTGTCCTGGCTGGAAGCTTAATTCTCTCCCCAAGTGGCAGTCAAACATGGCACTGCATAATGCATTTCCAGCTAGCCTCATACAAGTGCCGTCTCAGTGAAGTGAGGAAACACCAACAAACCGTATCAAAATACTGACTGGTTGAAAACTGAACTGCTGTTCCAGGAAGAGAAAGGTGGACTCCCCGTGTTACAGTGTGTCCCTGGCTCTCTTGACTCTCCTAATCTGCTGTGGTATTATTGATTATGCAGTCTCTTGTGGGTTTGGCTTGGTTTCTTTCCCATCAGTTAAAACGCAATCTTAGGGCTCACTTCCTTCAGATTCTAAAAGCACTCCAGTCCCTTTGACTGGGATTCAGTGCCCAGCAGGTAAGAGCAATTTCCAGAGAAAGATAGAATGTGCTTGATTCATTCCGTGCCAAGGGCAATCCCAGATCCCAAAGTGAGAGCCAGTGAGCAAACTCATATCAATCAAAACCTAGGTAAGGACAACATAAAACCTGAGCAAAGAACACAAGATTTGCACTATACAGTGTGGTAGCATAGGTATTATGTGTAAGAACATAAGAGTGGTCATACTGGATCAGACCAACGGTCCACCTAGTCCAGTATCCTGTTTCCAAAAACAACCAGCGTAGGTGCCTTCTGTTACGGTGAAATAGGCTGGAGCGCCCAAGGAAAAAATAATCAGCAGGTGCTTAGCACTCACCAACAGCTAGTCCCTCCAAGCCACCAGCAGCCATGCTGATTCACTCCTTCCCCTTTTGCCCAGTGCCTCCTGCAATCAGCTGTTTCAAGGAGTACAGAGACTGTGGGAAGGAAAGGGGAGAACAGGGATGGAGCAGAGATGGAGTGACTTGGTGGAAGGAGTTTGGTGGGCGGAGGAGTCTAGGGCAGAACAGGGGAATCCAGTGCCTGTAATAACCAATACCAGAGCTTCACAGACAGTGTACAAAACAGGGCAAATTTTGGAAGATCCACTCCTATCTTCTGAGAGAAGCTTCGGTTCCCTCCAGGCATGGGGTTACATCCCTGACTATCTTAGCTAATAGCCAATGTTGGACCTATCCTTATGAATGTGTCTCATTCTTTTTTTTAAACCCAGTTATACACCTAGTCATCACAATATATCATGTCAATGAATTCCACAGGCTCATTGTGTTGTGTGCAAAAGTATTTCCTCTTGTTTGACTTACACCTGCTACCTACCCAAGAAAAGTTGATAAGTTATATAGTGTACGGAAGGGTAAATACATGCTCCCTTGATACCACTGACAAAAATGTAGGTAACAGTACATTTTATCAGAGACGCCCTCTAATGCAAAAGCGGCGAGGGGTTCTGTGGCACCTTATAGACTAACCGAAGTGTTTGAAGCATAAGCTTTCGTGGGCAAAGACCCACTTCGTCAGATGCATGTACAATGCAATTTACTCCCAACACATCCCAAGTAAAAAAAACTGCCATGTATAAGCTATAAGAAGTAGAATTACTCAGGGACAGCTCTACTACACGTAGGCCACTGTTGATCTCTGCCAAGAAGGGGTCCTTTTAAGAAGCAGTATTTTCTTCCTGCAAGCATTATGTTTTAAAAGATCACTCTGTCCTTCCACCACCTTCATTTTTTTCCCTTAAAGTTACACCTACCTCTGGACCTATAAACATTTGCTTGGGTATATTGGCAAGTTGCACTCCATAGGGGGCAACATACTGGCTTTGTGTAGGCTATATTTCCAAGGTGGTATTATCTGCTGCAGCAGGCCCAACAGCCACTGCA
>CM057847.1:74021012-74049656 GCA_030068395.1 Apalone spinifera | reverse complement strand
GGGGGCTTGACTCTGTGCTCCCGGAAGGGCTAGAGCTGAGGGCCAAAAGGACAGGGCTGAGGACGGTCAGGTCTTAGCAATCCCAGGACTGCAGTGCCCCCTCCCCCTGCCCTCAGATCTGCTGCTGCAGCAGCAGCCGCCGCCAGGAGCTCCAGACCCCTTTGTATCTCCAGGCCCCTGTGCAGTTGCCCCTTTTGACCCCCTTTGTCCCAATTGCCTCAGGAAGCAGAGGGGCCCCTTTAACTCTCTGCTTCCCGAGGCAATTGCTCCCTTGGCCACCCTTGTCGGTGGGCCTGATTTGCTGGGAAGCTCTCTCCAGAATCCTGAGCAGAACAAATGAAGAGGACGCCAACCAAAGAGAATCCTTCTCAGGTTTTATGGTGAACCCTGTGCATCCTGTGAGTGGAGTTTAACTTATAAAATATGCATATTTGGTGAAGCAACAGTCATGCATCTTCTAAAACCTGTCTACATCCCTTAGATAGAGACTGCAAGAAAACTATCACTCAGCCTTCTGGAGGACAGCATTCAGTTTTCTAGGGGGCATACCTTGTTTATTTCACAATAACTGAGTCACAGATTCATCTGAGTGCCATTGAGATAATCAAGCATACCCCCATTTCTTTCAGAAAGGAGACAGACATTGTGTATATGGCACAGGTGTTTTGAGAGGGAAGGGCAGGAAGTAACTTTAATTTTGCCTAATCTGACATCATGAGGCAGATTCTCCCCCACCCTCTGAATGAACAGAACTCAATTTTGACATCATTCCAAAATTAGGGATGGCAATAAAATACATACAAAATAAAAGCAGAAAAGTGGGGTTAAGGTGAAGGTATATGAAATGAGATAAGCTATCCCTGAGCTCCTTTATGAAGCCTCTTGTTACATCCTTATAAAGCACATTAATCAAATATGCCAATTGGAGTACTTAATTATTAATAAAAAAAATCTCAAGATTGTTTTAGGTGTGACAGATGTTATAAGCACATCAAATATGCACATACTTTATAAGTGTTGATGTGCTAGCTGTTGATTGTATTTCTGGCTTAATGCAGGAATTGAAATCACACAGGGAAGAGAGGGGAATAATTACAGAAAATCCCTAATGGAGTTAGGGATTTTCAAAGTTTCACTGCTGGGGGAAGAGACCATATACTGGTTTGACCTGATTCAAGAGTCCAGGCAACCAGACAACTGTAGACATTATGAAGGGACAGCCCTGGTCTAAATGAGCTCATTCCAGGCCTATCCCTCTGCATATGTGAAATATGGAGCTTCATGGGACACCCAAACATTTGGGGAAAATTTTGGAGTGGCCCCCACCCCTCCAGACAGGTGCTGTGTGCCCCTCAGGCAGTGGGTTGCTCTGGGAAGGAGGCAGGGCTTCCCTCTGTGCCCCCTTTCTTTCCTCCCTCCACCCCACCAGCCAAGCCAGAACAGAGGAAAGTCTGCTTCAGCTGCTCTGCCTCCCCCCCCCCCCCCCCCCCCCCCCCCAAGAGAGGCTCATACCACTTGGTGGTGTGTGTGGGGAACAGGAAGGGGAAGTGCACCACTGACAGCGGGGTTCCCTGTGGTGCCATCCCCCTCCTCCTGCACTTCCCACACACACATCCTGCCCTGAGCCTCTTACACTCCACCACTGCCTTGAGCCTCCTCCCCACCCTTCTCTTCCCCCCTCCCCCCATCCCAAGCCTCCAGCATTCCCCCTTCTGCCCTGCATCCCCCACACACCCACTGGCTCCTTCCCACACACTCCAACAGGAATCAAACTGCTTTAATAGCAGACAGAGTTATTGCTTTAATTACATATATTTTACACTCACAATATTTTACATGACAAATCCCTTACAGTTTTTACCTCATGAAGTGGAATACATTCATGTCTAGCCTGATATGACGTAGCAGTCCTGTCCTATGGCGACCTGCCCACCCAAGTGGGGTGGGGTGCAATACAACAGTACCTGTAATGTGAGTTACTTTCATCTCTGGCTGCCAGCCTCCTTGCTGGCTCAAGCCAGGTCTGAGCAGCACCATCTCTATAAAAATTAGACCCTGGGGGCAGCCAGACAGCCAACACAGGCTGCCCCAGGGTTGGAATTGCACCCCACATCAGGAAGGCAGGATAGGGGACCCACTGAAGGTAGAGAGGTGGATCTCCAGTGAACTCAGGGATAGGGCAGGGATTCACCTGGGGAGTGCAGGAAGGTGGATTCCATCCCTCTGCTCACTCAGGCACCATCTGGGCAGCAGATAGATGGTAGGCAGTAGGAAGAGCTGAGCAGGGCCGGGAGAGAGGGGAGCATGGCCATGCATCAGGGCAGGAAGGCTTCGCTCTGCTCACCTGGCCTTGTTCTCATTCCAAATAGGCTGCAGAGGACTTGCTCTAACCAGCAGCAGAGGGGCTCTGCCTGTGGGGCAGGTGAGCTGGCAGGGTGATGTGGTGCAATCTGGCCCCCCACACAGGCTCTGCCCAGGGGCTGTACCCCCTGACGCACTGGGTCAGTGGAGCACCATTTTATGATCCTGTGTAGGACCCCACAAATCCTCAGGATGGCCCTGGCTCATTCACATGCAATCCAAAAGCTAACACGGAACTGCAACCAGCAGAGACGGGTTCTGCAATGCTTTGAAACTGGCTAGGACCCTTGTGTGAAAGATCAGGAAGCATCTGCTGAAGCAGACCAGGAAATAAATGGTTCTCTTTGTAATGCTTTCATTCGGAATGGCTAACCCATAGCTCTGACACAGCTGGCTGTCACTGCCTTACCCCGTCATTGTCCCAAGACAACAGGGCTCCAAGGGCTGACCTAGTCTCAGTGCTCGTCTATACTCGAAACAATACAACAGCATTAGATTCTCACTACAACAAGGCTATGTCTATACTGGCAGGTTATTATGCAAGAACAGCCGTTCTTTCACAGAGTGTCCACACTGTCCACCCGCTCTTGCGCAAGAAGATTTACAGTACGGCATGGTAAGAGAGGGATCCTTGCGCAAGAGCTACGCTCTTTTTTTTAAACAGGTGTTTTTTTAAGCAGGAGCTCTTGCGCAAGAGGACAGTGTGGACACTTGGCAGGGGTTTCTTGCACAAGAAAGCCCTAAGGCTAAAACGGCCATCAGAGCTTTCTTGCGCAAGAGAGCGTCCACACTGCCATTGATGCTCTTGCACAAAAGCACAGCTCACACATGGCAGTGTGGACGTTTTCTTGCACAAGAAGCCACCAGTGAAGACATAGCCCAACGGTTCTCCCATCAGTGTAGTTAACCCACCTCCCCAAGCAGCAGTAGCAAGGTTGACAGAAGGATTTTTCCCTTCTACATAGTGCAGTCTACACTAGGGATCAGGCTGGCTCAACGACATCACTCAGATGCGGATTTTTCATACCCCAGAATCACATAGCTGGATCAACCTAACGTAGGTGTAGAGTGGACCTGAGACCTGGTAAGATCATCAGCGAACTGCAGTAGTGTGAAACCAAGTCCTCAGTCTGCAGGGATAGTGCCCAGACACAAAGAGATCAGAGGTGTGTTTACCTCAGGAATCCACGTTAGCTTTCAGCCTTAACATATGTGCACTGAAAACAAAGAGAGGAGTAAAGAGCCAAAGAATACTTCAAGATTACCTTTCCTCCAGCACATAGCAACAGTTACTGCTCTTGTAATTAGCAGGATTGAATTTCATGGGTTTACTCTACAGAATGAGGGCTGCACAATAGGTCACTTCCAAATATTTGAGTATTTTAACCAAAACCTGCACACTATATTTCCAAGAATCTAAGGATGGCCAGACTGGTCTGACTGTCAGACTAATGGTCCAGCATCCCCATCTGTCAACATACGCCAATGTCAAATGCTTCAAAGGGAATGAACAAACCATCCACCCCCTGTTATCCATCTGGTAGACAGAAGCTTAGGGACATCCCAGGCATGGGTTTGCATCCCTGACCATTTCATACCTATTATTTGAAACATTTTTAAAATCCATTAAAAACAACTTTCATTCCAAAGAAAATCCATTTCCCCCCTCCACTTGTTAAGCTTGATTTGAGAGTTTGATTTCACCACCTTTACTCATAAAAACAATTCTGGTTAATTCAATGAGACTACTCATGACTAATGGCTTACAGAATTAAGCTCTTATTAGCTAGAGCTTCTGGTTTTGTACTGCCTTAGTGATTCATGCAATTCTACTATAGTCTTTCTACACACAGGAAGATTTGTGGGTGCCTCAAGGTGCTTCAGATCCCTATTTTATATGAATTGTGGGGTAAGTCTTAAGTTTTTACCATGTGCTCATTTCAGAAAATGTAAGTACTTTTGGTGTAACCGAAAGACAAGTGTAACCAAGATAAGGGCACACTGAAAGGCCATAGAGAATGAAAACATGGAATTTGCTACCAGAAGGAGCTATAATGGTAAATAATTTAGCAGGATTTTAAAGACATGAGAAATCCACTAGATCAAGAATTGAAAAGCTTTATTTAGCCTCCATCCTTTCAAGATGGAAAATTATTTCCTTTATCCCTGTCATAACACAACAGCACTGTAGTTCACACAATGGTTTTAATCTGGTTTGCCCAGCTGATCTCTAATTAATGGCTATGACCAGCACTAAGATACTGGGTTAGCTGGCTCAGCAGCTTGTTAACCTGTAGCATAGGTTATAATATCCATGTATGCAGAAGATGAAAACTTGCATTTTAAAATTCCTTCCATCCAAGAACCTGACATCAATGAATTATGCCTTCAAGATTTTGAGACAGGTTGTCTCAGGGTTTATTACTCACCATTAAAACTCTTCACTGGTCTTATCTGGTCATTAGCTCTTGGCTAATCTGGTGCTCGTGCTCCTTTGGTTGCTTATCCTGTGAGCACTCTCTCAGGACAGATTCTTCCTTTGTCATGGTTAATCCAACCAGCCCAGGTCACTATCATTTTATTTTTCCAGGGTATGAAAGGCCCTCTAGACTAACTCTCTCAGGCAATCTTCTGATCCACTGCCTTACCTGTGCCACTTCTGCAGCAGGTTGGTAGGAGAACCTAGGCCTGCCTACTACTCTGAGCTCTGGCCCAGAGACACTGCCTAGCAACCACAGTCTACCAAATCTTAGACACAGGTACCATTTCACTAGGCTCTGTTCCACTGTCTTCTCACTCACCCCTTGGTTATCACTAAAGCTTCCTCTACTTTCTATGACTACCTCACCCAAACTCAGATTCTTGCCAGAATCCATATTCCCTTCCCCCAGCAAGGAGCTCAGGGCCTCCTGCTTGTCTTTTACCAACTCCCCTCTTCTTCATCTCAGCCTACCCCTGCCCACCCGGGCTTCATCATCAATTAGAACTTAACAGCCGTTATGCCTTTCCAGTTGCAGCCTGTCATAGGCTTAATTGGCCCCTTTATACCTACTCATACTTTGTGTGGGGGTAGATACCTCAGCACACAGGGAAGTTTTAGTTCTATTTTTAAAATGTGAAGAAAAACTGATATGGAGAATTTAATGACCTAAAAAAAGGTCACATAGTAAGTCTGTGGCACAACTGTAATCCAAAGCAGGTTATTCAGTTCCTGGGCATCACAAACACATGCTTCTTTAGGGTCTGATCCTCAGCTAAATCCCCATTGCACTAATCTGGCATGTAAAAAGGCCTCACATTGTAGAATGATGTATATGGCTTTACTAGGACCAAGAATCAGGCTATTACATGTGTAAGAAACACTTAAATGAGATGAAATCCTAGAAGCATTTTAAATCATCTATCTACTGAGATTGATAGTCACATCTTATAAATCTGTTAATTTACTGTTCCAGAGAAATATGAGGGTGGAAACTAAAGTTAGGGCCAGATTCTATGAAGTAATGAATCCCCTGAACTTCCACTGGAAATACTTACTTTATTGGGATTTCACAGCACTGGACACCTTGCAGGAAATATTCAGGTTCTTTCAAAATCAAATTTTTATTCTTTCAGAATGAGTTTTCTTGGGAATGCCCTTTTCCAACTTTATGCACTTCAAGTCTTGTGGGGCTTCTTGCTCATCCCATTTAACATGGGTGCACTCAAGGAATAATTTCATCGAAATAAGTGGTGCTACACTGGTGTCAGATTGATAACGGAGAGGTGACACAACCCCACAAAATGTACATTAATTAACTACTACTTTCAGATGGCTACTGGCTGTGGAAGTGGAACATTGGCTTGCTTTCTCAGTAGATGTTTTTCCTAATACTTTAGCAAATCAAGGGTTCAGCTGCCTTAAAATCTTCACTAGGGAGCTATTCTACTGACATTTGCTGTTGAAATACAGAACTGTTGAGTGTAGGTTTTTTGTTGCTAGCATGCATTAAGAGATTATTTTTTTCCAATCTTCAAAATGAATGAGAGAATACAAAAAATCCCATGTCTAAAATTCACTGTGCAGAGGAAAAGAGAGCAAGTGTACTAACAGAAACCAAGACAGAATTATACTAAAGAAAAGGCTGCATGTATAAAACATAATGAAATATCAGGGGGGGCCCAGGCAGTACTTTTGCAATGCAATCAGCAATAATAGTAACATTAACACAGCAAAAGATTACATGCCAAAAAAGAATTCTATGGAGCCATTTACCTAGCAAACATGACAACAGGGAAGCTGATTTCCAGAAATAAATAAATAAAATGAGAAGCCAGTCAACACGGCCATTTTATATGAATAAGGACACAAGGTCTGCTTTTCTGCTGGTCAGATTTCAACTGCTAAGAAAAAAAAAGCCTCTAGAAAAAACACAATTCAGTGGCAAAAAAACAACAACCCTACATTAAGAACCACTTTGCAGCCTTATACAACTTTCTACTCCCCCAGTTCACAGAAATATACCCATCCTAGCTTTGTTTGAGGTAGCACCCTCAAAATAGCAATAGTAAAACCAGTGATAACTACTGCTTCCACCAGTTAGTGCAGGTGCACCTAACACACTGACTGCACCTGGAGTGTATGCACATAATTCCTACTGGTTAGTTTGAGCTCAATGAGAATAGAGGCAAGGTGGCACAGGAAACTGTTCCCTCCCCACTTTCCTCCTTTTTGTCCTTTAACAGCATTATAGAATCCCATAAAGAAAAGTGACTGGCTAGTAGAAGTTGAGGGTCAGTAACATGGAGTCAGCAGGCTTAAATAGAGGCCTGTAACATGAAAACAGCAACAGGCTTGCAATCTAGTGAGCAAGACTTTGGTTCAGTAACACAGGAGCCAAGAAAGAGGCCCTATTGATAACTGTGCAATTGTGTAAGTTAGGTAGAGCATGGAAGGACACAGGGAGGCACTGGGTACGCACTGTGAGCCTTAGGGGAGTAACGGAACATCTTAATAAGAAATGTATTGGTACAAAGACTCCCTAAAAACTAATGCACATACCGACCTAGGTTCAGGACCGGGTCGAAATTGACAGCATGAAGGATAGTAAGCAAGCCCCCCTTCCATAAGCTGAGGTGTGGTAACTAGGCAACAGAGGGTGGTAACCTGATACATAAAGAAATTATATAAGTTGTTTGTACCTGTCTATAAAAGGACACTGCAAAGGGTGCTCTCTGGCCGACCTTGGGGGGGGGAGGTCACTAGGTGCCCGAACAGCAGGTGTCATTGCTTGACCTTACAGAATGCACAGTAGCTTCACTTTGACTAACTGCTGGTAATATCTGTTATATGGCAATAGACCTGCCCGGTGTTGGTACCTTGTCAACACGGGCCATAGTGCCCAGTGTTGTAACATTGTACTGATCTCTGTTACCAAATGGTAAGCTTTGCATTTGACAATAAACCTGCTCGATTGATTTCAAACCTTGCCTGCATCTGTCGTTTCCGGGGCCTCTCAGAAATCTCTTGTGTTGACCCAAGTGCACGGGGTCTAACACTTTAGATAAAGGGAGTACCGATTGTTACACATGCAGCTGAAAGTTTATCATCCCAACCGAGTAGAGGTCCTGTCAGGAGCACGTCAGGACCACCCTGACCAGACACTGATAGTTCAGACCACCCAAGGTACCGAGGTACGAAGACACCGAGGTACGGACAGAGGAGAGTTTGTACATTTCAGAAATGGTGGCATTGACAGAGTAAAGGTAGGTGTGAATGATCTCAGGATATGTTTACACTGCAATTAGACACCAATTTTTCATTGTAGAGCTACTGCCCTAGCTTTTGTTTCAACATTTTTGCCTCTTTGTTTTTGCAGTTTGAGCACACAAAGCAAGAGAAGCAAATGGCCAAGTGGTATCTAATTCAAGCTGGTCTTTTACCAGCTGACTTGGTCTCATGGGTCTTAGGACAAGAGCCTTTTAATTGCTATGTAAGTGTTGGGGTTTGGGACCCTACTACTTTGCAGGATCCTACGGGGCAGGCCCCAGTGACACTCTGAAAATCTACTTAGAGTCAGCTGGCATGAGCCAGCCCTGGGTATCTAACTGCAGCATACACATACCTTCAGAGCTCAAGCAGGAGCACCCACAGAACACTGCAGTTGTTCGTCTGGTGGTATAAACACAAGTCAGTAGACTCAGTCTTTCAGACTTGCTGGCATGAGTTTTATTTTGTTTTTTTCATTGTAGAGCTACTGCCCTAGCTTTTGTTTCAACATTTTTGCCTCTTTGTTTTTGCAGTTTGAGCACACAAAGCAAGAGAAGCAAATGGCCAAGTGGTATCTAATTCAAGCCCTGTTTTGACAGCTAAGAACTCTCTAGAGTTTCAGGCTAGTTGCCTGCTTCTAGACAGCAGTACAATAAGAGAAGTGCATAAAAAGGAAAACATCTTCAGATTTACTTAATAGATTATATTCTTCATTATATAAAAGAGAGAGACCTAGAGGCCCTTTCTCTCTGTTTGGCAATACAAGGAGAAACCAGGGGAAAATGAAAGCCCTGAAGCCACCTTCACTGATAGCACCAGTAAGGCTACACAAACACACCCCCAAATCCCTGACCAGGAGTTTTCTATCTGCTACCCAACTTACACAAACCTGGAAATCCCAGACGACCCATCATCTCAAGCACTGGCACACTTATAGTAGGATTATCCAGTTTTATTGACTCTCTCCTCAGACCCTATGCTGCCAGCACACGTAGATATCTTTGAGACCCCACCAATTTCCTGAGGAAACTACAGTGCATCAGTAATCTTCCCAAAAACACCATCCTGGCTACCATGGATATAGAAGCTCTTTCCACCAAAATTCCATACAACGATGGATTATTGGAGTCAGGAACACTCTCCATAATGACACCACTGGACACCTGGTTACAGAGCTCTGTCACATTGTCCTCACCCACAACTATTTCCAATTTGAGGACAATTTATATCTTCAAGTCAGCTGCACAGCTATGGGCACCCACAAGGCCTCACAATATGCCAACATCTTTATGGCTAATCTTGAAAAATTTTCCTCAGCTCTTGCCCCCTAATACCGTTACTCTACTTACGCTACATTGATGACATATTCATCATATGGACCCACAGGAAGGATACCCCTGAAGAATTTCACAGAGATTTCAACAACTTCCACCTCATCAACCTCAGCCTGGACCAGTCCATACAAGAGATCCACTTCCTTGACCTTACAGTACAATTACACAATGGACACATTTCCAACATCTTATACCAGAAACCTACTGACCGTTACACTTACCTACATGCCTCCAGCTTTCATTCAAGAGACATTTCCCAATCATTTACAGCAAGGCCCTAAGATACAACTGGATTTACTCCAATCCCACAAAGACAAACACCTATAGGATTTATATAAAGCATTCTTAAAACTGAAATACCCATCCAGAAAAGTGAAAAAACAGATTGACAGAGCCAGAGGAGTACCCAGACATCAGCTACTTCAAGATAGGTCCTACAAAGAAAACAGGACACTACTTGTCATCACCCACAGCCCCCAACTTAAACCCCTCCTATGCATTTTCAACAATCTACAACCTATCCTGGAAAATGATCCCTCACTCTCACAAGCCTTGGGGGACAGGCCAATCCTCACCTACAGACAACCCCCTAATCTCAAACAATTTTTTTCCAATAACCATCCAGAGCACCTCCATCATACTCATCCAGGAACCCACCCCTGTAATCAATGCTGATGCCAACTCTGTTCACAAATCTCTATAGGCAATATAATCACAAGACCTAACCATGTAAACCACCACATCAGAGGCTCATACAACTGCACATCCACGAATGTGATTTATACCATCAAGTGCCAGCAATGCCTCTCTACCATGTATATTGGCCAAACTGGACAGTCTCTACGAGAAAGAATTAATGGACAGAAATCAGATATCCAAAAAGGCAGCACACAGAAACCCATTGGGGAACATATTAACTTGCCTGGACACTCATTAATGACTCAAAGTCATTGTATTATTTCAAACCAATTTCAAAAGCCAGCTCAACAGGGAAGCTACAGAACTTAATTTCATTTACAAGTTTAACTCCCGCAACAAAAGTCTTAACAAAGACATTGGCTGGATGGCCCATGGCATTCCACATCCTAATGACATTAAAAAAACAAACAAAGGGTACTGAAAGTGGGTACTAAGTATTCATATCAGCTTCGTTTAACATGGACACTCTAACTGACCATTTCTTTCCCTTTTTTCTTCTTCTTCTTCTTCTTTTTTCTCCTCTTTCCCCTTCCCCATCTCCTCTCTGTGCTATTTATTTGAAAACTGGACCCCTTAAACTCCATTCATCTGAAGAAATGGGTTGTGCCAGGAAAGCACATGATACCATTCTACATCTTTTGTTAATCTCTAAGGTGCTGCAAGACTATTTGTTGATTTTAAAGGTTTTCCAGTTACAGACTAACATGACTACCCCTCTGAAGCACCACTAAAGAACAGCTACTCTGCAGAGCATACCAGCTATTAGGAATGTGAAAGTATAACTGTGTACATGGGTTAACCTTCATGGTTACATTCAGGCTCCTGGTACACATGGGAATCTGGCTAAAAAGCCAGCTCCCCACACACCCTGGCTCCCGGGCAGCTGACTCCCCCCTCCACCCCAGCATGTAACCACTGAAATTTTCAGCAGTTGCACATTTACTTAATTAACTATATATAACACCCCTACCAACTATATAGTCACTCAATCACATGCCTCTTAGGAAACAACTCTGCTTATATCTAACATCTTCCTTCAACCTTAGCTCCATACAACTCTTAATAAACTGCATCTCACAACCCAGAAGAGTCTGCTGCTTCTGAACTATGACCAGTCTTCTATATTGCTGGTCTGAGTATGGGGGCCACTTATGCCAACTGATGAGATCAGTTAAATTACAGCAGCTTTTTTCTTTTTCCATCCAGACAAGCTGAGTAGGGTAGAAAGCAGTTTTATTTCCTATACTGCTGCTAGTGGTCTGTGCCGTCTCCAGTGCTTTTGACAGTTAGTCTGTGGTCTCTCTCACTGGAATAAAAATGTTATAGCATTTCTGGCATGAATATTTGCCTGATGCTTTGAAATGGGCTATATATGTTATGAGCTCACAGAGTGAGCATCTGTGCATTTCATAGAAACTATTGAAATAGCTTGATGGGGTAAAACAAGAAAACATGCTGAAGGTATGCACAGTGAAGATACCCAAGCAGCCTTAATTCTTGTAGTGTGATGTCATGCACTAAACTGATGGTTATGATTAGAGTTTTACCATCTGTGATCCTAGAGGAAATTACACTAATTTTTAAAGGCACATTGGATTTCATTCAATTTTTCTCTCCTCGTGGTGTCACTAGAGGGTAGCTATAAGGTTATTTAAGTGCCTTATTGTGCATTTCTTTACAGTATAACCTTAATACTGAATTTCTTTGATTTCTAATGCTTGGTTTGGGGATAATTATTTTTTACCCTTAAGTCAGTGACTGATATGTATTTTTAAGGGTAATTCTATTTTAATGTAATTTTTTTTGTCTAAAAAATAGTTGTGCCAAGTAATCCCTCTAGGAGAATTCTGATACATTTCTTGTTTCTATCATACCACTTTCATTTCAGCCAATAGAACTGATGCATAGATTTTAGCTGTCTAGAAAGGATGATAAGTGGTTGAACTACATCTGATGGCAATGACTCGGCTAAAGCTTATTGAACTGTTAACCAGACCATGTCTATAGTATATTGGTGGTTTTCAATCTTTTTAATTTATGGATCCCTAAAAAATGTCTAGTAGAGGTGTATGCAGACCCCTTTGGAAATTTCAAATGGAAGTGCAGATGCCTTTGAAAATCCATTGTTTATATATAATTAAATTCTGTTCAGTCAGCCTTTTGAGACATAATCTATGGACCCTCAGAAGCCCATGGACTAGAGGCTGAAAACCTCTTGTCCATATACTAATTATATACAACAACTGTTAATAACTTAATTACATTCTAAATTCCGCATTTACAGATTATGCTCAGGCTTTAATGTATTTTGAATTATATATAAAGTTTGAAATGTTTGCATTATTTCATTGTCTTTGTACCAAATGATCAAAGCAACAGAATAACTCAGATATTTCCAAGCTAAATGGTTGAACTATAATCTGGCACTCTCGAGACCTAACTGGTGCTGAACCAGAGAATTTGCCAAACCACAGGAAGTCAATATTGTCTAACAGCATTATCAACACTTCCATTGCTTACTGAGCTCTTAGAAGACATTTAGGGGTAAATTAGAGCTAAATAGCAGCACAAATCACTGAAAGCCAGGACTGGTGGCTGCAAACAAACTTTATGGGACCACAGGAAACCTGACCACACCGATAAGTGGACCTCCAACTAACTAAAATTTGGCTGGACCACAGATGTAGTCAGACCAGAGATTGTGTAGTGCCTGTGGAAATTTTTATGAAGAGCACCTCACATTGAACTTTGATTTCCAGAAGAGATATGGGGGGATGGGACAGCCAGCCTAGGTACTTGAATAAATAACTTTTTGAATTGAAGATTTACTGAGCCTGTGCACTAATTTACTTTCAATTTAATATAGACTATGGAATATATAAGAATGTATGTAATGTAATGGTAATTGATGCAAATTTAGTTACCAGTATTATTCAACTGCATCTGGTTCCCTATTCCCTGTGACAAATCCTGTTCAGTGAAATAATGGGACAATTAAAATTTCTTCATTCCTTTTATCTCTTTATAGAGTTTAAATAGTCCCTGTGCAACCACAAGTTAATCCACCTGTTCCAATCATTTCTGTTTTTCTTGTCTTGATTGTTCCATCTCTCTATCAAATAGGGAATCAAGACAATTTTTCCTTTAGGCAAATGAGTGAGGTTTTCTCCTCATGTATATGAATAAAAACTCTCTTCTACCTTCTGTCTAGAATACTTTTATGTTTCATAAGCTTAAATAAATCTGGGGATTTTTAAGCTTCACCAGCTTAGTTACCACCTCTACCCTTTTCTGGACCTACACCTTCTTCGTTCTAATCCTGAGAGGTTTCTTGACCAGATGAGGCCCGATGGAGATCCAGCAACCAGCACTTTCTCTGGTCACATCAGATGTAATCTGTACTGTTCAGACATAAAAGCACACTCATAATTAAAGTGTTGTACAATTACTTATCAATAAGAACATATTTATATTCAGAAGGAAAATACAGCCAGGCCTCCTATGAAGTGAAGGGCAGAGTTTACTATCAGTGCAGTATAGGGTTTTAAAACCCTTTTTCTGTGAAATGTTCAAGGCCTTAAGCACCGAAGACTAAAATGCCAGTTAAGGACTACCAAAGGCTTAAAGAAACAAACCCCTTACTAGCCTACTTTTAAAAGTAAGTTTTAATACAATTTCATACTTTTTTTAATACAATTTCATGCAATCTTTCCTGTAAGATTCTCATAATAATTGACAAGCAGAAGCAAATCTCACAGCTATAAATTATGCAGGTTCAGTTCACACTACAGCTGCAAAACAATTCTGCAGGAAGTGTCACCCTGGAAGATTCTAGCATAGAGCTCCATTCACTTAACAGGAGCTCTACAAGTGGCAAGAGTCCACCCACTCATTGCAGGATCAATGCCATTGTTACTGTGATTCAGTTCACAGGGGTTAGCAGATTTGACTGAAATGATGCAATAATTGGACCAACACATAACAAATCGGGGGGAGGAGCGGGAAGAGGGTAATACAGGTTGTTTCAGTTCTGAACACAACTCATCCTCTCTGGGTTGTGCTCAGTTGCAAGAGTTCTGGTTTAATTCGGATTTATACCAATGTGGAAAAAGCCTCTACCAGCATGTCACTCCATGTTGTTTTATACACTGTAAACAGGCTCTAGTTAATTCAGCCCTATCAACTCCCTCCTCTGTAGAGTAACCCACCCATTTCTAAGGTGTCTAAAATCTGCTGCTAGGCATGTACACAGGAATCTCAGTCCATGCAACTGTCTCATGCCTAAGATCCAGCAAGCTGTTCCCCATTTATCCTAGCCCAGTCTGCTGGGTGTTCTGACATGCTATCTACTAGATGAGGCTCCACAAAGGAGAGAAAGAAAAAGGAAGTGGAACTGCCTCCCCTGTCCCCTACCTCCCTCCATAGCTTTTAGTCCAGTGATTAGAGCACTTTCGCAAACTATAGGAGACTTGGGCTCAATTCTTCCTCCATTTCCTCCCACTCCCACCCCCCAACCTGACATGCAGCAGGGATTTTAACTTGGGTGTTTGGTTGCACCTTCATACTTAGCTTAATTGTGAGCTCAACTGTGAAGTCAGTGAAAATTCATAAACTGTCACAATAACCTGAAACAACAAATGTTGATGGGAAAATGGAAACACACACTACTGAGTCCAAACAAAAAGGTCCCCTCACATAACATGGACTGTGTTAAGATCAGATAGGCCTAACTGGTGAACAAAATGAGGAGATGGGCTATTCTGTCCAGTGCTCCCTTTTTGGGCCCTAAGAACTCTATATGTGTGGGAAAGAAATACACAGAGATGGGAATGCCGAATCATTGCAAAATGAAGGAAGGGGAAGGAGAAAGCTTTATCAGCATGGCTGCCAACTCAATCCTCTTCTGGGACCCTAGACCTTCTTCTTTCTAATCCCGAGAGATTTCCTGATCAGACCAGGCCAGAGAGAGAGACCCAGGCTTTGTCTAGACTACAATGTTTTGTCGGAAAGAGATATGCAAATTGTGCGCTGCAATTTGTGTACCTTTTTTCAATAGTGTTGTCGGAAGAGGCTTTTCCGAAATTTGACCTGTCTACAGTGGGCCAAATTTTGGAAAAACCTCCTCTTTTAGAAGAGCCCTTCTTCCTTGTGGCATGAGGAAGACAGGGCTTCCGAAAGAGCACGTCTGCTCTTCTACAAAAAAAAAAAAAAAAAAAAAAAGAGCGGAAGAGCAGACGCATTCCCTGGATGCAGTGGAGTTTTTCTGGAATACCTCTGGTATCCTGGAAAAAACCTGTAGTCTAGACATAGCGCCAGATGATACCGGCACCTTCCGTAACTCCAACTAATCCCAAAGATCAGCTCAGATGTGAGGCTCTATCTTCCCTCTCTGTGTCCCCTATGTGTCATTTTCCTTCCTACCTTATTTCTTCTCTTTCTTATTTGTCTCCTTTTCCCTCTTCTCTTTAATAAGAGGCTAACTTGCAAGGTTGACAGCTTTCCTGACCAGGAAGTCTGAATGCCATTTGCAGCAAGGGCATCTGGTCTGTCTGGTTGGGAATGCTGGCAAACCAAGCAGGACAAAAACTGGCTCTTCCACAATAAGCTGTGAGCATGTGTCCAGAAGGGCAGCTAAAAGCCCTAACGGACCAACACTGGTATAAGTTTGTCCTGACTCAGATGGTTGATAAGTCTGTGTGTTATGTTTGTGTTTTTCTAGCAATGAGACTGCAACCTAGAGTCAAAGCTTAAGGTGCCATCTACATTTTCTTTCTCGTGTGTGTGTGTGTGTGTGTGTTTACTTTTTAGAAAATGAGATAGACTTGAACAAAAACAGTTCCTGCCTATCTCAACTCATTTCTCTTTTACCCGAAAGAGTGGTTACCATCATCTTCTATAGCACCTAGAAGACCATGAAAAGGGAAAAGGCTGTCCTTCTAAAGGCTCTCTACAGCAAAAGGGGAAAGGCAGGGATGTAAAAATTAAAGCCTTATTAAATCAGTAACATTTAAAATGTGGTAACTCTTTTTTCCTTTTCTGTATCTTTATTAAAAGGCTAACAAGGTTTTGGATAAGGTATTTGCCATGATCTTGAGCAGGCTGAGCTCTCCAACCCCTGAATCTCATTTTAAAACTAAAGTTGAACAGAGTCAGGGTCATGTTAACACCTTTGATTCTTTGGGCCCAAATACTGCATCTAAATGAATAGAACAGGCCCCTCACCCATCAGAGTGCTTAGCCACCGAGCTATCGTGTAGCTTGTTCTCAGTCTCTCTAATTGAACCTGTTCCGCTGTGTATAAATTGTTAAATATCAGGTGGAGCAGGGGAACTGGAAGCTGTGTTTCCTACATACATTTGAGTGCCCTATTCCCCACACAACAGAATCACTCTTACACTTTTGAGGTATGTCTACACCACGGGATAAAGTCAAATTAAGATACACAACTTCAGCTACATTAATTGCATAGCTGAAGTTGAAGTACCTTAACTCAACTTCTGGCACTGTCCACACTGCAGGAAGTTGAAGGAAGAACAATCTCCCTTCGACTTCCCTTACTCCCTGTGGAAGCAGGACTACAGGCATTGACCAGAGTGCCCCTCTCAGTTCGGATTAGCGTGTCTTCACTAGACCCATTAATTCAAACCCTGGAAGATCAACAGCAAAATTATGTCACCTCTCAGTGCATAAGGGCTTCTCTCGGAGAAGAGAGGGGGATAGGTGGTATCTACTCAGTCTCTACCCCTACAGAGCAACACAGAAACACTCCTGCTTCTACTGTCAGCTTGCTCAGGTGAAGAGATACCCATAATCATTATTCAGCAGTTGCTAAGGAACCCACTTTAGTCGCCTAGCAACCTTGCTAGAAATTATGTGACATCTGAGCCATTTAGTCTGTTCATTGAGTTAGCCACTGCTGGAGCAGGCAAGTTTGTCTCTTCATTGTATCCTATTCTCCAGAAGGCCCCCCAAGGGATTAGGGGACAGTTGCCTGCATTAGAGAAAACTACAGAATCTACGTGAGTGAACACACTCTACCACTTGATGGCCAAACTGTATAGCTGGTTAACAACACACCATATGGCCAATGTTGCTCCCCCCTTCTCCCCACCTAATGGCCTATTTAACCACAAATGAGTTAAAACTGCTCATGGCATCTGTGCTTAAACTGCCATCCAGAACAGTGTAGGCAGATCTTTGCACTGTAGGAAAGCATGCATATAAAGGCAGCATCACAGTAGTACCAATAAGGTAAAGTTGAGGAAGAAAGTGTTGGCAGAAACTCAGAAAATTTGAAGGTCAGCTTCAGATAGTAGCCAAATGAGTAGCCAAAGCTCTGGATGCCTTTTTCAAAAGTACGTAACTCCTTGACTCACTAGAAATCTAGTGGGAAAGGTTCATTTCCCACACAACTGGATACTTCCAATGTTAACCAGAAATTCAGCAAGCTGACCCTGGCCAAGAAATGATTATGGCCCTGCTTAAAAGCCTACTAGTAATTGGAGTCTCACTTCCTTAATACCATCTTTAAAGATCACTACCTGTATAAAGAATACAACTGTAGTCCATAGCAATTGTCCAAAACATCACCGCATATGCATGTAAAGATTGCACCTCAGATTGCATTCACCTTCTGCAGCCCCAGCAAAGCCAGTCAGGGCAGAAACCTTGGTTAATGATTTCAAGCTATCCAAAAAATAGTGAGTGGTTTTCAGCAGCTCATATCCTCCATAATAGACTGAAATGATGGCAACATGATTAAGGTAAGAAAAGCTGCAGATTGCTAAAAAGAGTCTTAAGTTTGTGGAAAGGGAAAGGAGATCTTAATTTCAACTAGCGTATTTACCCCTACTTTTAAGGCATTTGGAAAAGCCTCTGACTTGTCATAATGACAGCGGAACATAAAAACTAAGTCCAGTTATCCCACTTTTCCAACCAGCTATGGAGATTAGTGAAGGAATCTGAGAGAAGAGTTAATAAACAGCCATTTTTATGTTCTTTCCTTCCTGATACATCAAATAGTCTGCCAGATGCTCTAGAGGTAAAAAGATATTCTGAGCTCCTACTTAGATACCATGGGCTGGGCCTTTGCTGAGTGAGACTAGCTCTTAGCCAGCTGGCTAATATACTAATGAACGTGATTTTAACTACAGAAATCACCTACATAGTCTCAACCCATACTCACTTCGCCCACATTCTGTAAGAGTAAGGGAGGCAAATCCAAACCACTCCAGCTGATCAGATGCATTCTCAGCATGAAATCATAATTAACGACATTTTATTCAATTGGGCAGAGTTGGTTAAACAAAGAAATCAACAAATGTTAGTAGCCATGTATACATGAGTATGCCAACATTCAGAAGAGGAGGAGGGGAGTGAAATTAGTGTCTTACTGTTACTGTTCTTAAACCCCAGCACAAATACTGAAGAAAAATGCAGTATCTTTGCCATTGTTATTACTCAACAGTTTCACCCTAGGGATTTGTGTGAATCCCACCTTCAGTTTTATTTGGTGTGAATTCTCAGCTCTTGAATTTTGCTCTGAGTTTGAAGTCCTGTGGGCATTCAAACGTGAGGATGAAAGTAAAACTCAGACAAAACTAACATTAACATTAATAGGTGTGTTGTGAGCAAGATATGAGAAATCATTCTTCTGCTCTACTCTGCGCTGGTTAGGCCTCAGTTGGAATATTGTGTTCAGTTCTGGGCACCGCATTTCAAGAAAGATGTGGAGAAATTGGAAAGGGTCCAGAGAAGAGCAACAAGAATGATTAAAGGTCTGGAGAACATGACCTATGACGAAAGGCTGAAAGAATTGGGTTTGTTTAGTTTAGAAAAGAGAAGACTGAGGGGGGACATGATAGTAGTTTTCAGGTATCTAAAAGGGTGTCATAAGGAGGAGGGAGAAAACTTGTTCATCTTGGCCTCTGAGGATAGAACAAGAAGCAATGGGCTGAAACTGCAGCAAGAGAGGTTTAGGTTGGACATTAGGAAAAAGTTCCTAAATGTCAGGGTGGTTAAACGCTGGAATAAATTGCCCAGGGAGGTTGTGGAATCCCCATCTCTGGAGATATTTAAGAGTAGGTTAGATAAATGTCTGTCAGGGGTTGTCTAGACAGTATTTGGTCCTGCCATGGGGGCAGGAAAATGGACTCGATGACCTCTCGAGGTCCCTTCCAGTCCTAGTATTCTATGATTCTATGAAAACCTACTAGTTTCATTTTCATTTGGACAAAACCTCAGAAATCATCCCAGGTTTACTTGAAGAATTCCCAGTTGATAACTGAAGTGGGAACTCTCTCTCTAAGTCTGCCAGCTACAGAGTTTCAGTTAACTACTGTTGTCATCCACTGTCTTGTCTAAGGAAGTCCTGGCACTTCAGACCTCCTAAGGTCTGCAAATATAGTGTCCCACTTCTGATTTCCTACAGAGATTCACCGGGTCTGGACTTGTCTCTTGCAGAACCATGGGTGTGCACAGGCATGCCCCATCTGGCTACTTTCCTCTTTGATTCCTAATGTACAAAGGACTAGCTCTTCCCCACTGATGCTTGAAATAAGGGGGAAATGTGTCAGGCAGAAGATTTGGGGGTTCAGCTGAACTAAAGAAAAAAGCTTCTCCCTGGCCTTCCTGCTGCTCCCGAGCCCCCATGAAGGGGGTTACAGGGAGTGACAAACCTCTACCATTCCGTGTTTAGCTCCCTTGTAGCCTCCACTTTCCACCTCTTGAGCTGCTTCAGGAATCCACTCCTGGCATCCATCAGCACCTCCTCTGCCCAACAGAAAAAAAAATCAGGCTCACAGCTTCCCAGCTCCCTAAATGAGCCATAGGATGCTCCTCAGTTGCCACAACCCACCCCCCACCAGCCTTAGGACATCCCTAAAGATGTTGGCAGGCACCCTACCTGGCCTCCTGCACTTCCAAAGAGCCAAAAGAGACTTTTCAGTGAGCCCGCACTATTGGGGGAATTAGCAGCATATCTGGGGTCCCTAAGAAGCACTGAGCCATGACACCCTTTAGACAGTGTGGGGAAAAGCACAAAGCAGAGCTTCCGAACTGATAAGACAACAGAGGCTTGTACAGATGAGAGAGACTGGGGGGAACTTGGGAGGTCCAGAAAGGCTGGAAAGCGTATGAAAATTACATTGCTGATTGATTCCCTCCATTTTATTTCCTGGGTTCTAACCATTAGCTGCTGTTTATATAAACACAAGCAGAGCATTTCCTACCCTGCTGAAATTCCAGGTCAGTTCTCTTTTCCTGCAGTCACACTTCTTGTTTTTGAAAAGTGTTGTCCCCTGACAGCTCGCCAGCTGTTGTTGACTGAGAGATCTCGAGCTAACTATTTCAAATGAGAGCATATTTCATGACATGTAAATTGTTCTGCAAATCAACTGTGTACTTTAAGGATTTACATTTTACCAGAATAATCAAATGAATCAATCATCTTAATTTTTTACTTTGCTTTTTCAGCATACTGAGGTTTCAATCTCTAACCAGCAGTGCAGGGGAGGATGACAGTGCGAGAAGAAACATTCTGCACATGGTCACAATCCAGTCTTGTGCTTGCAGCACAAATTCTGCTCTCCTGCCCCTGCATGGACATGACTGAGTGGAATTTGGCCATTTTATTTTTCTGTGCGAGAACAGGTGCTCCACTCGGATGGTATTTCCTCCTGGTCTCTCTCAGGGATAGCTCCTGAGGCATAGACACTGGTTTCCTCTGTCCAGGGTGGAACTCAACAGCCCCATACCTCACCCCAGGCTCTGTCCTTATCAAACCCTCCTTCCTGCTCTGCTCCGGGCCCTGCCCCTACCTCTTCCCCCAAGTTCCCATGCTTCCTCTTCCCACCCTTTCCCTGTGCGCTCTCCCTCCTGGAGCCACCTGCTCACCATGAAAAGGCTGATTGTGGGTGCTGGAGATGCTAGCTGGAGGAGGAGTTGACCCGCAGATAGGAGGCACTGGGGAAGTGGTGGGAACCCTGCAGCTCGAGGGTTACATGTAGCCCATTGGGGTTCTACGTGTGGACCACAAGGCATTTTGTTTACTGTTGCCCACACACAAAGTCATCAGATTCTGCTGGTTTTCATCCGTGTAGGATTTTTTGCAACCGGTATTACAAAAGTGACACGCACATAAAGCAAGGGTATATGAAGTGAAGTATGTGCTGATAGCACACAACATTGTGAGAGCCATGTGCTCCCTTTGTGGCCCATCAAAGCGCTGCTACAATTCAATCAACATACCCCGCAAATTCTAGGTAGGCAAGCACTGTTAGCAAAACTGCCCTATTCCAGGTGACTATCTTGGTTAAGCCAATCTTGCAGCCCACTGAGATGAAGGGCTACTCATGAGGCCCACCCAGTAGCTGAGGTTACCCCTCACTGAATTGGGGGGAAGAGGTGGAAGCTGGCTTCCAGTGAGTGCTGAGCACCTGGCAATATTTTGTATAGAAACCGCAGCCTCAGAGCACCCACAGAGCTGGCATTTATGTCCCAAGGCCAACACCCCTTCCTGCAGTGGCATGCCATCTTTCGGCTTCTCTTTCTAGGTCTGCAGGCCCTCTTTAGCTGCATGAGCTACTGCCTCCACTTAGTGACTTTACCTTCCATCCAAGTCAGTCTACATGTCTTCCCCTTCCAGGGTAACCTTCAGTAGTCCTAGGCAGCCTTTCCATTTACTCTTTTGATGCTACTTCCTCAGTGGCTGCCGGGGGAACATGGACACACTTTCTGCTCCAGCTTGTGACTCAGGGATCCTCTAGCCAGCAATCAAGGTCTGTTCCTTTTTAGACCTTACTGCCTTTCCCTGAGCCCTCTCCTACCATTCAGCACTTTACCTTCTCTGGGGTTTGACAGCCTCCTAATCTCTTCCCAGAGAGTTACTAAGGGATGCCTATCTCTGTAGCCTCTAAACTCCCCCCCCCCCTTTCTCCCAAGAAGTGACTTCAAACTTTCCCACTCATCCCTCCTACTTCCAATTTCCTGTCTTTATGGTCCCAGTTCAGCTGGTTCCTCCTCAGCAGGGCCCCTAACTTAGCCAAGGGATTATTTGGCCAGCTGATTCCCCTCAGCTTTGGTTTGTTGGGTTAATTAGCCCCCTTCTCACTCTGCATTAACCCTTTCTGGTCAAATGTCAGGGTGAAGGATCACCGCACCATCACCTAAACATATATGTTTCAGAGAGACAAGGGAAATATTTTTTCACACAACACACATTCAGTCCATGGAGCTTTCTGCCAGAGGATGTTGCGCTAAGGACTATAAGGGTACATCTACACCGTAACTCTATTTCGGGATACCGGAGTAGCCCAAAATAGCTGTCCTGTGTCTTCACAGCAAGCCCATTATTTCAGGCTCGCTATTCCAATGTCCCTATAACCCTCATTCTACGAGGAGTGAGGGATGTTTCAGAATACGCTTTATTTCAAAATTTGGTGCTGTATAAACAGCTCCAAATGACGAAATAAGCTATTTCAAAATAGACTCGAAATAAGCTATGCAATTTGTGTAGCTCAAATTGCGTATCTTATTTTGAGTTACAGTGCAGTGTAGACGCCCCCTAACAGAGTTCAAAAAAGAGCTAGACAAGGTTTATGAGGATAGGTCCATTAAAGGCTATTAGCCAGAATAGGCAAGGATGGTTTCTGTTTCTAGCTTCTGTTTGCCAGCACCTGATATTGGTGATTGTTGGAAGACAAGATACTGGGCTAGATGGACCTTGAGTCTGATCCTGTATGGCTTCTTTTATGTTCTTGTTCACATAGGAAATCTGAGTCAGAACTGGGAAAAGAACCCATTTTCTAAGTTCAAAGCACAATGCCTCAAACCACAAGGACATCCTGGTTGCAAAGAGAAAGAAACGGAAGAATAATAAATGTGTATAAATGTCACCAGGACTACCAAAATATGGTTTCGTATCCCAGGGTTTGTCTTATGTTTGCAGAATGTTTTATAAATTTGGCTGCAGTTCTGCTTGTGGGAGTTCTGTTATTTGATTAAGCTAGATTTTCTTACACAAGGCAATTTAAACCACTGTGTTATCTTGCAATAATGTTACTGTGTAGCTAAAAGCCATCGAAGAAGAAGTGAGTTGAACTGAGTTAAGGTGCATATACAATTACTAATCCTATCAGAGACAATTTTGATAAACGTTTTCCCTTAGTCCCTACTCTAGTCAATGACAACTGAAGTGGATCTACTTTCTGTTCAAGAGCAGAAACTCCTGCATTAATAGATTTTCCATGGGCATAAAATACCCAGCCTAGCCATCACTGAGCCTATTTGTCATGCTCTTATTACTTCATTAGCTTTCATGAATAAAGCCTATGTCTGCTGCACTCTTTCAAAACTCATTTAGTTCCTGTTTTCATCTAATTGGTAAGTTTTGCATTAGCAGGCAGGATCATGAAATCAGGCAGAAAAAGCTTATAATTAGAAGTAAAAAGACCACTGGGTGACAGGAGAATTTCCAGTATTACTCACTTGTCCTCAGCTTAATAGTAAATGTCTCCAATAAAGTCTGGCCACAGGATGACTATTCTGCTTTGTAGCAACTGCAAAGGTTTTGAAGTGTGTTCTCTTTCCATTCTGGAACAAAAACAAACCCTTTAAAACATTGTCATAGCATTATAATTGTGTTGAATCTGGTTTGGGGATCAAAACAGGATAGAGCAGGCCAGCTATATTAGCATGTCATGCTATACGGTCTAATGGCAAGGGCACTGGTTTGTATTCAACTTCCTGCTCCAAAGTATGGGTTTGTTCATTTGTAATCCCAGACTATTCAATCAAGAAAAGTAGGGATTTGAGTCTGAGGTATGGTGTGATATGACACTCTCCTCTGTACACACCCCCTACTGCCACAGACTAGGCTTGCTGCCATTTTGGATTCTCTAGCTTGTCATCTTGTATGTCACACCAGACCAGAATACTTAAATCAAAATTTGCTCCTTTGTGAGACACACAGTATAAACTCTTCAGTCTTCATGTCTATCCTTCTTCTGGGAGTCCAGGTGTTAATTCACAACAGATCTCCCCTAAATCCAGGAATCAAAGATTCTCAAACTGGTCTGTGTAATAATTCAGGTGTATCATAGCCCTTCTCCTGAGGTTGGGTTGCAGACAGTCACTCTCTTCTTTGGACCAGTGGTTTCCAGAAGCCCTCTTCCCAGAGCTAAGTGACAAACAGTCACTCTCACTTTGACTTACAGATCCCGAGCTGGTTTTCCTAGCTGGTTCTCCAGCAATCTATAGGCCTTATCTAGCTTCTTTCCCCTACTTACTCCTTTCCCCCATAGGCTTGGAGAAACAGAGAGGCATCCTCTAGGAGTGTCCCTATTGGGATCTGATAGCATTTTAACAGGCCCAGATGTTCATTTGTCAATTAGCTGCCAAGTTGCCACCTAGGGCGTATCTACACTAGGAAAGTATTTAGAAATAATTACATTCTAAATAAAAACTCCTGAAATACCTATTTCAAAATAAGCTTATTCCCCAAGGAAAGCAGGAGCACAGATTTCATACTAACCAGCCTGTTATTTCAATATAAAGGATTTGGTAGTGTGGATGCTCCGCTTATTATTTCAAAATAAGGGGGGAGGGGTATTTCAAAATAACTCCCTAGTGTAGACCACGGTCTAGGCAGTTAATTACTACAGGTAGGCTGAGATGGGCTTGTTCTGAAAGAAGCTTATCAGGAGGTCCTGCTCCTGATATACCTCCAGAACATAAGAACGGCCATACTGAGTCAGACCAAAGGTCCATCTAGCCCAGTATCCTGTCCTCCAACAGAGGCCAATGCCAGGTGCTCCAGAGGGAATGAACAGAACAGGTAGCCATTATGTGATTCCATCCCTGTCACCCATTCCCAACTTCTGACAAGCGTTCGCCAGGAAATCCTTTAATGAGACAGCATATTTCTATGAAATTTCATTTAGTTGAAAATACCCAGCTCTAATCGATAAGACTTCAAGAATGTACAAATAAACACCCATGTAGGCAGTGTATAATGCCTGAGGTGAAACATTATAGGTGAATTGAACAATGTATGAAAAAATGCTTTAAAAATGTACATCTTGAAATCATTAATCGAATACGTGACTAGCCTTAATATTATACATAAATGCATTTCAACAGTAAATTGCCAACTATTTGAGGTCAGGGTTGTGTATTTCTTCTGCAATTATAATTTTATTTATAAAGTACCTCCTGTACACCTAACACAAATTTTATTTATAAAACCCTCTCACAAAGACATCTCCTGCCAAGTTCTCCCAAGTGCCATGCTACAAAATAGACAAACAAATCATAATACACTGAACAGGAAAACTGTGAGACCTCAATGTGTTGTGATCATGAAAAAGATTACCAGTAATGCACTTTTACGATGCATCGAGCAAGATATTTCCAGTAGAGGCAGGGAAGTGTTATTACCATTATATAAGGGCACGGCTACACAAAAGTTTTTGTCGGAAAAAGATATGCAAAATGCGCTGCACATTTTGCATACCTTTTTCCAATTCTTTTGTTGAAAGAGGCTTTTCCAACATTTGGCCCATCTAGACTGGGCCAAATGTCAGAAAAAAACCCTTCTTCGAAAGCCCCCTTCTTCCTTGTAAAACAAGGAATACAGGGGCTTCCAAAAGAACACATTTGCTCTTCTGCAAAAAAAACGGAAGAGGAAAAGCATTCCCTGGACACAGTGGAGTTTTTTCAGGATACCGCCGGTATCCCGAAACCCCCCCCACAGTTTAGCCGTACCTTAAGGCACTATTGAGATCTCATCTGGCATACTGTGTACAGTTCTGGTCTCCCATGTTTAAGAAAGATGAATTCAGATTGGAACAGGGGCAGAGAAGGGCTACTAAGATGACCTGCAGAATGGAATACCTACTTTCTGAGAGAAGACGCAAAGAGCTTAGATTTGTTTATCCTAACCAAAGAAGGTTGAGGGAGATGTGATTGCTCTCTATGAACACATCAGATGGAGAAGAGTTATTTAAATTAAGCCCCAATGTGGACACAAGAACAAATGAATATAAACTAGCCATCAATGAGTTTAGGCTTGAAATTAGATGAAGGTTTCTAACCATCAGAAGGGTGAAATTCTGAAACAGTGTTTTAAGGGGTGTGGTGGGAGCACAAAACTATGCTTTACCATGCAAAGCTTCCTGCTATATTACCTAAGTAAGGCTTCCAGCTATCTTGGAATAATGTCTCTTAATGACACTCCAATTGAGTGGCTTGTGAGAACATTTCGGGAAATGGTAATAAGAACAATGTCTCTGTAAAGAGCAAATAAGAAAAATGAGACTGACGATCAGCATAATCATGAATGATGCCAGATTACTTGGAAGAGAGAATTGTTATTGAACATAGGGAATCTGAGCTGGAGCTTTACTGTAAACCATGATGTGGAGATTATTGATTAGTAGAGTCTCACCGCAGACACTCAAATTATAATAAAACTGTGATTTAATGCAGTCCAACCTTCTAATCTTGGAAATAGAACTGATATAGGTAAAATGTGCATGCTGAACAGAAGTGACTTTTTGATGTCCACCAGCAGACATTTTGGTGCCTACCAGACTTTGGTGCCAGTGGAAACATAAGAACCTTAAAGGTTAGGCACCACCCGAGCAGGAGTTTTGTGGTTCTAAACTTTGGATTTAAATATTTTGGCAGTTAAATGGTGTAGTTGCTTAGTTTGGATGCCCACAGTGGTTGTACTATTTGAATTGTCTTTTTCCCCCCCTCTGTCTTCCCATTTTTTCCCCTATTCATTTTTGGAGATCCTGATGATGTTACTTGTGATCTTGTCAGGGGGCTTGTGTACCAGTAAGATGCCCCACAACAAATCAATGCCATCCACCACCACTCATTTTTAGAACATGAGGGAAACACAAATAAAGGATTAAGAAACATTAATGAATGTGCCTTCCTCAGAATTTCAAGGAATTCAGCTCTCCGAGAACATCACTGGCAAAGAGCATACTCTCACTTTGACTAATAACCAGTTGGAAAGGTTTTGTGATTTTTTTTTTTTTTGGCAGATGAGTTGATTGAAGGATTTGCTTTTCTGAAATCACTGTGAATACTGAAGTGGGTTTAATTTAAAACAAAAGTACAAATTTGAAATTACAAAGTAGTTTGACTCCAGAGGCAATAAGTCCCCAAGTTGCTGAATTTGGTTCCATAAATTGCTAAGCCAGGTGTTGACGCCTCTAGAATTTAGAGAATAAGACATGTGGGAAACGTCTCAGAAGGCTAAGGAGGAACAAAAGCCCCAAGAACCATTATCTATTCTACATAAAAGTGAAGCCAGTATCCAGCAACAGTATTTTTTTTTAAATTGTTGTTATTGTCATAACAGTTTCAAAATATCTGATCCCACAATGGACTGCAACACTGTTTCCCACACTAGGTAACAAAATAAATAATTACACTATTAACCAACCTACCTGGATAGCCAACAAATCTTGCAAAACTATATGCCTCCAGCATCTGGTAAGTACCTAAAATTAAAAGATTTGCAACACAGCTTGGATGTTACCAAACTCTAGCTTTCATTATACTACAGAAAATGAGTTCTGGGCCAGTGTCCCTCTACTAAGACTGCTTTAACACTAGCCTCCAAAAATCTAGTCCTAGGGGTCAGACCGCAAAAGCTTCTTGGACAAATGCATCTCCAATGCATCCAAATCTCACAACACAGGAAACAATCCTTAATACATTAACCTGTGGAAGATTCTTTGGGTTAAAATGAGGCTTTACTGAGATGGTACTGCCATGCAGGCCAACAAGAGGTAGGAAATTTGTAATAGTTTCTCTCAGGGTAGCAGTCTGAATGGAGAAAATAAGTACATTTCTGAAGCTGATGGCAACTTCGTGTATCATTATTTGGTGGCATAGCTGATCAGATAGATTTCTTATTGAAATATCTGTCATGTTTATGAAGTTACAATATAACTGATGAGCATTTAGAACTCTTACTTGTTCTATCTTGTTTCATTTACATAAGCTTTTGGTCATAGGTACTGACTTCTCACGTTGCCAGGGTGTGCTCAACTTCCCCTCTACTCCCAACCACTTCCCCAGCCTCTTCCCAATCTGATCCAACTCCATCCCACCACTTCCCCATCTCCTGTAGATGAGGGGCAGCAGATATAACCGCTTCTATACATGCCAACTGCTTTCAGGAGAGATGCAGAGCCAGAGCAGTAGTAAGCCTGCTTCGGCTCTGCTGCTCCATCCATAGAGAAAGCTGTCTGTGCACTCATAGGATGGGACCTGAACCCACTACCCTGTGCTCCTTACACTGATGTCCTATCCCCTAGTCCACTGGAGTCTGTTCACCTTCCTTTCTGGAGCTTGAACGCTGTGAATCAGCTGTTTACAGCATGCTAGACATGCTGAGAGGGAGGGGAAGGAGTAAATAAGCACCTGGAGTGTGTCTAAACTACACCCCTCTGCCGACAGAGGGATGTAGATTAGGCACAT
>CM057847.1:73992127-74020912 GCA_030068395.1 Apalone spinifera | reverse complement strand
ATTCAAATGAAGCGTGGGATATTTAAATCCCCGCTTCATTTGCAATAGCGATGTACCTAATCGACATCCCTCTGTTGGCAGAGGGGTGTAGTTTAGACACACCTCTGGTTACCGGCGCACAAGAGGCATGTGGGGGGGAGAGGGAAAAGGGAGGGAGCTTGGCACTGGTGGGTGCTCCACACCAACTAATTTTTTCCTGTAGGTGCTCCAGCTCCAGAGCACTTATGGAGCCAGTGCCAATGCTCTTGGTACAAAGGGGGATTGTGGGAACTATAGAAACTAGCTGCATGCCTTCTACAAAGTGTGGTTCTACTCCAAAAACTGACTTTATAGTTCTATTTTTTCTCAGCAATTTTCATATCAATTTTGCTCAGTTTACAGGTGAAAGGGAAGGTAACTGTCAGCCTTGCAAATAGAATCCTGTTTCTGACTGTCAAAGCTGTGGGCTATTTTCTCCTTTAATGTATCATTAAAGCAGATGTCACAAGCTGCATAAGAATTACCACACTGCATGAGTACTGCAATCTCCTGTCTCTGACAGTGGCCAGTACCAGAAGTTTCAGAGGAAGATACAAGGGCCCTGTAACATACATGATGTAGGGATAGCTGACCACACCCACATTTGGGCTATGCCACATTCAAGGAACGCGTCCACTTTTTCAGAACAGTTTCCGAAAAAGTGGATGCATTCTTTCAGCATTCCTGTATTCTTTATTGTATGAGGAAAAAGGGATGTTCTTAAAGAGGAGGTTTCTCTGAAATTTGGCTCTGTGTAGACATACCAAAGTTTGGAAAAGCCTCTTCTGAAAAAAAAAAAAAACCAGAAAAAGATACACAAATTGCAGTTCACAATTTGCATATCTTTCCGACTTTTCTTTGAAGTCTACACATAGCCTTGGTCTCATCTTGATCTCTATTAGCTAGAGAGTGGTTTAAGCTTTGAAGCATGAGGTTCAATACCCCTTCCAAAATGTTTGCTATTAATTGTAACAACTCTGGATATTCTTATTTTCAGGGTCAGCAGCCAAACTTTTTGAATCTTGCCAAATTCTTGGCTTGAATGCCTTCCGGTGGCAATGATCTTATGGTGTGATTACGCAGTCTGTCAAGCTCTTTTCCTTAGCGTGAGAGGAAGTTTTTTGACTTAAAAATACATGCTGTGGCGTTAGCTTTGGATTATGCAAGACTGCTTGTAGAAGCAACCCTGGAATAGAGGAAGCTCTGCAAGCAACAGAAATGTTTGCTTTCTTACTCTTATCAGCACCCGAAGCCATTCTAGAGGCAGAGCTGAACCAGGGGAACCAGGCATTAATACAGTACTGAGATTCTTGGAAGAAGGGTTTGCCCTGCTTGCTTTTTGAGCATCTCATTTTTGTACTGGGTGCTTCTGTGGAAATAAAGCAAGTTACACAGAGTATCACTCTTCTCTTTTCTCCACTGGGAAGCCAACCTGCAAGGTCCTGAACATGCACCACTCAAAGGAAAGGTGACAATGATGCCTGAACCAGCCCCTGGTGTCAGAATGGGCAACAGCATCATTATTAGCAAGAAAAATGTTGCACATCAGCTTTGATAGGGATGGAACAAAGCATATAATTTTAAACCAACAAGAATGCAAGAGTGGTCCTGTATTTGGAATTTAGTTAATTTTCTTGATAATGCGTGAGCCAGAAAAGAAGCCAGCTCACTCTCCTGGTGATGTGTTGGCTTTCCAAGGCTGATTGTATAATTTCTTTTTTCTTTTAAAAAACATGGGGCCTAGGACAATGCCTTTCCCCAACCTCCTGTTCCCATCCTTCCTCTTTATGTCTTCTGCCCCTCCCTCTAGTGATGCCGGGAGAGGGCTGAGTCTGGGTCCCTTGCTATTGCTGGTGCAAGCTCACTACTAACATCTAGTTTGCCCTGGTCCTCATATCTCCCTGAAGCAGCTGCTCTGGTCCATTCTATGTCTGAGATGGCTCAGCAGATATGACTGAGGAAGAAAGTGGTATGTGCTCATTAGAAAGGGAATTGTCTGGGAAAATAGAAAATAGCCCAGGTAAGTCAAGTAAAATTAGGCAGGCCACAGAAGTATTTGAAGAGCAGCTAGGGAAACACACAAACTAAACACAAAATATTTTTTTACAGACATCAGAAACAGGAAGCCTGCTAAGCAATCAGTGGGGGCAATGGACAATCAAGGTATGAAAGGAGAACTCAAGGAAGACAAGACCATTGAGAAGCTCAATTAATTTGTTGTATCTGTCTTCACTGCTGAGAATGGGGAGATAGATTCCCACACCTGGATCATTCTTTTTAGGTGACAAATCTGAGGAACTGTCCCAGATTGAGGTGTTATGGTGTGTTGATATGTTATACAGCAATAAGTCATCAGGCCCAGAAGATATTCACGCAAGAGCTCTGAAAGAACTAATATACCAAATTGCAGAAGTGGTACCTTTGGTATATAATCTATCACTTAAATCAGGCTCTGTACTCAATGACTGACAGAGAGCACATGTGAGAATGACTTTTTTTAAACCAAGACTCCAGTGACAATCCTGACCATTACAGGCCAGTAAAGCCTAATTTCTGTACCAGGCAAACTGAATGAAACTGCAGTAAAGAACAGAACTGTCAGACACATAAACAAACATGATATGTTTGGGAAAAGTCAGCATGGCTTTTGTAAAGGGCAAGCATGCCTGGGAGATCGATCAGAATTCTTTGAGGTGTCAACAAACAAGTGCACAGTGGTGACTCAATCAATACTGTGTACTTGGACTTTCAGAAAACCTTTGACAAGATCTCTCACCAAAGGCTTTTAAGGAAAGTTGGCAATTGTGGGATAAAAGGGAAGCTCTTCTCATGGATCAATAACTGGTTAAAAGACTGGAAGCAAAGGATAGGAATAAATAAATGGTCAGTTTTCACAATGGATAGAAATAAGTAGGGCTCTCCCAGGGCTACTATCCTGGAACCAGTGCTCTTCATATTCATACGTGATCTGGAAAAATGGGTAAATAGTGAGGAATTGGTGTCTGCAGCACAGCTAGTCTCCAGGCAGCTTCATCAGTGCAACTGGCCTGCAACAGGCCACCTGATGAATTCCATCACCTGACTGGCTGCAGAGGCTAGTAGACTGGCTCTCAAGCCAGCATCTTGCTGGTTTCTCAACACTCATGCCCACCACTGTACCTGCTCCTGCCTTGCACCCAGTCTTACCTGTCTTGTCCCTGCCTTGAACCTCTCATTGCCCACTACTATGGTTGCTCCACTTCCTGCCCACTGGTTTGCCCCTTGTTTCTGGCTTCTGATTAAAGATGCCATTGTGACCCTTGGCACTCCTACCCAATTTCTGCATCCTTGTTTTACCTGTGGCTTTGGCTCCCGACAACTGAGTCTGGCTCTGACTCTAGCCACTAGGCTAAATTGCCCTCATCCCACTTAGCTGACAGGAGCAAATTTTGCAGACGATACAAAATTACATGGGCTAGTTAAGTCTAAAGCTGATGCAGAGAGTTACAAAGGGATCTCACAAAACTGGGAGACTAGCAAGAAAACAGGAGACAAAATTCAATGTTAGATACAACATTGGCAAACATCATTCCAACTAGGTATACACATAATGATGGAATCTAAATTAGCTATTACCACTCAGGAAAGAGATCTTGGAATCACTCTGGGTAGTTTTCTGAAAACATCTTTTCAACGTACAGCTGAAATTAAAAAAAAAAAAAACCTAACAATGTTAGGAACCATTAGGAAAGGGGTAGATAATAAGACAGAAAATATCAAAATGCCACAAAGTAAATCCATGCTACACTCACACCTAGAACGCTGCATGCCATTTTTGTCATCCCAGGTGTATTAGAGTTGGAAAAAGTATAGAGGAGGGCAACAAAAATGATTAAGGGTATGGAAGAGATCTCATATGACTTGAGGATTAAAATAACTGGGATTAGTCTGACTGAAACAGAGACAATGAAGAGGTGTGATATGATAGTGGTCTATAAAATCATTAGTGCGTGGAGAAAAAGTATTATTTACCTCTTCATATAACATAAGAACCAGGGGGAAATCAATGAAATTAATAGGCAGGAGGTTTAAAACAATCATAAGGAAATAAACTTCTTCACACAATGCACAATCAGTAGAGCTCAGGCCAGGAGATGTTGTGAAGGCCACATTTGTAACAGTGTTCAGAAAAGAATTAGGTTCATGAAGGATCGGTCCTGTGATGTGTTGGACTCCCCTTTCTGGGATGCCACCTGATCTGCTAGGGATCCACTGAGCCCACCTGCCCCAAAAGCCGGGCTCCCCTCAGCCCACTCTGTGCCACTGTTTCAGGTTTTCAAGCTGCCCTTTCCAGAATACACACAGGTAGGGACATGCTTAGTTGTAGAATCATACAGAGTCTGCATCAGCTTTTCTGCGGGAGGACTCAGCTCAGGGAATTGCGCAGAGCTCTGGGACACACCCCTTCTGAAGTATAAACCCAAAATTATGCTGTCTTGTGCTACATAGAGATCTATATAGCATAAAATCATGAAAATGACCCCCTCCCTCAATGTAGAGGAAGATATGCACAGATTTTTGCACCCACAGATATAAACTGCACAAAGTGGTTTTCAAAATAAACAAAGAACAAGTTTATTAACTAGAAAAGGTAAATTTTAAGTGATAGGTGATAGAAAACAGATCAAAACAGATTACTGAGCAAATAAAACAAACCCCGCAAACTAAGCTTAATACATTAAGTAATACTCACTACAAATAATAATTTTTCACCCTAAGCGGGTTGCAGTTTCTTGAAGGTTAACTGCACTATCGCCAGGGATTCATTTTTACAGGTTGATTTTTAATCTCTTTGTTTCTTCAGGTGTTTTTGGCACTCTTCCTTCTTGGGCAAGTAAGCAGTAAAGGGGCAAGATTAACTAACCCCCAGGATTAAATAGGATTTGTACATGATGGGAATCTTTTGTTTCGTAGCCCATACCTTCCAGTGGAAAAGTACCAGCAGTGTCCAAGGTGTATTTCAAGCAGGTGACATCATCAGACGACCTTACAGCGTTAAAGCATCCCTGAGACAAAGCTTATTTGTAACAACCACAAGAAAGAACTCCAGGAGAATGGGAGATCAGCATCTTCAAAGACTCATTGCTATTCCCAATGGTCCATCTAGGCAGACTGCTTACTGCTTGTTGGGAGTTCTCTAGGTATAATCACAGTTGTAATTGATATAGTCAATATACCTAACTCCAGATACAGAAGTGATACATGCACACGAATTGGATAAGCACATTCAGTAAATCATAACCTTTCCACTGATAACTCACAAGACCCATCTTTCATCAGATTCACCTTAATTATGCCATATTTACATCATAAGCATATATCAATAAAGAATATAGGGCACAATGCCAGGGGTCCATCAATGATTATTAGCCAAGCTGATCAGGGATGCATTCCCATTTTCTGGGGGGTCCCTAAATCTTTGACTGGTAGAAACTGGCACTGGATAATAGGGGATGGATCACTTGATATGTTGCCTTGTTGTAGTAACTCCACCTGAAGACAGGATACTGGGCTAGATGGAACATGGGTCTGACTCAGTATGGCTGTTCTTCTGTTCTTAGGGTTCAGATATCAGTGGATAGATCTCACAAAGCTTGACAGATGTTGGCCCAAACTTAGAGTATATCCTGCACTACAACTGGATTTTTGTAATGTTTTGGATTACAGGGAGAGCAGCAAAGAGCTCAACATTAAGTTTTCCTAATGCTTTCCATTTCTGACTTAAGAAAAATACTTGCACCTCTATAGCTTACAGCAGGAATTTGATATTAGACCAAAACCAAGTTACCATACTTAACAGCTGCAGTGTTTTGTTAAACTGTTGACATAGCAAATTAAAACATCAAATATTTTTCAAGACAAGATACAGGATTGTGGCCAAATTGTAATGGAACACAAGACCTTGGAGAGGATCACTAAGGTAAATGCATGTGCTCAGAACAGGACTTCAGCAAGTGTTTAATTTCCTGTGTTGACTCATGATCATTTTTATTTTTTGTATGTTCAGTAGTAACCTGCTACTTAACATGGTGCTGTCTCTGCTATCTCTTTCTCCTTGTGTTATATATTTTTTTAAATGTAAAGTTTCACATTTGTGATAGAGTATATAGAATATCTCTTTCACAGTCCTAGAAAACTTGTATACTAGCAGAGCAAGTGCTTATCAATCACAGTCACTCCTCTGTTACATTATTTGCAATTGTTCCTCTCTGGGTTGGCAATGTGCATTGTATTTCCTTGTTTATCTTCATTGGTTCTGTATTTGAGAACATCTGGTTTTATCTTTGCACATTTCATTATGGCAAAGTAGTCTATTATCGTATCACATCTATATTGGTTTACTGTTTCTCTGTATTTAAAATACATATTTGAACTCTTAGTAGTTTTGCCCAGATTAATACTAATCAGTTTTTAATAAACAGACTTCTGGTTTAAGCAGGGCTTAACTCGAAATAAGCTATGCAAATTAAGCTACGTTAATCATGTAGCTTATTTTGAAATAACTTATTTCGAAATTGGGAGTGTCTACACAGCATTTATTTCAAAATAGAATATTCTTCCTCTGACTTCTCTTACTCCTCATACAATGAGGTTTACAGGACAGAGTAGGAAGTCTTCCAGCTTGACAGTATTTCAACATTATTTCAAAATAATTGCTTGCTGTGAGGACGTGGACTCAGTTATTTCGAAACAATGCTAGTTATTTAAAAAACATGTTGCTGTGTAGATATACCCCCAGATATCTAGATATAGGGATTAATATATTACCCCTACCTTTTGTTTGGTGTTATGAATTAAGATATTATTCTTACAGCATCCTGTAGTTTAGAAAAAGAAGTTGAACACTATGTTATGAATTTAAACTTCCACGAAACCATCTGTACAACATGAACCAACAACTCTTGCCACTTCACAATTTTGAGAAGCCTTCCTGGGACTGAGAAAAAGTAGGACTGAGAAAAAGTTGCAGATGTTTAGCAAAACAGCAATTGATAACTGTACAGTATGGCATCAGACATTTGCTGGTAAGATTTTTCCATCCTGTATCTGCTTTTATTAGTATTAAGCAAAAGCCTACAGAAAATGTAAGCTCCAAGGAAGCCATATTTACCTTCAAGTCTCAAGCATTCTATTAATTGGGTTAAGGACAGAGTTGAATTAATAATAAAACTCATAACTGATAGAAAATATTCAACAAGATCTCCAGGAAAGATTGTAGGAAGATTGCAATTATTGAAGCATGTCATTATTTTCTCTCCATTAAAAAGCTTAAGAATGATGCTAACATGCAGTATCTTGAAATTTCTTGGCATAGTGGAAAATACAGATTAGGTACCCTTTTAGTCATTTCCCAGTTACAGTAATATGCATTTTCTAGACCTAGCAAAAGACATATGACTTTTAAGTCTTGTCTGCACTTAGAAATAGCTCAGAATAGCTATTCCACAATAGTTCCTCGTGGATACATCTACACTTGCTCCCTAGTTCGAGTTAGGGATGCAAATGTAGCTGACTGAAATTGCTAATGAAGCGGGGATTTAAATATTCGGTGCTTCATTAGCATAATCTTGCCCGTGTGTTATTCCACTCAACAGCTGATTCGCACCAGGAAGTGTGATCCGGGACGCGTTAGTTCGAATCAAACCCTTTGGTTCAAACTAACGTTACTCCTCAAAAAATTATTCCACACAATCATATCTTTGTGTACTTTGATTAACCTAAAATGGATAAAGCTGAACCACAAAGACACACCTTTAGTGAAGAATAAATGTGTCCACATGGGGATTTACAGTGGAATAGTTATTGAGCTTTAAATTCATACCCTAGTTTATTTTGCAATAGCTTCCACATGTAATGAAGTCCTTATTCTACAACTTTCATGTTTTTCAAAAAGACTTTCAGAAGCCCAATTAAACTCAATTGTTATATCCCGAAACGTGCTGAATTTATCTTTGATAAAGGACAATATCACAAAATGCCAAAATTGGGTCAATACGTTTCCACTAGCAGAATAAAATGAAGGCAGTTTATGAAGTACCCTAGAATACTTATTGCTGAAACCTTTGAAGTGTACAGTCACTTAAAAACAGTAGCATCAGACTTTAAGTGGCCAAGTTATAACTGAATTGGGAGGACTTATCCTTGTTACCAACTCCTACAATTTTATCGTGAGTCTCACTATATATGTGGTATTTAAGCCTGGCTCTTATATTCATGTTGTGTGAGAATCACAGATTTCACTGAAGAAGAAATGTTTCCACCCCTCGTGGCTGTGTAGGAAAAGCATGAAAACACACACAGCCTGCTGGCTCCAGCTCCAGAAAACAAATACAAAGAAAGCTGACTGATTCATGGTTGTTGTTTTTTTAAATGCCTGGAGTTGGCAATACAATTTCTTAGTCACACTGGTGTGGAATCGACTGCTGCGTAAAGGACCAGCACAGAGCTCTGAAGCCCTATACTGAGAGTTGAAATGCAACTAAAGAAGCACATAAGCTTCGTGCTGGTTTTCTACACAGATCTTCACCCAACAGTGACTCATTTTTTGCCGGTCTCCCAACCTGTCAAAGATAATTCTCCTTAATTAGAAGGGAAAAAAGCATATTAATGGTTTCAAAAGGATTCTGTTGAAAGCAAGTATGTTCTAGTTATTTCATGCATTTTAGGGGAGTCTCTCCAGCTATTATTGCTTGGAAAATACTGGCATGAACTGAGGAAAGCTTCAGGACCTACAATGGAGTGTTAATGAGCACACAGCGTTTTGTGCAAGTTTCTAGGATAAAGGTTTGTTTTATTTTGTGTTTCATGCACTTACCACAGTGCTGTAGTTTGGATTCACAACTTTACAGGAAATCATTAGTTAGTAAAAATATTTATTTAATTTCATGAGAACATTCCCATCAGGCTTTCAAAAGTACATTTTTAAAGCCTGATGTAAATATAAAAACTGGCCCTACAGACTACCTGACCATGACCCTGTAATTCTTGACTGTGCATTGAGAAGTTATACAACAATTCCAACATAGTTCTATTGACAATCATTGCTTGAAGGGATCCTGCACTAGTATTCACCAGTACAAACAGATGTGTTACTGGACAAACATATATCCTGAAATTTTAAAAGATCCCATACCAGATTTCTTGTTAGTGACCATTTCTCACCCTGTTCATTATTAAATCAGTCCTGATGAAAGAACTATAGACACAGCATTAGCAGAAGGCTCAGTACTAAGGATGCTAAATGGTTACCAAGCGCTTGATAGTGAACTCCAGTTGCACAACTGGAGGGGCCAGTGGGTTGGATGGTGGAACCCAGTGGTGGTGGCGGGGCCTCCCAGCCATGGCTGGACATCCAAGATACAGCCACATTGGTGGGCCAGGCAGCAGGCCCAACTTAACTGGTTAACCGGTTAAGTGCTAGCATTTACCTGATTAACTGTTTTATCATCCCTACTTACTACCATCCCTGAAAGTTTCAGACTTTCTCTGAATTCAGTCCAAAGTAATGCTAATAAGCAGAGAATTATTTCTGATCTTTGAGCCCACCTGTGCTCTTCCATATGGAAGCAGAATTCCCAAGAAACTCAATTGGATCCCCCATCTACACAATGAAATGCAGAATTTGTCTCCTAATAATTATTAGTAAGATTGAATTGTGTATTCAGTCTTCCCACACAGGAATCACTGAAATGTACAAGACCATATAATACTTTGAAGTCCGCCTGTTTCACAATATTAAAGTGTTCTACAAAATCATGCAATTTATTCATTAGTGATGTAATGATGCAAAAAGTCCTAGCCCTTTATTCCTCATATGGGATATATGGATCACTTGATGATTACATGTTCTGTTAATTCCCTCTGAAGTACTTGCCATTGACCACTGTTGAAAGATAGGATACTAGGCTAGATGGACTTTTCATTTGACTGAGAATAGCCATCCTTATATTCCTGACCCACCTATTCAATTCTATCGAACATCACTTTTTTTAAAAAACGAGAACATAGAATTAGAGGAAGAGGGGGGAGCTTCCCTTCCTGTAGGATAGGAGGAATTTTAAAGTCTCAAATCTGTACATTTAACACTTCACATTAGTAAATTCCCTCTTTCATAATGACAGAATGATAGATAAAAAAAGAATCTGGGAAACTCTCTCTGACAGGAAAAGGAGTCAGAGTATAGAATGTACTTATCTACATGGTTTATTAATATTTCCTTTATTTAAGTAAGATCTCTAGTATTCTGAAGTAATTGACCCAATTACCACAGTATTTTGGAATGTTACTGTACTGGGTTTTTTATAATATGAGGTGGCACAAAGGAGTGAGACAGAAGAAAACTAAAGGAGCCACTTAAATTTACTAGCCTGATTCTAAGAGAAAATGATAATTTTACTTTAGTATAGTATATTATGTTTCTACAGTAATTTTTCCCAGTCAGAACATACTGTACTGCATCCTGCTTAATTGCATCTGGCCTGTATAATTCTCCAGACCGTACCTTCCTTCAAAAGCAATTTTAAAAAATTCCATTAAAATACTTCTGTGCATTAATTAGATACAATGGACATTTGGTCTCAAATAAAAAAAAGCCTTAACTTTATTGCAAGTTATATACCTAAAGTTTGATAGCTATGCATGCTGCCTACTTTTACCTTTTTTTATTGCAAGTCTCACAAAATTTGGTGATTTTTCTTGAGGTCTGTGTTCCAAAAGTTATATGAGAACTCAGCTTTCATTTAAAAAAAGTTTTGGCCATTGTGGAGAAAAGCTTGGACTCATGAGCTATAACTCATGTTAGAAGAAAGCCAGCAGAGTACAGCTTTAATTGTGATTTTTAGGGCCTCACTCAGATCTTCCAACTCTTAGGCTTGGCACTATCAGATGTCTCAGAAGAATATGGAGTCATTCCAGCTAGCAGTTTCAGAACTAGCTACAGATTATGGGTGCCTCAATTTTTGGCTGCTCAGTCAGACATCTTGGATGTAATTTTCAGATTAGCTCAGCATTCACAACTCAGATCCATGTGAACTACAGATGTTCGGCACCTTGAAGGGAGAGAAATCTTGGCAGTGTGAAAAGGGCAGCCAAAAACGGGTGCCAAAAAAAATCTTAAACAGTGGTCACATTTGGGAGTTTGCATCTAAGCTTTTCATTCACCAAACAAGAAAACACAAAAATAACAAATCTAGTCCTGTGAGATGAGATAGTCACACACAACACTCGCTGACTTCAATGGACGTAGAAGGGGCTCAACACATAGGACTGGACCTCTAATCAGAACTCCCAGGCAAAATTCTTATTGGAGCCAGTCAGTATTTTGCTTGAACCAGGAGAAGTGAATGAGACCCTGAGCCATCATATCTGAATAAGTCTTTCCTCCCAAGAAACACATTTACACCAAGAAACAAGAATCTTTTTATAGCAGGCTGAGAAATTAATTCATGATCTCTTTGTAATTCTGAAAACAAACATGTAAAAAACAGTGCTTAGATAAAGAATTGGACTTTAATGAAAATGGGAAAATCTGATCTTTGAGAAGTCGTTTCTCTTTTAAACAATCATTGTTTCCTACTGTAAAAAACACAATCAGTTTCTGACCTTAGTTAAACAAGAGAATTACTATAGATTTCCAACTATGTAACTGACATTAGAATCTGGCCCATTGCCTCCTTAATACAAAATGAACACTTTGTACTTATAGCATTTCAAACATTAATCTCCTCAATGCTCCTGTGAGGTAGGCAACTATAGTATCACTTATTCAAAAGAGCTTTTCCCATTACTTTGCAAAGTATCTTTTTTAAAGGTATCTGTGGCCGAGTATTTCAAGTTCTGGAGGTTTTGGTTGTAAAACTAAACCTGTGAAGGGTAATATGTCAGGGTGTCATTACAGATAGACAACTCCTCAGGTCCGGAACTCCAGTCATTTTGCAGTATGTAGGATTCAGCCTCTGCATGTGTACAGTTTCTCAGCTCTAACTCTTTGGTGAAACAGAATTCAATCTGCCCAATTGTTTGCACTTCTTCACCCTAGAAACAGTAAAAATGAGATACACAGCTTTTAAAGGCACTTGCAAAGGCTTCTTGGTGTAAGAGGTGAAAATAAGCAAACCCGGTAGATATAGATTGCTCGTTCTTATGGCATATCAAGATATACAATAAAAGCTGTGTTATCTGGCCCTGTATCAACTGGAAAGCTCTATAAATCAGCATTCCTCATCTTCATGGAAAGTCTGGGTTTTAGTCTGGTTATTGTGGGGCCGGCAGGCAGCCCTCCTGGAGCCATGTGGCTTCCCAGAAGCAATAACATGTCCCTGCTACTCCTAGGTGAAGGAACAACCACAAGGGGCTCCATGCAATCCCCCTGCTCCAATGTGAGCATTGGCTGCATAGCTCCCATTGGCAGGGAGCTGTGAAGGAGGTGCCTGTAGGCGGGGGTAGCACAGAGAGTTATCTAGGTGCGCCTCTGCCAGGAGCAGCAGTCACAGGTTGCTACTTGCAGGGATCCATCTAACGCGAGTATCCCCAGTGTCCAGTACCCAAAAACCTCTCTTACTCCCCAACGCTATGCCCTGAATCCCCCTCACACCCAACTCTCTCCCTCTTAGTTAACCAGAATTTTACTCTTACCTGCACCCCCCATTTCTCAACATACCAAATAAAGCTTTTACTGTATCACTGTAAAGGTGCAGGTAAGTCATTTTTTCTGGAAATATCCACTGTGTTCAGCTCATAGTATAGACATTTTGTCCCCTTTGTGCAATTCACAAAGTGTGCAAGTAAATTAATCCATTTGGATACCATTGGATATAATTTTGTAAGATTCTTACTAATGGAAAGGTTTCATTTTCACTGATAAAGAGATCCCTCATCACTGTAGTATCTGAGCACCCTATAAAATGAAGAAATATATTGGATTTTCTTTGTATGGAAATAAATGCATGAACACCCAGTTTATGCCATAAATTAAAAGATTCAATCTGGCAAACATTACCGATCCCAGTGCTTACTATAGCAGAAATGCCACTTACTTCAGCTGAGTAAATTACAGTGAGAAATATTATGGGTAGTAAGTATTTGCAGGATTGGATCGCACTGTTGTTGCAATTACTATTAGCATATGAATCGTTTACCTTCTACTCCTTTATAGCCAGCAATCCCAAAGTACTAGTATTGGTGTTAGTTCTCGTTCTCTCTCTCACACACACCCATACCACACCCACACACACACCCCTCTGTCATAACTCTGACCCAAAGTAGTTCTTTGCAAGAGTTAGAAGCCTGAGGAAACACTTGTAAAAATATTTTTCTCAATTAACCTACAACCTAAATATTGTACAGAAGCAAATTCCATAGCTTGATTATATGCTCTGTAAAGATGTATGACCTTTTATTATTTTTAAATTTCATCTAGAGTCCATTTGTTTTGTAATTAGACCATAAACTCTTTAATATTTTTGCATACGTTTGCATAGCATCTATTACAAATGGGGCACCAGTCGTGACTGGGACCTTTCGACACAGTTGTATTAGAAATAAAAAGAATGATAGCAAGCATTTGAGCAGTCTCCCTGACAGCAATCACTGTTTGCACCACTATCATTGGCTCCCCTTTTAGTCCTTTCCAAAACTGAAATATCCTGTCTTTAACCTGTTCCCACAGATACAGCCTCCCGTGATTAAAAGCATTGGAGCAATAGCCTGTTCCCGTTGAAGTTGATGGCAAAACTCCAGTTTTCATTTGTTGTTTAAAAAGTCCTTAAAAGAGAGGATACTGGCTTTGATAGTTTGTAGGTCTTACCCATATGCTCGGTGTCTCATTGTTTGCCATAGTTGGTATCGGGAAGTAATCTTCCCTTGGGTCAGACTGAAAAAAACCCTGGGATTATTTTCACTTTCCACTATACCACAGGGCCTGGGTCATTTGTTCGTTAAACTAGTGTAAATGGTGGATTCTCTATAACTTGAAGTCTTTAAATCTTGATGTGAAGACTTCAGTAACTCAGCCAGAAGTTATGGATCTAGTACAGAAGTAGTTGAGTAAAGTTCTGAGGCCTCAGACTAGATGATCATGATGGTTCCTTCTGATCTTAGAATTTATGAGTCTGTGATCTAGAGGGTTTACGTGTGAAAAAGGAGGGGCTGAGTATAAAGACTCAGAATATTGCTAAGGCAAATTAACTTGACAACACAAAAGATATTCCACTCTAAAAGCAATTTTATCTTGGAATGGTTTTCTTGAAATAGCTTTCTGCATGTGTGAGATAACTCAGCCAAATGTTTTCTAGCAAAACAGCTTTATTAAACTGTGATAAAGGGAGTCTAGTGATTGTTAGAGCTGTTCTGTGACCTTTTTAATAGGGCTGTCAATTGATGTGCATTAACGCCAGCAATTAACGCAGGGAAGGTTTAACGCATTAATTTTTGTAACATGTTAATCGCAGGCATTAATGCTGCACTGTCCCTTTGAAGCACTGGGGTAGCCTTTCCAAGGGGCAGCTGCACTGAGCCTGGGGTCAGCTGAGGACTCCAGCTGATCCTGGGCGCCTGTGGTGCTGCCATTTTGAAATACCGCTGCAGAGTTTCAAAGGGACAGTGCGTGCGATTAAATTTTTTAATCGCGCAATTAATTGCAATTAAATTTTTTAATCACTTGACAGCCCTACTTTTTAGGAAAAGTCATATCACAAAGTGATAGTGAAAAGGGGAAGAAAAAAAATCAGTTATATCCAACTAAAATCAATAACATATGCATTGTTTTGAACCCCAAGTATAATTTATTGTATTTTGGTATAGATAGGTAGAATTGTATTTGTGGTGTTGTAATATACTGATAGTGTGCGCACTAAATTCTCTACTGCACACTAACTTGTAGATCAGCTGCTGGCAAGGAAAGGGAAAAATGGAACCAGACTGTTAAGCAGCATTGACTGGAGAAGGCAGGCAGACAATTTATCTCTGTCTTTCTGAAGACAGAAAAGCTTGTTTAAATTTCTCTGAACAGGAATTCTTTGAGGTAAGCTTCTGAATTTGCCATGATCCACATGTAAATTCCTAGTAGGACGGAATTTAAATTTGGTCTGAGACAAGTGACAAGTACTATATGCTCGGAGGTAAATGCATTTCAGGGGATACTTGGATTGTCCCAACATAGAAGCAAAAGAGAGAAGAAAATTATCAGAAGTTAAAAAGTTTCATTTAGTCAAGGTAAACTTTTCTCTACTACTTCAATCAACAAATAAAATAATAAAATAAAGTTTTACCTGTTCTGGACGAAGGCACTGCACTTTTGGTGTTACTCCATAAACACTTGTAAGGGCTTCTTTTATGGCTGTCATCTGAAGATTTAAAAGCCAGCGAGAGTTGAAAGAAATATAACATTACGTCAACAAATTCCATATTTTTACGGTTACAAAAAGCCTTTGGCATGAAAAACAACTGTAAATAGCTATATAATTAGAAGAGATTACTTATCTGCTGCAGGTTTTAAGCTACCCACTCCTTCTAGAAGAGACACATTAAAATGATGTTATAAGTATGACAGCTTCTTACCTGGTAATAGGAACTGCTTGGCTTTATCCCAACTTTCAGGAGACAACTGAAATGAATACAAAATGCCTTTTGTGGAGTAATACATCTTACATTTCATGTGAGTCGCTGCATATGAATATACTACAGCTAACCAATAGATAAATGGAGAATCCTAGTGAGAAACTGATTAAAGCAAAGGGAATGGAGAATCTCAACTTTCCCTCCTTTTCTGAGCTTGGGGTAACCAGCATTCCCTTACTTCCCCCTCAAATGCTTGAATCTACTTTAACCCATTAGACCTCAGCTACATTTTGGAGGGACCCAGGGCATTCTCTGCACTCCAGAAATCCCTGGGCTGTGGTGTGCCAGTCATCTGATACAGGTTACAGCAGCTGCTCACATCTCTTTTCCCTCAGCTGACTGGAGGGAGGGAGAGGAGTAGGAGTTGTTATGGTCACTGTGTGCTACTAGAAATTGCCTATATACAGTTTAAGGTCACTTCGTAGCAGTGGAACAGCACAAAGTGGCTGGAGTGTGGCCCAGGATTCAGGACCATTTTCAGCTGAAAATAATCAAACATGTTTTCCAGTTAATTTAAAATTAAAAACTACAAGTCAGTGGTCACCAACCAATAGTTCAGGATCTACCAGTAGATCTTGGAGCCTCTGACAGGTGATCTTGACTGGTTTGGCTGGGAAGCTATCAAGCGCTGGCACTTCAGAGGCCATTCTATCCACTGTCATGTTATTCCTGATCTCTGTCTTGGAGTTGTCCCCCTGGGAGCCTCCTGCTTGCAGTACAGGATGTAGGAGGGAGAAGAGAGGGGGCACTGATGTCAGCGTGTCCCTCTTCCCCCTGCTTTTGTACCCTAGCTCCACACAGAGAGAAGGGGATAGAGGAACCTTGGTGTGACGGGCTGAGTACAGCCGGCATTGTGGCAGGTGGTGCGAGGTCTGCGCCGCCTGCGGGAAGGAAGCCGCGCGAAGGGACCGCAGCCGGGGCGCCGTGCTAACCGGTGCCGTCTCTGCGGCCAGTGGGGAGCCCCCCACAGGTCAGACCCGGGGCAAGGCATCGCCAGACAGGGTGGGGAGTGCCGGACAGGATGGGGAGGCAGCCAAAGCCGGGGTTGAGCCTTGCGGGACCCGGGCCGATTCACCGGCTCGGCGCAGGGCCCGGCGGCGGCAAAGGAACACTGCTGGCGGCCAGAGAGGCTGGCCCACCTGTAGCCCACTGCATCACGAGGAGGGCGGAGTCCCGGACCCAGGCCCGGCGTGGGGAAGACGCCGGGGGAGGGGGCGGGACGCATCATGGCGGGGCCCTTCAAAAGGGCAGGAGGAGCAGGCGACGGGGCAGCTCCCACAGTTGGAGTCGCCCACTAAACCAGGGGGAGCGCTTTACTCCTCCTAGGTGGTGGAACCAGGAAGGTGGCCGGGAGGGCCCGCACACAGATCCCAGACTAACGGGGTCTGATGAGGCGGTAAGACCAACGATCCCTGCAAAAGGGCCTGCAGGCTGGGAGGGGGTTAGGAAGCAGCCTGGAGCACAGCGCTTCTGGCGCCCGTGGGCTGGCGAGCTTCGGGTCAGATCCCCGTCAGCCGGGTAGGGGCGAACAACCTCACCCTTAGGGCCCCGGGCTGGAACCTGGTGGAGAGGGAGGGCCTGGGTCCCCCTACACCCGTTCCTCTCTCAATGGGTGCTGCGCGTAGCAGCGACGACAGACCCCCGGTCAGCCGCACCAGCCATTCTTGGTGGCCTTAGACCTGCCCAGGACGTTATTGGGAGAGCCAAGGTCCCTGTGAGATACTTCGGTTCCATAGACTGAACAGGCGGTGGGCCCGCTGGGCCCCATCCTTGGACTAGAGGGCCATCTCTAAGGGGAAACAGACAGACAGGAGGCTCGCAGGGCCCCGCCCGAGTCGGGGCGGGAGCTTGTGCCCAGGAATCTGTCACACTTGGCAATGCAAATCTGTCACACTCAGAAATTGTGCGTCTGTCATTCTCACAAACACCAATGATGCATCTACACAGCACCCTTACCTCAAAATAAGCTATGCAATTTGTGCTACGCATTATTTCAAAATAGCTTATTTCAAAATTTGGCGTGTCTACACAGCACCCAAATTTTGAAATAAAGCGCTAATAAAGTCCCTTAACCCTTATGGAACGAGGGTTACGGGGACTCCAGAATAGCGTGTCCGTTATTTTGAAATATATTTCGAAATAATGGGCATGTTTAAAGACATGGAATTGCTATTTCAGGATATTTCCACTATCCCGAAATAGCCCCACTGTCTAGATGTAGCCGAACTGTCCTTCTCTCATCTCCCAACCCAACACATACATGGTTGTGGTTACTTCTTTTACTGCTTGCAAAGTGGGTTATTTTTTATTTTTGACTGGTCTGTGCATTTCATAATTTTCATTTCTCTCTTATGCTTAAATTTAATTCTTTGAATAGTGAGTTCTAAAATACCTAACCTGTCCTGGCTAGAGTAATTATCCCTCTGGTAATTGCTGCTCCTGGCAGTGACTGGCATGTCTCTGCAGTCCCTGAGAAAGGCAGAGCAGGGGGTCTCCACATGCTGTCCTTGCCTGCAGACACCACTCCTGCAGCTCCCATTGATCAGTAATGGGGAACCGTGGTCAGTAGAAGCTCAGTGCCTGTAGATGAGGGGCAGCATATGGTGCCATGGAGCTGCTTTCAGGAGTGGTACAGGGCCAGGGCAGGAGTAAGTCTGCCTTGAACCCAGTGCTCCAACACCCAGAAGCCATCTCAGTTAAGTGGTGCCCAGCCAGAGTCTGCATCCTGAATCCCTGTCCGTCTTGTACCCCTTCCTCCACCCAACCTTCTGCCCCAGACTTGAGTTCCCCTGCACCCAAACTCCTTCCTAGAGCTTGCACCCTGAACTCCCTCCAATCCTCTGCCCTGATAGAGTGAGCAGGGTGTGGCCGAGGGGCAGGGCTGCAGAGAAGGAGCAGGAAGGAAGTGGGGCAAGGGTATTTGGGTTTGAGGTAGATCTTACATTGTATTGAAAAAATGATCTTGTGGTTAAAAAGGTTGGAGACCACTGCTATAAGTAATTCAATAAAGCTAAACAGTATTGGTGGGGTAAACCAAAGTACTTTAATGGGTCCTTGTTAGTCATCTAAGGTCATGTTTTAGGCATCTAAGTCCCTCTTTTGACTCCTTTGTGATCCTTAAAAATCCCACTGCACCCTGTAGGCACCCACATTCACTCAGCACCTCAGTTTTTGATAGTAAAAGCTCTGTAGGCACCTATGTTCCTGCCTCTGTGCATGTGCACTGCTGCCTTTCTCTAGGTGTTCTGATATCTTTCTCCTGCCTCCGACCCAGAATAGTCCAAGAACCCACCTAAGTGAAGATGTTGCCCAATCCAGTAGTTGTGCTCGAAGGGTTCCTAATAGACAAGTCCCATACAAAATTCTTCCAGAGGAGGAGATCATCTGCCTTGTAACTTGCAGCCTTGTGACTAAAGCACTTGCCTGAAGTTTAGAAGACCCCACTTTTTGTTTCCCCCTTCCCTTAGAGGGAGAGGAAGGATTCAAAACATTTCGGGAGAGTGCTCTAACCACTGAGCTAAGAGTATTCAGGTGTGAGTTTCCCTCAAGCTTTCCTGCTGAAGCTATTCCTCTTTGGATAAATAATGATAGAACGATTGGAGCAAAAGGACTGGACCCAAGGTCTCCCAGCTCCAAGATAGGTGCCCTACTAACCAGACTGCAGACTCATTCTCTCTCCCCATGACAATTCCACTGTGGGTATTTAAATCATCATTGGACCAGAAACAGAGAGAGGGACTCTGTAGTCCAATGGTGAGAGCACCCACTTGAGAGGTGGGAGACCCTAGGGACCAATACCCAACTCTCACTTCTCATTGTTTAGCCACAGTGGAGCGTCAACAGGAAAGACTGAGGGAAATTTACATCTACATATCCCTGTCATAGTTCAGTGCAACGTCACCTGTATTTCCCCCTTGTGCTCCAGCAATGGCTGTCAGGCTTCCAGCTCCCCAGTCATCACCTCTCTAGCCTTCTAATTGGGATATTTTCAGGTGGCACAGTCCCCTGCCTACACTGTGAATTCTCCAGCAAGGCAGACTGCCTAAGCAGGACTGCTTTGCTTTTCTCCTTAGAGGTTATAAACAGCATCATTGCCTACAAGTTACCACACAGCCCTTTCTAAGTGAACACATTTTTTCTTAAGGTAGAAGCATTGCAGAGAAAATATTACAAACAATAAAAGAACCAATGCACACTGATTAATAAGCTTACCAGAGATTTCCTCCCACCCTTCCCCAATCTCCAACAAGGGCTCTGATCTACATCACTCCTTTGAACCCTTTCCTAAGGATTGGGGCCCTCCTTGGAACAGAGGTCCTGTCTTGTTTGCTGGATCAGAACAAAGGCTCTGAGCTGGTTTAAATGCCTGCTGCTTATCCAAAACCAAACACTACTAGCCATTACCTATAGCCCCTAGTTAAAACCTCTCTTGCATGATCCCTCACTCTGACAGACCTTGGAAGACAGGTCAGTTCTCGCTCACAGACAGGTCCCCAAACTGAGACCAATACTCACCCACCAACTACACATCTACCTTAATGACACCATGATAGGATCCAACCACATCAGCTATCCCATCAAAGACTCATTCACATGTACATCTACTAATGTAATATAGTACCATCATGTGCCAACAATGCCTCTCTGCCACATACATCGGACAAACTGACTCTACAACACAAAAGAATAAATGGACACAAATCAGACATTAAGAATGTCAACCTACAAAAACCAGAGGGGGAGCACCCGGGCACACAGTTTCAGACTTGCAAGTTGCCATTCTCAGGCAAAAAAACACCTTCAAAAACAGACTGCAAGGAGAAACTGCTGAGCTTGAATTCATCTGCAAATATGACACTGAACCAAGGTCTAAACAAACACATAGAGTGGTTCTTGCATTACAATAGTAATATTCCATTTGGGTACAATAACCTTCTCGTCACTTTTGGAGATGAGCCACATCCACTCTGATTTAATTTGCACTGATGTCATAGTCCCATCTCTGTGTCCTTTTCCCCCCCTTCTTTCTCTTTTCTCTTCAGCATCTGAGGAAGTGAGCTGTAGCTCACAAAAGCTTATGCCTTAATACCCTAATAATAGTGTTAGTCTTTAAAGTGCCACTGTACTCCTTGTTTTTGTCCAAAGACAGGATCCTGGGCTAGATGGACCTTTGGTTTGACTCAGTATAGCCACTCTTACGATCTAGGAAATGGTCATATCTGTCACAACCCGTAAGTCAATAGCTAAAGCCTTCTCCTGAAGAATGGGAGACCCCTCTTCATATTCTGTTGCCTCCACCCCAGCAGAGAGGAGGGAATTGAATCTGGGTTTTCCGCATCCCATACAAATGCTCTAACCAGTGGGCTAAACATTAGGTGGATAATACCAATTCCTCCTCAAGACATTTTATGAGGAGAGAGGCGGGCATCTCATTCCTGTTTTAGGCAACTAACCCATCTAACGCTAGGCAGCAGGTGTCCTTAGGCATCTCTCTCCACCCTGGACTTAGGTGCCTATCTCTGAGAGGGCTCAGTACACCCGACCTCTGATTCGCTGAGACAGCTCCCCAGCTATCATGCTGGCTTTATCAGTGACATTCTTAGATACCCATCTCTCCTTATTCATTGTATAGGGACCCTAGGCACCTAACTCAAACTTGGTGGATCATGGTGTTTGTCCTATTTTTTCTTGGTGCCTAAAAGTTATATACTGTGTATATTCAGCATTGCAATGCCTAGTCCCTTCATAGGTCATGGCCTTCAGAACCTGAAATTGGTATACCACATTCCTCTAGGCCTTATTCTAAGAGAAGCTTAATAATTAATTTGCTATTAAAACCAGTGGGCAATGTCCCAGCAATCGGAGTTCAACAGGAATTGTAAGTGTTCAGCAGTTCTCAGGGTTTAGTCAAATGAAAATGGATAGCGCTCAGTACCTGATAAGATCAGGTTCTGTACACATCAGTTTTAATCAAATTGACTGAAGGCATCTTTACAATAAGTGACTTCCAACTAAGTCATTTGATGCTGGGTTTTTGTTGGTTGATACCAAGCAAAAATAACTATCTTCCAACAACCTGGAGTCATTACCTCAAAGAAAATACTTTAAAAAATGCAGGTGTATCATTATACTGGGATTGAAAGAAGAGTAGAGTAATTAAAAGAAGCAATTCTAGCTGTAAATGTTGCTGTTGGAATTTGCAAATTAATGCAATAAAAATGTTTAATTTAATAATAACTGGAAGAATAATGAAGAATGTTAGTGCTCTTTTTTTAAGTGATAAGAAAAAAATAATAGCTGTTAACTTCAAAAATTTTCAATCTCCACTCTTTGTTTCACAAAGCAACAGTCACTTAACACTAAAAGCTCTACTGTCGGTCATTGTTTCATTTGCAAATCATTCCTTAGTCACATTGTAAAAGGCATCGAGGACAATAGAGTTTAGGCAATTTACTAATCAGACATATTTAAACTGATTTTATTATTATATTTGACGTTGTCAAGACATAGGCCTAGAAAAATCTATGACTGGATATCAGGCTAGTAGGGATGAAAATCAGTATTTCATATTGTTCTGTGTATATATGAGGAGAAAAAAAAACCACTTTGGTAGTGATGAGCAGCCTGAATTAGACAGCAAAACAATTTTTTAAAAAAATCACTATTTAGGTTAAGTACTGAAGGATTTTTTCCTTCTCTTAGAAGGCTGTTTTGTTACATATGGAAGGCATCTTGACTGTTAAAATATGGAGCCATGGAGACATTTTCCTCATCCAGTCAACAGGAGGGACCTAAGGTTTTTCTTTTTGCCTTTTTTTTTCCCTATAAACAGCACTGTGCCACTCAGGGTACATCTAGACTGCAAGCTTCTTTTGAAAGACTTTTTCAAAAGAGCTCTTCTTTCGAAAGAGAGCATCCACACCTCAAAACCGGATTGAAAAAGCAATCTGCTTTTTTGAAAGAGAGCATCCAGACTGCTTGGACGCTGTCTCAAAAGAAAGCCCCGATTGCTAGTCACAGAATGGCCACCAGGGCACCTGTGCTTTTTCGATTGCCTCTTCTTTCGAAAAATGTCCCTGTTCTGTGTCCACACATGCCTTTTTTTGAAAGAGCTCTTTTGAAAAAGGCTTTCTTCCTCATCATTTGAGGTTTACCAATGTCGAAACCCCCCTGCATTCTTTCCATTTAATTGTGAAAGAACACAATTGCAGTGTGGACACAGGTGACGTTTTTTCGAAAAAAAGGGCAGTTTTTTCAAAAAAAACAATGTAATCTAGACATACCCTCAGAAACCTGAGCAAAAGTAAGAATTAAGTAGTATCACAGGGTGGCTGGCCCTGAAGTCAGTCCAGCTCTGCTGGGCTGGAACAGCTGATCCTACCATGGTCAGTTCAGAGAGCAGAGCACAATCGTGGCTTTCCAGAATACAATCTCTCCGGGTAATATAGCCTACGTCCTTTGCTCCTATATGCATACATATACATTTATGTTAAGCCATCTTAACATGCACTGTACACAACTTACCAAGTGATCCACATCCATATCAGTGACCTGTCTTTGCCATTATTTACCACCACCCCAAATTTTGTATCATCTGCAAACTTTATCAGTGATTACTTGTTTTCTTCCAGGTCATCTATCGATCTGTTTTAGAAATGTCTATCTGTCTGTGAGTCCGTTTGTTCAAGAACGCCTCCTAAACAGTAAGCACTAGGACCACCAAATTTGGTATGCAGCTTCCTCTTCTCCTAACTAGGGATGTAAGCAACTAGTCGACTATCCGATAAGCAATTGCTTATCAGATAGTTGACTCGACTAGTCACTTCCTTTCCCCCCTTGCTGCCTCTATCAGAGAGAGGTGAGCAGGAGCCGGTGCTGGGGGGAGCCAGAAAAGTTGGTTCCCCCCACACACACACACCGCCCCAGCACCGTCTCTGCGGAGGTCAGGCAAAGCAGAGGCACAGTGGGAAACGGCGCGAGCAGGGATTGATTCAGTCCCCACTCACTCCGGTTCCCACTGTGAGTGTTCTGCTTTTGAAATGTACCAGAGCCCTTCAGGGCTCTGGTACATTTCAAAAGCAGAAGTGCCACAGGGAGTATGGGGCGACCAAGGACTCAATCAGTCCCCACTCTCCCCATGCTCTCTGCAGCGCCCCCACCTTGCTGCCTCTCTGAGAGGCAGCAAGGGGAGAACAGGAACTGGTGCTGGTGGGAGCCAGCTTAAAAGCCAGTTCCCCCCCAGCACTGTCTCCGGGATGCTGCCTGCCCTTTCCCCCACTGCCTCTATCAGGGCGAAGCAGCCCCTGTCTGCAGGGGTCCCAGCAGGGAGCTGGCCCCTCCCCCTGCAGACAGGGGCTGTTGCTGCCAAACCACCCCTGCTTACAGCAGATAGGACTGCTGGACTCAGCACAAGCTGGGACGAGCAGTCCTGGCTCACACTGATGCTGCGCCTCTGCATTTTAAATGTAGTAAGAATCCAGAAGTTCTTACTACATTTTAAATGCAGAGCCGCAGCACGGGTGGCTCCAGAGCCTGCATGAGCCAGGACTACTCAGTCCCAGCTTGAGTTGGCTCCTGGAGCTACCCCTACTACGGCTCTGTGGAGGTGCTTATTGACTAATCCTATAGTCGATACAAATTGTATTGACTCTACAATTATCCAGATCATCGCATTTTAACATCCTTAATCCCAACTTAAAGCAAGGTCAGGGTTTGTTTGTGCCAAGAAAACAAAATCTGCCTGGAATGGGATTGTTTTCCATGACACAGAAAGGGATGGGGTTGCTAGGAGAGACAGTCACACTGCAGAGTGACCACAAGGGGGCGGCTGCACCAGTCAGACAGGCTGGGGGAGGAGCTCTAACTGTTGCCAGCCACAATCTATGGATAAGGTTCCCGTGCTGGTCCTGGGCAGGGTCCCCCCACCCCTCTTGCTAGCCCCCCAACCCCACAGCACAGGACTGTCCTTACAAACTATGGGTCCTACACAACTGAGGGCTCCTCCCAGTTTCTGCCCCAAGCCTTTCCAACCTCTCATGCAGCTCCTGGACCTAGGGTTTCCTGCCTTCCCTTCCCTTCCTGGCTTATCTCCAGATGAGGGTGGGAACTGGGGCTTTCCACCCTACTCCACCCCCTCCACACAGGGTTATTTCCAGGGCTGAAACCTTCCTTCTCTCTCTCTCTCTCCTCCGCATCTTGTGCGGCTCCACATGGGAGCTGGGGGCTTCTCTCTCTTCCCCATGCAGCTCCTAACAGAGGCTGAGGGCTTCCCTCCCACCTGGCACCTAATGAGGACCATGGGGCTTCCCTCTCACTCTCCTTCCCTGTGCAGCTTACCAGGACTCGGGGCTTCCTTGGGGCTGAAGCAGAGCTGCAGAGGCTGGGGGCTCCTCTCTGCAACAAGTCTGGCAGCAGGTAGCTGACAGCAGCACACACGGGAGAGGGCAGTGAGAAGCCCTGCAGCAACTCCAGGCATACACGCTCAAAGGGCTGAGTAGGGGCGCCTGAAGATGCAGAAAAGCCCCAGCAGCCATGTACTAGCCTGGAGACAAGCTGGCAGGCAGCCTGCACCCGCCCTCATCCCAGCCCCAGGCAACGCTGGGTACATCTTCTAGTTAATAAATATATTAAATAGCTTAGGGGCAAGTACCAATCCCTGCAGGATCTCTACTGGAAACACAGCCATTCAATGGTGATTCTTGGTGCACAGTTACATCTTGAGACCCCTCAGTTTGCCAAGTTTTAAGATATTAAATGTGTGCCATGTTAATTTGATATTTTCATTTTTAATCAAAATATTATGTAGTACCAAATACCTTATGAAAGACTGAGTATATTACAACAAGATTATCTTTTATCAACTAACCTTGTAATCCCATCAAAATAAGATATCAAGGTAGTTTGACAGAATCTACTTTCCATAAGCCTATGTTGATTATATTACCCTCCTTTAATTCTTAATTGAGTCCCTTAACAGCTGCTCCATTATTTTGTCCAAGACTGATCTCAGACATAATCTCCCTGTTATATGGTTTTCTTTTCTAAAATATTGGCAATCAACATTAAATACTTTGAATCATGATACGCTCATGCAGGCTTTATATGGGACATCTGCATGCTGCAAATTTGTACATTCCAGCAGGGAACCGAGAAGCATAACAGCCTGCTAGCCACTACACAGCTCGACGGGGAGCGAGTGGCAAAGGGGGAGCGGCCAGTGTTCCCTGTAAACTAAACACTTTGGCAGCTGCCCAGGAGAAAGTCAAATGCTGTTTAGCCGATTAGCAGAGTGCTCACAGCTGGTAGCATGTGTTTCTACTGGTGGTGCACATCTGCACATGTCTTGGTGCATGTAACAAAATTTATTCTGCACACAGGTGGAAAAATATTAGAGGGAACATTGGGAGTGGAACTTTAAAAGGTATTCCTAATTAAATAGAACAATTTGCTCTAACTCCTTAAGTTTATATTCCATCTAAAATTTTACGTTTAGCCACCAGTGTGTTAGAGCAGTGAGTTGGAATTATCCAATAGGAATAGGCAAACACAGCACATAATTAATTACTTAATTAGACAGATACAACACAATTAATTGATTACATGGTGGGGGTTTTGGCATTGGTAAACCTTGGTCTTTCAGGCTCTATTCTGTTTTTATTGGCTATTCCTCCCTGTTCCGTAAATCCCAGTCTATTATTATTATTTCCCTCCAAAGCACAACAAGTTTTGCTGTTGATTTGTCCTTTTCCACTAAGAGAAGCAAAGGATGCATTTTATTGCCCTATTATCGTAAAATGTTGTTTCTTAACCACAGTATTGTATATATGCTTTTAAAAAAATCTACAGGCATATTTCTGGTTATATTATAGCACTTCTGAAAGATATAGTACCCAACACTTGATTTCTAATTCCACTGTCATAGCACCATGAAATTATTTCAGGCCCTGATCCTGCAAATGTCTTTATGTACACTCAACTCTATTGCTATGAGCAAAACCATAAAAATTAGTAGGGTACTCGTAAAAGTAAAGTTGATCACATGTGTAAGTGTGTGCAGGATCAGAGTTTCAGTAAACAAATAGTTTTTAAAAATGAATTTACTTCAAAAGCCAATCCTGGCATTCTCACTGCAGTCAATGAGGCTATGTTTACACTGCAGGCTTTTTGTGCAAGAAGCTTTTTGTGGAAAAAAACTTCTTGCGCAAAAGTGCGTCCACACAACAAAAGCGAATCACAAAAGCAATGTGCTTTTGCACAAGAGAGTGTCCACACTGCATGGACGCTCTTGTGCAAGACACTTCTGATGGCCATTCTGTGAATGGCAATCACAGCACCTGTGCTTTTTGTGATAGGCTCTTTTTGCCCAAGAAACCCCTGTTGAGCGTCCACACATACCTTTCTGAGCAAGAGCTGTAGCGCAAAAAAGAGTTATTCCTTCTGGGGAGAGGAATAACTCTACTGCCAAAAGCCTTCTGTTCTGCCATTTTACTGTAAATTTTCTTGTGCAAAAACTCACTTGAGGTGTGGACGCTCCACAGGTTTTTGCACAAAAACGGCTGTTTTTGTGCAAAAACCCTGTAGGGTAGATATAGCCTGAGAGTTTTACCCAAAAAGGATGGCAAAATTGGACTCATTAGAAACAATGAAGACACTGACTGACTATCGTGTGATGCCTAGTGCCTAATATCATGTGATGAGAGAAGGAGACCATACTGCAACTTACATTGGTAGTAGAATAAACCTTGTCCTGGCTCTAGAGTATGGTATTCAACACAACTGGCATCAGTCCATTTTTCAAACGCAAAGTGAAATTTTTACAGATTTTTCTTTGTTGTTGAGTGTACATCAAAGACTTTTACACCATTGACATGAAAAGCAGACAGAAGGGGTAGATTTCCATACCTGTTGAGGTCAAGTTTTTGGTAGAGATCCAGTGTTTTACCAAAATATTTCTTCTGAGAATTAAGAGACTCCACGGTGGCTGCACAGGTCCCATGTTTCTCCCACTCATGCTTCCTAAAAGAACAAAGCTAAGTTCAGTTTTTAAGAGACATAAGAAGCCCAAGAGACTGTCCTTTTAAAATCAAGAGTTCTTAACCAAATATTAGTGTAAGAACAAGCATCTGACATGTGACATTCATAACTGAAACAGGAGATAATCATCTCCCCTCTCACAAAAAATTGCACATACAAACAGCTAATGTAGGGAAAAATCCCAGTCCCACCTCCCAAATCCTCTCCCCCATCACTCTGCACCTCAATACAAGTCAGCAGAGATACTGATTTCTACCATACATCTTGTTCACTTTGCCATAAGTGTAAGGTAAGAAAAAATGAGAAGCCTCCCATTCCCTGTGCCAGCATCTCAGACTGCGACTTGACTAGATGTGATAAGGCAGAGACTCTTAGCATGTAGTAGAGCATTCAACACAAAGATAAAACATTGCTGTAGGAGGGCAGATTTCCATAGGTCTATTAGAGCAAATTGCTAAGGAAATATCAGGATGAGGCAATCTTTAGAACAAAGAAGACAGAAGCTAAATTGCCTGCTGATTGTGACCATAAATGTTACAAGCAGTCAGGGGCAGGAACAGCAACATTTTACACATTGTGCTTCAAGGGTTTGTGGATTCTGAAATGTAACAAGATTGATAAAGCCACCCAGTGACAGGATGGATTTTTCTAGTCTGATAACAATTTAGTGCCGCATACAGGTAGAACATACAGTACAACCCCCCAGGCTTTTGTGAAATCTTATTCTTTGTTTATGTACTAAAATTCCATCTTGCTGGTGATTCAGGAGCATTTCTTCAATAAAACATTACAGGACACTGTAAGCATTTCAGATTGTCCTATAAACTATATAATAGAAAAGAGAGGATGGTCAGTTGGTTAAGGTACTCGTCTGGGACTGCAGCATCTGTGCTCAATTCCCTGCTCTGCCATAGACACCCTGTATGACCCCTGGCAAATAGATTGATTGCTCTGTGAATGAGTTTCCCACCTGTAAATTAGGGATAAGTAATATTTCCCCCTCTCATAGGAGTGCTGCAAGAATAAACATATTGGCTAGGTCTACACTGGCCCCCTTTTCTGCCAAAGCCACGCAAATGA
>CM057847.1:73973948-73987822 GCA_030068395.1 Apalone spinifera | reverse complement strand
CCCCCCCCCCCAGGTGGCCCCACCCACAGCACCTCAGCTGGCCCCAGCCCAGAGCAGCCGCCTGCCAGGCCACTCTCCTTCCAGTAGGAAGGTGAGTGCTGCTTTGCGGCTCTGCAAAGCAGGTGGGTGGGCAGAGAATTTTTTTTATGTGCGGTCACGCAGGCGTGCACCTTAGCACAAACTACGGTGAGCAAGTCACCTGATGCTAGAATCCATCTTGAATTTTGTACTTTTCCACAAGAGTGTGGGGGAATCAAACAAAATCTTTTCACCCTAGGGGAATTCTATACAAGGAATGGGAAGTAAACAATGCTTGTCTTCAGCTGACTTTACAGATAGTCTCTCCACCACAAGAAGATACATGAAAACACCTGGAAACAAAAGAACTGTAACAACGGGGTGGAGAAGAACTGCAGGATACAGACCAGAAAGGGTATCTGTAGTCTGGGAAGGACTTTACCTGAAATAAGAACTAGAATGAGAAATTATTATTTGTAACAAGCTTTCTTACTATATTAATCTTAGCTTTTGTTTAGTAACCTACATTGTTCTGTCAGCTGTCTCTCATGACTATTTACATCCTACCTTTTAATACTTAACAAAAATCACTTTTGTTTATTAATAAACCCAGTGTAAATAATTGTTACCTGGGAGGGGAGGCAAGCAGCTGTGCATCTCTTTCTTTATGTAAGAAAGAAGGCAGATGATATGAGCTTCCTCTGTATAAAACTTTAGACAGAACAACACAGATTTATCTGGGGTTCAGGTCCAACTGCAGTAGTGCACTTGGGTGCTGTGGCAAGTCCCTTTCAGTGGCTGTATTAATCTGCTGTGAGGGGGCGGTGGGCCTTGCTCTGGAGGGCAGCATGTTAGTGCTGCAAAGGACAGGTAGGCGGGCTCAGTGGAATTTCCAGCACATCAAGTGACAGTCACAAGGGGAACCCTGTGACCAAACCCATCACACCAGAGTCATATAAGGCAGGTCTGAGAACTAAACAAATGCATTGGCTCACAGAACACACATTTTGGGGGGAGGAATAATGAGGAGCCGCAACCCACACCTTGTAGTACACAAAGGGGAATTAGATGCAAATAGCTGCCAGGTCTGATGATTCTTTCTTCTTTCTCAACACATCTGGGTTGAGCCTACCGCCTAATACACTTGAGCCAAACAATCTCTTCAAGAATTTTCCCCTAAAAGATGATTCCGCCCCTTACTTAAAGAGACACTTTCAATTTAAAAACTGTAGATTGTAGAATATGTATGTTACTCTTTCATATGCTACTAAGATCTTAGATTCTTAAGTGGAAGGGTTTTTAAAAAATCCACTTAAAGAGCATATAAAATGAAAAGTAATACAATTCTTTCATTTAGCTTCAATAATGAACATATATTTAGTCAGTTTCACTTTTAAGTTCTCCATACTGAATTGTCAAGGTTTTATAAGCTAAAAAGGAATATGTACAAGGAATGCTTACATGTTTCATAGGAACAGTTTTAAATGGAGTAAAAATGTGGAAATATTTCAGCAGAATTAAGTTTGCTAAAAGCTAATAGGGTCACAATATCTAGAATTAGTGTAATTTTTAAGGCAAAACTATCCCTTATTAAAGTTCCCAGATTTAAAAGCTGTTGGCTAGACTTTGAGTCAGAAATGCTGAACGAAATCAATAGCTATGATGATATAATTGACAAGAGTTGAGTCAAAGTTTTCAAGGTTTGTTTTCCCATTTTGATCAAACAGTCATTTTCACCAAATAAAACTGAGATGACTTTTTTATTTTGTTTATTTTTTAATTTTTATTTGTTTATTTGCTGTTCTCTAGCATGGCATCATATCTTGACTTTCCTCCTTCATGAAACAGACCAAAAAAAACAGAGGCTCTTCGGTCCAAAAGCACCCATCGGTTTTGATGAGCACAATAGAGCAAAGAGCATTTGATCTGCGAAGTGCCAGTTTTGTGATAGGTTTCTCTCACCTTGGGACAAGTGGGGATTGAGCTCTGTGTGTAGGAAGAGGGCAGGATCCAAAGGACAGCCATTCTTCTGCTTGCTTTACGGCACTCCCCCAGATAATTTTTTAGTTCTATAGGTGGAGATAACCCACCCAAATCCTAATGCACAGTATCTTTGAAACTAACTCAACGAAGGATATTAACTGAGCAGCTGGGAGAATCTAATTTAAAAAAATCTGTAAAATGCAGCTATTGGGATTGAGGTTTTGGCAGGAAAAGCTCTTCATTCAGAGGCATGCTCTTGTCTCCTTTTCACATATATACAAGGGATGCTGGTGTGAGATGTATTTACAGTTTCTCTATTGACCCAGCAGCATCAAGCAAGATGAGCTACACGTATATCAAGCAGATATGCAGAATTAGTACATCTGCAATGGGACAAAGAAATAAAACAGTTTTTTATCTTCCCCTCTTTAACTAAACACAGAGGAGACATGGTAACAAGTTTACCCTATTGCAAACTCCAAAGACCTTGCAGAGTACCACACACAGTAAGAATCATGTTTAATCTCTTATTAATATTGGACTCCACACTGCAGTTCTGATTTCCAAAATACAGTCTTCCATTCTGCAAGTGCAACCTACATTTTTGAGTCCCTGAGGTAAATCTTTGTGTTTAGTTGTATCAAAATGTATGTTAAGTGAGGATGGTTTACAATATGGTCCAGATTTGTCTGTAGAACTAACCTGTCTTTATCATTATTTCTTGCTTCACAATTTTGTGGGCCATCTGTAAATGTTAGCAGCATTGATTTTATATTTATTTATTTCCAGGTTACTCATCAAAATAATGAATAGTGCTAGTTAACCAGTTTTAAAATCCATCCAATAAAGGCTGCACAGTTTTTTGTATAATGCTTAAAAAAATCTCAAGATATTTCATGGTGCTACATGAGTATATGTGTAGGATGTCAACACAAATGTCTTTGTCAAACAAACTTGTAATAGCAAAGAACACTATTAAGTTTATTTGACAAGAACTCATGGGTTCTTAACTGGTAGTTCTCGGCACCTTCATACACTTCTTGTTTTTCTCTCTCCATCGCTCTCTAAATGTGTGCCATTTTATCAGTCCTATAAGAATGTGTGCTATACCTACAAGAGGTCTGTATATGACACTTATCAGGTTCAGACAACTGCACTGAGTCTCACTGTAGTCTTTGGGACACAACAATGGCATAAGAGTCTATACAGGTAATACTTTGGAAGACTGAGGCCAGAGATCCTGCTTTCATGTAAATTTAAATATTGAAAAGAATAAGAAACACAGAAGGAAAAGTACAAAATCATTTCTAAAGTTGTATTTCCAATGTTTTCTAGGCAACTCCAGCAAGCATCTAAAGCCTCGTACCAAAGGCTCCTTCAGATAATCATTTAGAAAGACTCTTTATAAGATACAGCCAAAATGATTTTCCATTGTAGCTTGAACTCACCAGAACTGGGTACGATTAAGAGATGAATGGAGTATATCAGGCCAGTATTGTCTCATGTCTGGCAAGAGATCCTAGAATTGAAAAATATGTCACTAAAACTATGAAGTTGAAAAGCAATTTCATACTCAATATACCTAAATGGATACATTTTCAACACATTGCCCATGTCCTTGGAGATTCTTGGCTGAAATAAGTGAAAAGAATTAGTCTAGGTAAGGGGTTTTGTGTGCAACTTATCTCTGGGAAAGGACATTCCATAGAATCATAGAACACTAGAACTGGAAAGGGACCTCAGAGCTCATCAACTCCAGTCCCCTACCCTCACGGCAGGACCAAGCACTGTCTAAATCAGTGGTCTCCAACCTTTTTACACCCAAGATCACTTTTAAATGTCAGGGTAAGCCAAGATCTACCTCAACCCTCCCCCAAGATCCCACCCCCTTCCTTGAGATCCCGCACTCTCCATTCCTCTCCTCTCCATCATTTGATGCCCTCAGCCCTTAGTCACTCTCATTGGGTTGAGACAGGAGGTGCGGGCTCTTGGGTGGGAATGAGGAATTTGGGTGTGGGAAGTAGTGAGAGGTGCAAGCTATGGGAGGGAATTTGGATCAGGAGGAGGTGGAGAAGGGGATGCTGGCTCAGGGATGGGCCCCAGGCTGGAGAGTGTTGGAGTCAGGTGGAGGGTTGGGGAGCTGGAGCAAGCTGCAGGCTTGTGGATGTGGAGGTGCAGGAGTTTGGGTTGGGCTATATGATGGGCTCAGGGCAGGAGGATCTGAGTGTATTATGGGCTCAGGACACAGGTTTGCGGTGTGGATGGTGCAGGAGTGTTGTGGCACAAGACTGGGGATGTGGGTGGTGCAGCAGATTGGGGATGTGAAGGGTTCAGGGCAGGGGATTCAGGCGTATGATGGGCTCAGGGTTGGGATCCGTGGAAGGTGCAGAAGTGTTATGATGCAGCGGCCAGATGGGGGGTTGGCCCCAATTGGGGGCTTCTTGGGCAGGCTTCGTTATTAAATAAAATATTATGTCCAACACAAAACATTTCAGTATTGTCTTTATTTACGGGAGGAGTGAGAAACCTGTTTTGGGCCAGGGGCCACTGACCCACAGAAAAATCTGTTGGGGAGTGGGATGCAAAAAACCCAACCCTTCCAACCTGTCCCCCCACCCTCCAAGCCTCACTGGGTGTGTCTAGACTACATTGGAGCCATGTAGATGAGGCAGGACGACAAAGGGAAATGAAGCGGCGATTTAAATAACCGCCGCTTCATTTAAATCAAACTGGCTGCCGCGCTGTGCCAATCAGCTGTTTGTTGGCACAGCGCAGCAGTCTAGACGGGGATCTGCCGACCCCAGAACCCTTTGTCGGCAGATCCCCGTCTAGACTGCTGCGCTGTGCCGACAAACAGCTGATCGGCACAGCACGGTGGCCATTTTGATTTAAATGAAGCGGCAATTATTTAAATCACCACTTCATTTCCCTTTGTCGAGTAAACTAATCTACATGGCTCTGTCGATGGAGCCATGTAGTCTAGACATACCCAGTGATGTGGCCCCAAGTGAAATACCTCACTCCGCTGGCACTCCAGCCCCATGAGGTGGTAGGGTAGGTAGGACTGAGGTTCAAGGCCTCAGGCCAGATGAACTTGTCTGGGGTTCCAGGGTTAGTAGATTTTGTGGGCCCCTCTACACTCTGAGGTGGGGCCAAAAAATGAGGGATCCAGTGTGAGGGACAGGGCTGCCAGTGAGTAGGAGAGGGATGGGGGTGCAGAATCTGGGTAAGAAGTAGGATACAGAAGCAAGCTGGGGTAGGTGTCTGGCCAGGAGGGCGGGGGCAGGAGCAGGGTGCTGGTGGGTTTCTGGCCAAGGAGCAGGAGCAGGGTGCTTGTGGGTTTCTGGCCTGAAGTCAGGGCTCTGGTGGGGGTCTGGACAGGGGCAAGGTTGCTGGCAGGGGTATGCCCTGAGGGTGGTGGCAGGGTGCTGATAGGGGTCTGACCAGGGTTTGGGGATGGGTCTGGCCAGGGGAGGGGGCAGGGTGCTAGCTGGAGTCTGGTCAGAGAGCAGGAGCAGGATGCTGGTGGGGGTTTGGCCAGGGGACATGGAGCTAGTGGGGGTCTAGCCAGCAGGAGGGAGCTGGTGGAGGGACTGGCCACGGTGCTGGTGTAGGGCTGGCTAGGGGGAGGGGGCAGGGTGCTGGTGGGGGCCTGCCCAGGGGCGAGGGGGCAGGAGCAGCTTGGCTGGTACCTGGGTGTCTCCAGGGATGAGGATCTCTGGGGCAGGATCTGCAGGCAGCACTGGAAGAAGACCATGTGTGGCTCCTTTAAGAAATCCAGATGCTCTGGATATTAACTACCCCCACCTCTCCGCTGCCTTCCCAGAGCACAGGGAAGCAAGGGAAGACAAGAAAGCATGCATGCTCTTTTGGGCCGGGGAGGAGCGCACTCTTTCCTGTCTTCTTTTCCTTCTTTGCCTTCCTTCCTTCTGGTGGGTGGTGGTGGGGAGAGGGGCAGGGGGGAGTCCCGAGGCTCCATGCCAGACCCAGCTCTGGATCTGGTGCAGAGCCATGGGAAGTCCCCACACCGCAGGAAGCTGGAACTAGTTCAATTTTTGTGGGAGGCTGTAGCACAGCGCGGGCTCTTCATCAGGGTGGGGGAAGCAAGAAGGGGCTGGGAACACTGCCTCACGATCCACTTGTTGGTGACCACGGGCCTAGATAATCCCTGACAGGTGTCTGTCTAACCTTTTCTTAAATATCTCCAGTGATGGAGATTCCACAAACTCTGTAAGCAATTTATTCCAGTGTTTAACCACCCTGACAGTTAGGACATTTCTAATGTCCAACCTAAACCACCCTTGCTTCAGCTTAAGCCCATTGCTCCTTGTCCTATCATCAGAGGCCAGGAGAACAATTTCCGCCCCTCTTCCTTGTAACACCCTTGTAGATACCTGAAAACTGCTATCAAGTCCCCCCCTTGTCAGTCTTCTCTTTTCTAAACTAAACAACCCCAGTTTTTTCAGTCTTCCCTCATAGGTCATGTTTTCTAGATCTTTAATAATTTCTGTTGCTCTTCTTTGGACCTTCTCCAATTTCTCCACAACTTTCTTGAAATGTGATGCCCAGAACTGGACACAATACTCCAACTGAGGCCTAATCATCACAGAATAGAACAGAAGAATGACTTCTCCTGTCTTGCTCACAACACTCCTGTTAATGCATTCCAGAATCATGTTTCCTTTTTTTGCAACAGTGTACACTCTTGACTCATGTTTAGCTTGTGGTCCACTATTACCCCTAGATCCCTTTCTGCCGTACTCCTTCCTAGACAGTCGCTTCCCATTCTGTATGTGTGAAACTGATTGTTCCTTCCTAGGTGGAACACTTTGCATTTGTCCTTATTAAACTTCATCTTTTCCTCAGACCATTTCTCTAGTTCAGGGGTGACCAACTCATTAAACGAAGAGGAGGCTGTTTGTAGGGGCGCAGGGGGGCTGCACTTTCAGGGGTGAAGAGCCGCATGCGGCTTGTAAGCCGTGGCTTGGCCACCCCTGTTCTAGTTTGTCCAGATCATTTTGAATTTTGACTCTATCCTCCAAAACACTTGCAGTCGCTCCCAGCTTGCTATCTTCTGCAAATAATCGTACTCTCTATGCCATCATCTAAATCATTGATGAAGGTATTGAACAGAACTGGTCCCAAAACAGACCCCACTTGTTATGCCCTTCCAGCATGATTGTGAACCCTGCGTGGGAGTGGGGGGGAGGGACAGGAGAGACTGCTTTAAACAACAAATGAAGCTCACCAGGCATCCTACTACAAAAAGATATGTGGGAAATGCACTTCCAGATACCTTGACCACTAGGCCCTCCAGGAGCACAGGAACTGCAAGGACTAGGAGCACATTTGTTGTACTGTTCCCCTCCAGAATTTTTTTTCCTTTCTGTGGGAGGCCCAGAGACAGTGTTCTGGTAGTTCTTACTAGAAAAGACTAGGGAATGACTCAAGCCATGCATGTATAAAAAACAATGAAGATTTGAGGGTTGCTAACTTCATCAACACAGCTGACTATGAATAAGGGAATAAAGCACTTAATGAATATTGGAATAGGAATTTTTGAAAAGCATATCCATCTCAGATCACAAATTAAATCAGAAGTGACATACTATGAAGCTTTTTTTTTTTTTAAAGATAATTGTGTTCACTCTACTCAGAATATTTTAATTTCAATAAATTAAATCACCTTAATCTCATTCACGTTGAAGTGCCATGTTCTATTACATTCTTCTACTTTTTCAGGCCTAGGGAAGAAATATGCAAATGAAGACAGAATGCCCACCCTTAGGTAGTGGATGGAAAAATGTGTGGGCTCAACGTTACAAGAGAATAGCTTTGAAATATCAGTTTAAAAATCCATGGAACCCAAGTCAATCTTTTAACCAACACATGCTAATTGTGGCTGAACTGTTCTAAGTGCAGAGGACCTTTGAGCCCTTCACACTACTTCAGCAATGTGTAAATAGACTGAGTGGTGTAGCTCTCTCTAATGAAGTCAATGCCACCCTGAAGTCTCTCTATTTATGATTCCCCAGACCCACACACATTCCAGCTGCCTTGAAACTGATGTGCAATGCTGTTGAAAGTTTTATAGAGTATAAGTTACCAACCTGTTGTACATTTTCTTCCACTTTTTTCTTAATGAAAAGTCTATATCTTTTGAGTTTCTACTGCTCAGAGATTCCAGTCAGTTGTTTCCTTTGAGACAGACATGCTCTTCCGTAGTTTCTATGAGTTTTTTATAACATGTTTTGACTCCTGAGGCCATATTAAGTCATGAGGAATTAACAAGTGCTCTGAATTCAGAAAAAAGGAAGCTATACTCCCTTTTACATTAGCAACTTTGGAATTAGATCTTTTAAAAAGAGCTTATTCTGCTATTTGATTTGTGTGCATACACATGATCACCAAGCATGTGAAATCATATATAAGCAGTACATTGAATTATACAACTTTGGTCTTTGACTAGAGAAGGGTTCTTATATTTCAACACACTGCACATTCACAAGAAAAAGCAGATTGGTGGAGCATCCACTAGCAAAAACCTTAGACATTGCGGTAAATTAGAGGCCTGACTTGAAGCTGTAAAGGGAAAATTCTAGGCCAAATGGGATTCTGCTCTGAAAACTTCTTACAGAAAACATAACTTTTCCCTGTTCAGATCTGTTCCCTATTTGTGTTACAAAGTCAGATCAGCAGACAAAGTATACTTTCTTTTGTAGTATTCTTTTTAGTTCTGCAGAGTCAACAGAACTAAGGTGTGTAAATGATCTGAAGTCTTTTCTTTTTCGATTCATCATCAGTATCGTATACTATGGGTCAGTAAAAGCAGTGCAGATCCCTTTGATGGTAACAGGTTGCTTAGGCCCCAACAAGAGCATAATTTGAAGACAATGGGATGGAAATGCAAGAGGTGTCACTGAGGGTTTAACTAGATCAGTGGGACTTTTATTGTACAAGAAGGAAGGAACCTTCAGGCTGTGTTTACAAAGCCATATTTCAGATTAGAAACATACTTCAACATTTTCCTATTTTCCTTTCCATAGATAAAATGGAAAGGGGAGATGAATACTGTATTATCAAAAAATTAAAAGTTGTATATCATGCTATCAGGCCCATCCACAGGAGTGAGGGGGGCATAAGAATGGCCATACTGGCTCAGTCCAAAGGTCTATCTAGTCCAATATCCTGTCTTCCGATAGTGGCCAATGTCAGATGCTCCAGAGAAGGTGAACAGAGCAGGCAATCATCAAGCGATCCCTCTCCTGTCACCCAACCCCAGCTTCTGACAAACAGAGGCTAGAGACAAAGGCAAAAGGGGCAAGTGCCCCAAAGCTTAGCAATTCAAAGGGGTTTAGGGCTTCAGCCATTGCTGCTACTAATGTGACAGCAACCAGGGCCCTGGGCACTTTAAATCGCTGCTGGAGCCCCACATGGTGTGCTATAGAGCCCTGGGCTGTGTGCCCCCTGATTGGCCCTGAGGGAGAGCTATCTGTCCTTGGCCCTGCCCATCTGCATGAGGCCCCACCCCTTCCAGGACCATGGAGCCAGCCCCACCCCTCCACCTTGCCCAGGGACCTGGAGAGTCTGTCAACTCACCTGCATGCTATTAAATGTTCGTGAGCAATGCTACAGAGCATGCCTACATATACTATAAGACCAAGCAACTCAAAAGAGAAACATAATATAATTAGGTATTTTAATAGGTATACTACAGGGTAAATTTGCAATGAAAGCAGAAATAAAACCAATAAAAGACAAATTTTAGAGAAGTTACATTCTTTACCAAGGCTGGTGATGTTTTTAGTTGGATTACTGACCCCAGTTTGACGCTGTTTCAGCAACAATATTAACCCAATCAGCTGTAAAGTCTGTGCATTAATCCTTATGACATGTAATTTGAACATTTTTATCTTCAAAGTGCTGTCCAGAATCAAAGAGCTATTCCTTGTAACTCCTAAATACCATCATACCCATTTTGCAAATAAAAACAGCAGCAGCATGATGTTATTTACCCAAAGCTATTGCAGAAGTCAATGTCAGAGATGAAATTAGATCCCACAGTGGCTTCCAGTCCTGTGATCAAATCACATGCCAGGGGTGAAACCCTGCTCCACTGAATTCAAGTGGAGTTTTGCCATTGGCTTCTATAGAATGAAGATTTTGCCTCATGGCTTTTTCAGACTTAAAATCCCATAGCATAGAGCACAACTGTATCCCTTTTTATAAGGATATAGACCTGATTCAATGCTGCTTTAAATGGGTACAACTCCATTGACTTTCAAGTCTGAAAGTTTGATTTCCCTCACATTCATTTTATAGCATTATCTCTAATAAAGTTACTTCTGATTTATACTGGTGTAAATAGGGGGAGAATCAGGCCAACATGGCATTCTTATCCAATTTGAAATTAAAAGGATTTATTTTAAGTTCTTACCATAGTCCATGAATTGTCCAATACTGTGGGGGATCTTTGCAGTCATTCTCATTCATCTGGAGAATGAAAAAATCCATAATATTTGTTCAATATAGTATTTAGTCAAAGATCAACTAATCCATTTTGGGTTAAAAACTGTAGAGCATGCTAGGGAACTTATGAAAAACATGCTGAATGACTAGCAGGAATACATGAAAGATCAAGGGCAGAAACTCAGCTAATGTAAATCAATGTACCAAAGATAGGTGTAAAATGCTACTAGATCAGAATTCATCACTCACACTTGGATGACATAGGTTTCAAATGACTATTCACTTAAATGGTGCTAAGACTATTTAAGAGTTCATTAGATCCTTTCACTGAGTTCAGAGTTCCCAAAACAAATATATTTTAAATGCTGTGAGAAGCCATCAATGGTATATTAGTGAGGTCAAGGTTTAGGGGCAGGTAAACAGGGTGATTGCCATGGGCATCAACTTTCTGGGATACAGCACTCCATTGTGACAATTAATCTTCTACCCTACTGATTTGCCAGACAAGTCATTCTTCGGATTACAAAAATATTGTTGGCCCTGAAGCCAACAATTGTTTTGTAAATATCCATGAGCAACTTTGCTGCTATTATAAAGAAAAAGGATTCTCTAGAGATTGCTGTATTGGCTTCATAATCCAAGCAGACATTCAGTGTCTAGTTCATGTAATGATTAAGGAAAACACTACACCAGTATTCACAGTCCAAATAATTGCCTATGCAAAATATTAGCTGCTAAAGAAAGAGCAGAACAGTAGATACAGGAACTCCTTAAGGCCAGGGTCATCAACCAGTAGATTGCTCTAGCCCGGCTGGATACTCCTGTCCATGATGGGCCCCACAGGGCTAAAACACCTGCCCGTGGAGAGTGGGGAGCTGCTCCAGCCCCCACCAGTTAACCAGAACCAATACGATTTTGCCAGCGGGGGCAGGAGGCGGCAGAAGAGGAGGCGACTCCCCAGGACTCCAATTCCCCTTCTTTCCTGCCCACTTTTGCTGGCAGCAGCGCTAGGGCTAAGGCGGCAGCAGGAGGAGGAGGAGCATGAGGCACCTCCCCCCTTCTCCCTCTCCCCCATAATAGTGGCTGGCAGGAGCTCTGCACTCCCCAACTCTCCCATGGGGGCGCAAGATATGACTGGGGAGGGAAGGGGCATAAAGGAGCAAGCAGTAATAGCCACACTCTAGGGTTGCTAGAAGTCCGGTATTCTACCAGACAGTCCGGTTTTTGTGCCCTCTGTCCGGTTAAAAAAAAAATCAGAAAATACGGCTATGTGCAATGTCCGGTATTTTCTGTTTTTCCGGCTGGGCAGCAGACGGAAGCCTGGCGGGGGCGGGGAGAGTGGCTGGGAGTCCCACAACCAGAGGGAGTCCCAGGCTGGGAGGCGGGGCCATGATCAGTGCTGGGAGCCTCTTGTTGCGTGCAAAAGCCAGGCAGGGGAAGTGGCTGGGAGGCGGGGCGCAATCGGCATTGGGAGCCCTCAGCTGATTGCGTCTGAGGAGGAGTGATGCCTTGAGGAGGTGGAGAAGCCCTGTCCCTGCTCCTGAGTGCTGTTCAAGCGTGTTGTGGCACCATAGTCCAGGAGAGAAGCCCGCAGGTGCTTTGTAGTTGCGTTTAGGCGCCTTCCATGGGCTCTCAGCTAAAACTACCTGGGGTGGAATTTCTGCTTCTTCCCACTGGGACATCCAAAGACCTGGCTATGAGGGAGTCACCTTCCTACCCATGGTTGCACGCCTCCTCCCTCCTCTGCCCTGCCATTGTGTTGCCCCGGGGTCTGCCTCTCTCTGCTTTGGGTAGCAGGCGGCTGCTTTGCAGAGCAGGCTCTGCTGCCTCCCCCTTTGTTCCCAGCTTGGTGGCTCTGGGTAGTAGCCACACCGAATGTATGTTCAGTGTGGGTGGTTTTTTTTTTTTTTGCTTGACAAATTTTTAGCCCGTGTGTTCGGTATTTTTTGGGAGACGACCTGGCAACCCTACCGCACTCCCTAGAAGGAGCAGCCTCACTCTGGTGAGTGTGGGAATGGGGTAGAGAGGGGGCAAAGGGGTGATGAGTTAAGACATGGTGGGATCATAGGGAAAGAAGGTGTTGGCATGGGCTATAGGGGTCAGAGGTTAAAGGGAAAACGGCATGGGGCGTAGGAGTGGGGGTCAAAGGGTGTTAGGCACCAGGGAGCAAGGGGCTGGCGGACAGCAAACATGTAACATCCAAGCTAACCAAGTAAGAGAAAAGGTTTAGTTGAGGTTTGCCACATACAATAAAGTAAAAGATGTTTATACATATTAAGCTAAATTATGTAAGCTCTCTATTTCTAGCCTGCTCCATTCTACTCAGGCGAGAATGACCATGAAATCAGATTTCCTTTTAAATTTACTATAGAATAATTTAAAGGTGTCTGAATATCTCTTCTGGATATGAAAACAACAAAGCAGGTAGGAATAAAGAGGAAGGTCATGTGCATGCCAAGCAACAGTTTCATCTCCTCTAGAGGGTACAGTCCTGCATGTAAGCAAAGCAGCCAACTGACAATGTCAGGCCCACTCTCTCACCCCACCCCTTCAGGAAATGTAACCTGACAATAACCAGCATCTGCATAGAATATTCCATCAACAAAGCACTTTATAGGCATGAATGATAGAATGTGTGTTGCAGTCTCCTGAATCCAGCCATTTTTTAAAGTCAGGAGAGCAATGTTTTAATCATTTAGAAAGTATAGGAGATGGAACTGAAGTTAAGATTCTTGTTAACATTCAAGGTTGTGTAATGGTACAAAAAGTCACCTAACAATTATATTCTTTCAAAGTTTCTCTAGTCCATTAGATATATTTGTTTCCATTTTGATTCCTTTCCACACATGACACACAGTAAGGCTTACTGGTAAGAGATCCTGATTTTTTGGTAGCTTGACAAGTCTTCAGTATCTTGCTTGCAGCTTCTCCATTTTAGCTCACAGGGTTAATATAACTTTTCAGCCAACAGCAAAGTTATAGAATAAAAGCAACAGCCAGCCTGGTTGTATAGTTGTAAAATATTTTACTCTCACAGTTTGTATGTCTCGTTCATTTAACCAATGATTTGCCAGGCCATTGATTTTGGGTTATCTTCATCTCAATACTTGATCTAAGGCCAGATTTTTGCGCACATCCACCACAAATCCAACTGAAGTCAGTGTGAGCTTTGTGTACCTCATAGCACTAACAAATGGCCGGTTTTGACCAATAGCAGCTGCCTGTTTGCAGGACAGGCAGCATGTGAAGTGCCTTTCCCCTTCATCCCCTGGGCTCACAGCATTCAGTGCAGAACAATAAACATGGTTCCTGCAGCTTCCCTGAGCATGTACAGGAGCTGGAAGGCAGGGATTCTGTCAGCCGACGGTCAGGGCAGTGTGTGTGTGTGTGTGTGTGTGTGTGCT
>CM057847.1:73927029-73940112 GCA_030068395.1 Apalone spinifera | reverse complement strand
TCCTTTTAGCTGGCTGATAGCAAGCAGCAGTTCAGCCCCTGCTTACCCAAGTTTACAGTTTACCTGCCAAAGGTTCTAAAAAGGAAGAAAAGCACGACACCCTGAGGGTGGGTGGTCAGTGTTCCGATCTGTGTCTGTGATGACAGCACAGCGCCGCAGAGGGAAAAGGCACAGGGATCATTCAAAACTGCGGTGGGTTCCCACACCATGCTGTGGTGAAGGCTCAGCACTAGTGATCTGGGATACACCAAGCAGAGGTGTTTGATCTCTACCTGCCTCGGACCATAACATTGTCACCATCCCTGAAACACTCTGTTGTGGTAAAGGCCCAACTAGAATCATCCCAGAACTGTGAGGGATCACTTGCGGTTCCTCCCTAAGGGCTAACCTGAGCCCAAAGGTAGAAGGTCGCAAGCAGCAGTACCACCATTGGCAACACAGAGACTGTTATAACGTATAAATACCTTACCTGTAATGAGGATCTTTCTGTCTTCCTTTCTCTTCTGTTTTGGGGTGGGGGTTGGATTTGTTGGTTATTGTTTTTGTTCTTGTTTGTGCACTTGTCAGTTTAAATTCTTACAATATATTAGTGAACTCTAATCTGGACTCCAAGCGTGGTTTTTTTGGGGGGGGAGAAATTACCAGTGATCAGATACCGTGTCAGGGGCCTCCCTTCTGGTAACCAGAGCATTTAACATACTCAATCAGATCCCTTATCCTAAATTCTAAATTAATTCAAAAGATTATGCTTGTTACTGAGACTGGAGTAACACTGTATATTTTTGGTATTTAGTTCTTTGGATATAAAGTTAACATCACAGCTTTACAAGGCTAACACAAAGCATAAACACAAATTATTATGAGGGTTATTCACTACTGGGTACAAGAAATTAACAAGGAAGCGTTCACATAAACTTCTTATACAAACACAATGGCTATTTACTATCACTATCTCAGATTGAGAAGAATTTCTCAGCTTTAGATGATAATGACACCTCCCTTCATTAGTGCTTAGACAGATGGGAGGACCACGATAAATCTCTGTAGGACAGGTATACCTTACATTCATTTCCCAAATACAGGGGGATGGATCTATTTCCATGTATTCTCCCTGATTCTCGATCACCCAGTTTGATAAATCTATGGGGGTCAATATGGTGTGATTCACATTCAACCATAGTGGAATTAAAGGATATAACCACTCAATCCTACCATCCACAATCATAAGGATGTAAGTGCTCACTATGTATGAATCAGGTTTGTAATCAAAATTCAACATTTTCCATAAGTAATGGTGATCTTTCTCAAATGAGGTCACACCGTTCATTAGTAGAATTCTTATTTCAATGGGGAGGTGTCCCTGGAACCCTGTCTTTAAGATGCCCTGGACAATGGTTTGTAACCACAACTAGGCTTGGACACATCCAAGAGCCCACGATGCATTACACTGCAAAGTGTCCATGACATTTATGATCATCTGCAAATCTGATTCTTGATTTTGGTACCATGATTGAATGGTGGATACTGCATCATAACTGAACTCCACGATTTTATTCAAGGAGTCAGTTAGGGGTTGGTCAAGGGTAGCCAATTCATGACCTATATTACTAATGCGCTGAACCAGAATGCCTGCACTCAGAGCATTCATAAGTCCTAGGCCAGTGCCCACCCCTCCTAGTATCCTTGCTGTCACATCCTGTTTTGCTCGCACGTGCTTAGGTACCACACTATTGATCCATGTATTCCATCCATCATGCAGGGGTTTAAGAAAAGATACACATGGAGGTCGGATGGTCTTAATAGAGACCTGCAGGTCTACAGTTACCTTTCTTAATGCATAATGGGGGTGCATTATCATCATTCGCTTCAAATCCCTCTTTACCATGACCAGGCCAATATTATTAACATAAGTATGCCTAGGCATGACCTGGAGTTTAAGGTGGAATTTGGCCCCAAACACTCCTACCGGTGACCAAACTCCGTAGTTATTGCCCGATAACATTTCTAACTGCCCTGTACATCTCGTTTTGTTAAGGGAGTTAGTAACTATATATATAGGACACAAACTATTTACAGTTCCTGTTACATCACAATGCTGAGGACCACCCATTGTACAACTTAGATTTACAAAATATTGGCGAGAAGGGGTATACAACCGCATTTTCTGTTCTGCAGCATAAAACTGACCATTAGAGTACACTGTAATGTTAAAAGGCCCCTCTGATTCTGTACACCAGATTAGATGAAATACAGGCGCATTGTAAAAGACTTTCTGTTACATGACCACCTATGCAATGAGTAACCCTCGAATCTAGAAGCTCCCAACTGCAGCTCCTATGTTTCTTTGAAACCTTGCCTAAAGGCAGGCGGTCCCAATCGTATCGTTCGTTTTCCTTGGCTGATATTACATTGGTTCTGTTACCCAGATCCTCTTTCCACTGTAGTCTACAGTAGCCAGCGGACTGGTAAGCAAATAAAGATATAGGACCTGTAGTGTCTTCAAGTCTGACCTTTGAAGTGGAGCTTTGAAAGTTGGGCTCATTAGATAGTGTACTCTTCCTTCCCTCTATTGTACAGAAGAAATGATCCCTATTATTAACAAAGATTCCCATACAGGAAAATACATAACTATTTACAAATAATACAGACTTAATCAATAGGTGCCGATTGAGGAGATGGTGCTGATGGTGCTCCTACGGCACAAACACAAGAAAGACACAGGTTAGTGATTGAGATTGTCATTGCCCTTCCAGACCTTCAGCTGACTAGAATGGAACCATTTAAGATTCTTCTTCCCCTTCTTAAGTCCAACTGATACACGCATGGACTAGCCTTGTTAACTATGCAGACAGGTCCTACCCACCGCGGGCTGAGTGCATGGCCTTGGTCCAAGTAATATTTATATAGCACTCGGTCTCCGACCTCCCACTCAATCACCTTTACATGCTCTAACCTCTTATCCATCCCTTGTGTGTTTGATTTTAGCTGCACGGCCACTTGGTACTGGATGGCGTTAATATCAGATAAGATCTTTTTCTTGTATCTGTCTATTGTTAATTGAGGCTGATATTCATCTGGGGGCTGGCCCCCCACCCGCCAGAGCTCAGGTATCCTCATAGCTCTGCCAGTCATGACCTCATGGGGCGTGAAGCCATGACTCATCACAGTTGATCTGACCGCCATGAGGACCAGGGGCAGTTTGAGGTCCCAATCCTTGACTTGGTGACATATGATCTTCCTCAGAGAGGTCTTAAGAGTCTGCTTTGTTCATTCGACAAGACTGGAGCTCTGAGGATGACCAGCCACATGGACTCTCTGCCTGATTCCAAGGGCCTGGCAAAGGGTCTTGGTCACCTCACCCACAAAATGCGGTCCCTGATCTGAGTCGATAACCTCAGGGAGACCGAACCTGGTGAAGGTCTTGTTCAAAAGGACTCTGGCAGTAGTGGCAGCAGTACAATTATGAGTGGGGTATGCCTCCACCCATTTCGTAAAGGCATTGACCACCACTAGACAGAACTTTTTGCCTCTACCGGTGTTAGGGAGGGGACCAATGTAGTCAATCTGCAATCGACACCAAGGTCCTTCAGCAAGATAGTGGCATAATGGGCTTTTACAATGTGGCTATCTGCACTGTTCTCCGCGCAGCTTAGGCAAGAATGGATATGCAGGGCTATGTCATTTGTTAGTTCTGGCCACCAAGCCACCCGAAGGACTCTGTCTGCAGTCTTATCCGGCCCAAAATGACCCTGTTAGTGAGCAAGGGTCACCATCTCCTTGTGGAGACATGATGGAAGCACCAAGACCAGAAGAGCCTCTTCCAAATTTTTCCTTAAGGCCAAACCCAGACCATTTTTGTCCTTAAAGATTTCATAGCCCTTGCATTCCTTCCTTTCCAGTAAGCCCTGTATACTTACATCCTTTGTCTGCAGCTCTTTGATGTCCACCTGTGCTTTCAGATCAATTGCAGGTTGGACTCATCACTGGGAGTGATGGGGTCAGAGCTCACAGGAACTCTTCTCCCAACAGTGTTGCCTCCTTTGCTAATATCTCTGCCCGATGGTTCAGTCTGGAAACCTCTGTGGAGTCTTTCTGACAGGCCTTCACTTTACACAGAAAGGTCTCCCTCTCGCAGTTGGAGGCCAATTCCCAGGCGTGGTGTAAATAAACAGCATATTTAATGGGTTTCCCATCGGCTGATCTCAGGCTCCGCTGCTCCCAGACTGGCATCCAGGAGGTAAGTGCTCTCACTACCCATTCTGAGTCAGAGCAAATGCAGATGTGTTTGCATTTGTTCTCCTCATGCAGGACAGCTACTATTGCCACCAACTCAGCGGCTTGTGCCAAATGGGGTCTCACTATCCCCTGCAGCACTCGCTGAGTGAAAGGCTGGAAAGCAGCATACTCTGCCTTGGGGTGACTCTCCTGATAATAGCAGCTGCCATCCACTGCCCAAATGACCAAGCTGCGTTCCTTGGCTCTAACAAAGCTCAATTCCAACTGGAAAGGCGATGCCAAGACTGAATCTGGAGTTGGGAGTGGACATTCATGTTCCTAGCCCTTCATCAGGCGTGCATAAGGCAGTAAACTCTGCTGCAGTGATTTTTGAACTGTGATGTCTCGGTTAAAGAGGCTGAGAGTCCAGCTAGCCAGTCTAGGGGAAGATACTTGACTCTCATTCACCTGGCCAGAAAGGACATACCTAACAGAGGTATAGAATGTCCGAAGGATCACAGGGGACATCCCCACCAGGTTCTCCTAGTGGCTGAGCGCCCAGACTAGGGCGAGCACCTCCCGCTCGCATGCGCTAAACTGTCTCTCAACTTCACTGATCACACTGGAACCATATGCTATATGTTGCAGCCCAGTTCCCTGATTTTGCAATAGAACTGCGCTGATTCCTTGGTCAGAGGTTCCTAGCTGCAGATAAAAGGGATACTCGGGCCTAGAATAGGCTACAGCTGGTGCTGTTTCTAAAGCCTGCTTTAATTCACAAAATGCCTGCTGTTGGTCATCTTTCAATTGTCACTCTTGCCCCTTCCTAAGTAATTGTTATAAAGCGGACTCACCTTTTCTGCATACTTGCCGATGAATTCCCTGGAAAATCCGGTGAGACCCAGGAAGGAATAGACAGCAGACATATCACAAGGGACTGGTAGTTTGCATATCAGTTGCACCCGCTGTTGATCTGGCCTCCTCCCCTCAGGGCTTCATCGGACTCCCAGGTATGTCACCGTATCCTTGACTATTTGGGTTTTTGCTGGATTTATAAAAAACCCACTGTTCTCAAGGACCTCCTCCAAGACCTCTATGTTCTCTTTTCTAGTGGAAGTGGCAATCAGTATATTGTTCTCATAGCTTAGGACGCTTTCTCGGTTCCTTAAGGTCTTCCACACTGCTGAGACATGGTGGTGGTATATGGGGGGGGGGGGTGCATTGTGGAATCCCTGGGGAACCCAGGTGAACATTAACTGTCTACCCTCAAATGTGAATGCAAACTTGTGCATCGCTGAAGGGTGCAACGGAATGCTGAAAAAGGCATTCGATAGGTCCAGCACTGAAAAGTACTTGGCACCTGCGGAGATGGCTGCCATAATTTCGGTGTATTTAGCCATCACGAGAGCCAACCTAAGTGTCACTCGGTTGAGCTCCCTATAATCGACTGTCAGGTGCCAAGTCTTCTGGTCAGCTTTAAGCACTGGCCAAATTGGGGAGCTGCAGGGACTTTCTGTCTCTATCAGTACCCCCTGCTGTAGGAGGGCAGTTATGGTGGGTTTTAAGCCCTCAGCTGCTGCAGCTGGATACCAATACTGCTTCAGGGGCTTAGGATCTGGGCCATCCACCCGGACCTCAGTGTCAATCTTACCGCACTGAAGCTTGTTAGTTGCAAACATCTCCAAATGCCTTCTGGCTATCAGTGCTACATCACTGTCCCACTGAGGCATTTTAAGGTCTTCTGGAGCCTTCAGGGCTGCCACACAATGGGACGCGGTGATTATTCCATACTGATCTTCTTCTGTAGCGTGGAGGAGTCAGTTATTAGGCAAGTCCGCTATAATACACGGTTTCCTTAGGGCATAAATGCCCAAAATGCCTTGGCCTCACAAAGAACAGAGACCAAAGGTCAGCTTGGTCACCAAGTCCCATATCTTGCAGGTAACTGGAATGGTGAAGGATACAAGTTCATTGCCTCCTGTGTACCCTTCCAGCATCTTACTGTCTCTGACAGGGATGTTACTGATGGCTGGGTCTCCCTCTGGGCTGAGGAGATAGACCGAGATGCCAGTGTCCACCAGCAATAGCTGGCTAGTCTATCCAAAAGTTTCCTCAATGGTGGCTGATATTGTGGGCCTACCCCAGGCATGCAGCTGGATGGGTGCCTTCCACTGGGGCTGAGGGGATGTTTGGCCCCGTCACAGCAAATCAGGTGATGATGGGGTGGATGCTGCTGCAGGCCATTCTTTCTTCCTCCATGCTAGTCGTTGCAACAGTTCCTCCGTCGTTAACCCATCTATGTCTTCTCGAATTGGCACAGCTGCTTCCAGATGAGGTTTCTAAACTGTCTGGCTTCCTCTTTGGCCAGATTGCCGCTAACCGATCCTGTCATTCTTGGCAAAACATGTGGGCTCGTGGTAGGTCATGGAACCTTGAACTTCTGGAGCCGTTAATAGCGCTGGACTGGCTGCTTGCTGGCTGCTTCCGGATATGGTTGCGCATGCTCCTGGGGCTGTTGTGCATGCTGCTTTGACCGCTTGACGACTGCTTCTGGGAGTACTCGTTTAGACCTGTCTCGGTCACAATGGAAACCCTTTTTTTGGAGGCTGACGGAAAGGCCTCACGCTATAATTCATAAGCCACTCAGAGCCAATCCTCCAGGTCTTTTAAGGAGATGGCACCAGGATCGATTGGTCCGAGAGCTATTCTAAGGGTAGGGCTTAATACCTGCAAAACTGCCTCTAAAAACATGGGTGTGTCACAAGAGAGCGCCCCCGCCAGCCAGAAGAGAAGTTTCTTTCTGTTCAGGTAGCGCTTTGGACGCTTCCCCGGACTTTGGCATTCTGAATAATATTTCCCAATCACATTTTGGTTGGGGAAGAACTTCATTACACTCTCATACAGATACAGGCAAGAATCAACGTCTCCCACTTGCACCTGACAAGGAAGCGCACCAAAATCCTCCCCAGACATTCATTCTTTAATTAGGGCAGCAGCATCCTCCTTTAAAATCCCCGGTAAAGCACATAACTGAGACAACCAGTCCACGATAGACTCTCTATTGAGGGGACCCAGTGTTTTCCCAACCGCCCGCGCTTTTTCTGGGGGTGTAAGGTTTTAACTCCTGGTGAGTCTCGGGGAGCCTAACCAACCCCAACCCATAATTCACCACAGTGGTGGTAACGGGGCATGGGCAGCTTTGACACCTCCTCGCTGGCCTTGAGCAGGGGAGCAGAACGAGTTCGAGGGCAGACAGTCTCCCGCAGGGAGGCACGGCAGAACTCCTCCTCAGAGAGGACCGGGCTGCTGTCTACGCCCGCACTAACGTCTGCCCTACTGACAGGAGACTTGTTCAGGGGCTCTCACCATTCCCCTCTGTGACGGGGAAACCACTCCCACACTTGCGCCTGCTTGCCGGCTGAGCCCGTCAGCTCCGACAGCGTCACCGCCACCTCTGCAAACGGCGAGTGGGGCGCCAGCGGCACAGACGCAGTAGGGTCCGGGCCAAAAGCGGCAGACCCTAGGACCCAGGAAGGGGCGGCCAACACGCTCGCTGTGTGGGGCGTGACGACGGCCGGGGCGCTCAAAAGGGAGGTAGCCGGGAGGAGCAATGAGGGAGAGCAGGGGCTGGCTGTGCTCTCACCTCCCACAGGTGGCAAGTCCGAACCCGGGGGGAAGAGAGTGCCAGGGACAGTGGATGCTCGAACTGACGGGGCCTGCGGCAGGGGGACGCCTCCGGGAGACCCAGGGAGCAACCCGGCTGCCGGTGGACGAGCCGGCCGGGCCCGAGCCAGGGCACTGACAGTGCGAGAACCAGAATGGGGGTTCTCAGAATGACGACAGGGCAAACAAGCCCGCCGGGACCGTAAGGGGACCACATTAGAGGACCTAGAGAAAAGGGGAAAATACTGTAAGTGGGGGAGCAACAGGGATGGACTGAGCCCGACCCCACCATACCCTCATTCACCGCAGCTTATCCTGGAGCTTCTGCTTTTCTCTGAGGCAGCTGCTGTGCTCAGCCGGCTGTCCTTGGCCTGCGTGCAACTCCCTCAGAAGCTCCTGGATGTCTGCTTGCGACTCACTCGCTGGGTCTGTACAGAGAGCAGTTCCTTCTCCCTTTTTTCCAGCACCTCATTCAAGTCCTGAACTTTTATTTCAAGTCTCCCAACCTGGGATGGTAAGGTGTTATTCTGGGTCACCAGGCCCTCTGCCTTAAAGCCTAACCTTTCAATTTCTGAGTCCCTAGCTGTTAGTTGGGACTCAAGAGCTCTGATCTGGACTGTCTGGGCTGTGCTGCATTTATCCAGCTCCACACAAGCAAGGTAAAGCCCATAGATCAGGGTACGTTTTTCAAGCTTTTTGGAGGGCTTAGGTTTCTCCCCCATCAGAGCTTCTCAACTCTGGGAGAGCTCAGACAATGCCTCCACACCCTGAAATAACCCCTCAGCATATGGGTTCTTTCCCTTTCCAAAGAAGTGCATGCCAGCAACAAGAGAATTTTTATTATACGTCTGAGTCCAGCCACTCCTGCCATAGGCTCGCACACTCATGGTGGCAGCGAGAGTTGTTCTCACTCCTTGAGCCTTTTCCTCGACTGCCAGGTCTTGACAGCCCAAATCCACACCGGGCACCTTGCCGCGGTGCACCAGGAGCTATGCAACTCCCTCAGGAGCTGAAGGATATAGCACTGGCACGGGATGAGGGATCCCCAGTCCTACGGAGCAAGGCTGACCCCCGCTCTGCTCCGCCGCCTCTGTTCAGCCACTGGTTCGCAGTGCCAGGCCCAACCTGTTGAGGTTGTTGAGGCCAAATAATGGCCTTGATTTGCTGCTCGCTTCATCTGCTCGGTCTCTCTGTGACTAGGACCCAGGCACCCCAACCGATGGCTGTTCCGGGTGTCACCCATACTAGGCCGCGGCAAGCCTACTCAGCTACTCTAGCCTAGCGTCCCCTTTTGACTTCACTCTAAACCATGAGAGCTACTGCTATTCCCAGCGTCAGCTCCCAGTAACCAAACCACAATTGCTGTATACGGCAGTATTGTCCCCAACAGCTTTCGGTTTTCCTGTGGGAAACAGCAACAGACAACACTATTGTCAGGCTTTGTGGCCTGCCCACCGATTCTCAAACCGCATGCGCTACAGCACGGGAACCCAATCATGCGACCAAATGGGTTGCAGTCGCAATCAGCAAAATAAAATAAAACAAAGGGAGGGGGAAGGTGATACCCCTCATAACTAGCAATGGGGTCCTGCCGCGGTCACCAAACTGTTAGCCAGAAAACTAATAATCTCAAACTAAACTGGCTTTCAGGCCCATCCCCAAACCCACATCTATCTTTGGGAGTTACTAGGACTTCCCCAAAGATTAGGACAGACAGTTAAGATAAACTAACAAGGATTTATTGAATAGTAAACAAGGTAAGTATAAACAGAAATGAAAATAGGACCCCACTATCGGACACAGAACAAACAGGCTTGACTGCGACTTAAGGTAAGTATAAGGTAACCCAGGTAACCGGAGGAATGTCACAGGGACAGTACCATGTCTCGCAGCTTGGGACTCTCACGGCAGCGCCTGGATTCCAGATTTGATTTTAGACGTCTAGAACAGCAGGATCAGAACAGCTGGATCCTCCTTCAACTGGATCTGTTTGGCCTAATAAACCTCTTATCCCTATGCTGTCGTGGGTGCAAGTGAGTCCTGACCGGAGAGGAGTGACAGATGGATGTTAACTCCTTGCACGCAAGTGTACTTCCCACAACCCTAACCCTATTATGCGTGGACCTGGCGTACCCATATGAATGACTCCTGCACTCTGCTACTCAGATGGGTAGCCCTGGGCAAAGCCAGAGACAATCCTTAAGTAACTTGCTGTTGCAGAGCAGACTATGAACATGTGTCTGCTGGGTTTCCCGCCAAAACACAGAAAAGGCGGGAGAAGAAGGGTGGCCAAAATGGAGTTCCTGTTGTTGATGGCACTCACAAAATGGTGCTCGTGCCCAAAATGGCATTTCAGAGACTTTTAACCCTACGCCAGTGGACATGCCCTTCTTTCAGGAGGCAGTGTCAGAACCCCTGACTGAAATTGGGTCTATTTCTCTTGTAGAGATCGCTACAGCAGGAACATGGCTTTGCAATGCTAAGGTGGCAGGGGTGGACAAGATTCATCTGGACAATGTTGGAGCGTTGTGGTTAATGTGTCTCTTTAATGTTACATAGAAGGCAGGTGTAGTTTGGACTAGCAAACCAGGGTGGTAGTCCAGATTTTTTTAAAAGAAAACTAGATGGTGTGTCCCAACTACGGGAAAATCGTACTCCTTACACGCTGACTCCCTAACAAAGCCTATGTCAGGGTGTTAGAAAGGACGCTATACACATCAGTTGAACATCAGATTCAGAAGGAACAATGCAGATTCTGTCCTTGTTGTGGAACGACAGACCAGATCCTTGTTCTCTCACTTGTTCAGATATTCCCCCTTGTTCAGATATTCAAGGGGGTCTAAGGAATTTGCTAATCTACTCTATCTTTGTTTCTGAGATCTGGAGAATGTGTGTGACCCCATTCCTTGTGATATCTTGTGGGAAATGTTGCAGAAGTGTGTGGTTCCAGTGCCACTTTTGCATGCTACCCAGTACCTCTTTTCTCAGAATAAAAGTTGTGTTTTTATTCTTGGCATTAAGTCAAGTTTGCTTAAGGGGTTCATCTTGTCCTCACTCTTTTTTTCATGATTTTCATGGAAAGTTTGTATCAAGGTGCAACTGAACTGCAGAGTGTATCTGGTATGGGGACTCGGAGGTGACTTCTCTGCAGTTAGCAGATGGTGTCATCATTCTTGCTTCTTCAGACTGAAATCTCAGACACATACTCAAACATTTCACTACTGAGTATGAAGCAGGTGGAATGAGAATCTGCACCTTCAAATCAGAGGTCATGGTCCTTTCCTAGAAGAAAATGGACTGTTTCTCCAGGAGAAGGGGAAGTAGATGCCCTTGAGTGGAAGATTTCAAGTATTTAAGAGTCTTGTTCACGAGTGATGATAAACAGGATGACATTGACTTGTGGATTGATGTGGCAGTGGCAGTGATGAGGACACTGTAGCAATCCACGGGGATGAAGCAGGCGTGGCGTACTTTGATGAAACTCTCGATTTACAGATCAATCTACAGCCCCATTGTCATGTACGGTCATGAACTCTGAGTAATGACCAAAACTATGAGATAGTGGGGGATTAAAAGTGTTTGAAATAAGACTTCTCTGCTGGGCTGGGCTTGTTCTCTGAGACAGGAAGAGTTCAGCAATGCTTCCTTTGGAAGTCTACTGGGCATGTCCCACTGAAAGGAGGCCTTAAGGCTGACCCAGGACACGATGAAGGGGTTATATCTCCTGACTGCCCTGGGTACATTGAGGAATCCCCCCGCCTCCAATCCAGGAGGAGCTGGAATCTGTCGAAGAGGATAGGGAAGTCTGGTCCTACCTACTCTCCATGCTGCAGAAGGCATCAAGATAAGAGAGACTGCAAGCACTTTGGATGACAGAATTAGAATTCAAAATTATCTTCATCAATTGGCCTGAATGCAATAAGATGAAATTCAATAAAGATGTGCAAATTAATACACTAAGGAAGAAAAAATTAAATGAACACATACAAAATGGGAAATAACTTACTGGGCAGGCAGGTAATAGCAGATCACAAATTGAATACAAATCAACAGAGTGATACTATTGTGACAAAGACATCATTGTGGTGTATATTAAACAGTAGTATCAAATGTAAGACATGGAAGATTGGTGAGGCATCAGGTGTACTGTGTCTACTTTTGGGTATCACACTTTAAGCTAGGTATGACGAAATTGGAGAGACTCAAGAGGACAGCACTACAAATAATAGGAAGTTTAGAAAATATGATTTTTCTAACTATAAGGATAATTACACACTGGAACAAGTTACCTAAGAAGGATGTGAAGTACTCCCCTCCCCTGTCTTTGGAGGTTTAAGAATAGGTTAGACAAACATCGCTCAGGGATGATCTATATATATAATTTATTCTGCCTCCATGGAAAAAGATGGACTAGATTTCCAGGACCCTTCCAGCTCTTCATTTTTGCATAGTGTATCTTCCTTATGGCATTAACCTATAAAACTAGATTAAAAACACCTTTTATAATATTTTTTGAAAATGTAAACATAAGCACTTATTTTATTGCAGTTTCACATTATGGTAACGGTTTTCCCACGCAGAGCAAATTTCAGAATCAGGACTTTAGCATGCAATACTACATTTTATGCATCATTCTATGTATGTTTTTAATCATCCACCAATACATGTAGCAGAAAAGACAAAGAAATATTAACATGGTGAAATAGGTCAGTGTGTGGCTAAATTTTGATTTGTTAGATACATTTTTTAAATAGTCTTAATCTTTATGTCAAAAGCAAACAGTAATGGAACTCATTAGTGCCATCTATGGCATGTTTCTGGAAATAGTACACACCAATCATCAATGTACATATACTAGTGAATCTGTATCTTATGGTTAACTACTTTGAATCTTCTTAATTCAGCTTTAAAAATTTCTAATTATACATTTAATTGAGGTTTTCTTCATCTACTGAACTTCCTACAACTTTTCCCTCATTTCTAAAAAATTACAAACAGATAAAGAATTCAGATGCAAATCTGATACATCCAAATGGATCTGAATTGGGACTGGGAATGGCTCCCTCATTAGCATAAGTAATTTTCCATTTTAGGTACTGTCACCTTATCCACACAAGCCCACAAAACAGGGCAAGATGGCAAGTGCTGCAGGACCTGCTGACTCAAAGGGGCCCAGGATTCTTCGCTGCCACTGTGGCAGTGGCT
>CM057847.1:73887842-73914904 GCA_030068395.1 Apalone spinifera | reverse complement strand
CTGTCTCAACCCAGTGAGGGTACAGCTAGACTGCAGGAGTTTTTCAGGATTCCGAATATATCCCAGAAAAACTCTTCTGCATCCAGGGATGCGTTTGTTCGTCTGCTTTTTTTAGTGGATGAGCAAACATGCTCTTTGGATCATCCCAATGTTCCTCTTTCCATGAGAAAGAAGGGGTTTTTCTGAAATTTGGTCCAGTCTAGACAGGCCAAATGTTGGAAAAACCTCTTCCTACAGAAGAATTTCGGGGGGGGCGAGGGGGGAGAAAAAAGCAGCAGTAATAAGGGTTGAGGATAGCAAGTGATGGAGAGGAGAATAGAGAGGGCGGGGCTTCAAGGAAGGGGTGGGGCGGGGCGGTAGATCTTGGCTTGTTCTGTCCTTTAAAAAGTCATCTTGGGTCTAAAAAGGTTGGAGACCACTGCTCTAGGCTCTCTCTGGCATCAGTTTCTGCTTTCTTTGTTACAGTTAGCTCACGAGACACTTCAGCTTTACATCTCCTGCTTTCCTAGTTCCATCACTTGATGAGAAACAAATTCAGCAATCCCACAAGCTGTGGTTTTCTATGTGCTTGTTGTCTGGCGATAATCCTTGTTTGCTTAATTTCTTGCAGTCTGTATGTTTGAAGTCAAACATACAGGCTGGGTATTGTTAAAATAGGAAAATATGAATATATAAACTTACCCCTTCCCTAGTGTAAACAAATAATGTTTGTTCATTGTGTAAAAAAACATTCGTAGACTGACAGAAGTTTTACTGACCAAGCACTTTGTCTGTGGGAGATGCTCTCTCAATGGCAAAACTACCACCTTTCATTGGAGATCTTTTGTGTCTCCTGCTGATAAAATAAAACTGAGTGGTTACCCTGTATAACTTAGAGTAGCACTGTTGTAGCAGTACAGCTGTACTGTTGAGAGGTACATAGTGTAGACATAATCTTGGGAGGGGTTTTTTTGTTTTGTTTTTTTACAAAAAAAATTCAAAATAGATTTAATTACTAGCATATCTTTATAAAAATTGAGAACAGCATTTCATTATGGTTAAGAAAAGAATGAGATTATGTATTACTCATTAATAAAAAATGTTGTAACAGCAATTCAGTATAATAGGTAAAGTATTCAACCATGTGTTAAGAGGATGTAATGATGAATTATTCTGTTGATTGCATCAGAATTAAAAAAAAACACTCAGTTTGAGATGTAAATAAATATAGTATTTACTACTTAGTTTCTAATTTAGCTTCAGTCAAACAACAGTTCTGAGGGATTAGTGTTTATGCAGTGTACTATGTGCAGTATAAAAGATGTTACTTCTCCCTCTTCTATCTGGTTAGTGTTTAGTTAACTGTTGATATATCCCTACTTGTAACACAAAAAAATCATATCTGTTAATTTGAAATACTGCTTTTCTGCTTAAACCTGTTGTATTTTTAAATGGAAAATGAAGCATGTATATGACAAAATACTAGTTTACATAAATATAGTGAAGCTACATTGGATCACCAAATTTAATGGCATCTGTGCTATAAGCAGAAAGAATGAAACGCAGGTGATAGCATTTATTTTCATTCCTGGTCAGGACAGTCATTTCAAAGAATGAATGTTGTTTGCCAGACTTTCAGAAGTAGTCCATTCAGCCCTTTTGTGGATATGTTTGACTACACTCCAATAAACTGGATGGAAGGAAATTTAATTTTAAAATAGTTCTGGCTTGGAATTGCTAAAGTGGCTGCACAACAGCATAATTTGTATGCAGTGAAGGGCAAAAAGTTTTGCGTTCTTCCTCTGTCATCAGTTGGCATTCTGACACAGTCCTACAAAATCTTAAATATGTTGTTTCTTTGTGAAACTTTGGTTTAGGTAGCTTCAGGTCTGTCTGACATGCATTCTTCACCAAACTCACCCGATGCCAGATCTAGTACGCATCCAAGTAAGGTAAGTAAGTTACATAAAAGGAAACACTAAATAATGTATGTTTGTGGTAAAGTGCATTAAAGATGTTTTTATTGTAAAAGACAATTATTGCAGAAATGCTGACTGATTTATTTAACAGCAATCTTTTGATCATCATATTTAGTTGGTTGAGGCTTTGGTCTATCTTATCCAAACATTTTTTGAAATTTAGAAGGGCAGAGCAAATTCTTGTATAGTGACAGTGGAAGTTGAAACATTGACTATTTATTTTAATTTGTCAACAGTGCCTTAAATAGGAGATTGTTGTGAAGATTGTTGTAGGCTGCATTGCTGCATGCTGTTAGATAAGCAGAAAAAAAATTGGTGTCCATGAAAGCTATAGACATGTCTTATATGTGTTAGGCACAGGATGAAGGGCTAATTGTCACAACAAGTGATGTCATGAGAAAACTGTGTTAAACTAGCTCTGTGCTATGTCTGCTCAAAGCGCAAAAAAAAACCCCTACTCTGGACACTTGTGCTCATCCTGGGTTTATTCATTTCACTGCCTCAATAATACAGTGTAACAGCCCCCCATACTTTAAGAAAATTGGCTTATGAATATGTGTAACTTGAAGATACTGTAGACAAAATTCCTCGTAACATGTCAGTTTTAATTTTACAATCTCATGAATGTGTATATCCTATTTTTGTGCATGTATTGTTATTGTATGTGAAGTTAGAAATATGATGTATGGATATATTTTATAATTATAAATGTATTAATGAGGGCCATTACTGATGCTCCAGAAACTTAATAGCTTGGTGATCAAATCAATGACCTGTTAATAGTCTTGTTTGTTTTGTAACCCCAAATTGTGATTGAGTCTAGAAAGATGTGACCATGCCACCTGGTACTGGAATCCATCTTGAACCTGGTATTTTCCCAAGGGTATATGGGATGCTGAGCAAAGGGTTCTTGTCCTGGGGGGAAAGTCTATTTTAGCAGTGGGAATCAACCAACTTTTGTCTTCAGCTGATTTTTTTTTTTTTTTTTTTTTTTTTTTTTTTAACTTCATGGCCCACCCTAAGGGGATAAAAAATAAGTTTGAAAAAGCTGTAGACTCTGGCAGGGTAAAAATCAACTTTGACTCCAAGTTCTTTACCTGAGATAAGAACAGCTATTTAGGGTAAGAATTTGCATGTAACAAATTTCTTAGTGGATTACAACTAGCTAAATATTTTTTGTTCATTTTAATTTAGTTAGTAACTTTGATCTGGCTGTTTTCATTTGCAACCACTTGAATCCTACTTTTTGTATTTAATAAAAGCACTTTTTTGTTTGTTTAATAATAATAATAATAATAATAATAATAATTAAGACGAAGAAGTAAATAATTGTTACTTGGGAGTGGGGGTAGCAATGACAGTGCAGATCTCTGTTTAATTGATAAAGGGGGTAGATCTCCTTATAAGCTTTCTCTATGTAAAAACTTGCACACTTAGTAAGACAGATTTATTTGTGGGTTGGGTCCCGTTGTAGGTTGGCTTCCTGGATGCTGAACCTTTATATTTGCACCCTCCCTGGAGCTGAACTGTTTCAGTGTCTGTGTTGCTCGGGGGGGTGGTGGTGGCAGCGGCAGCAATAACCCTAACTCTGTGCCTTGTATGGGGGTCACCAGTGGATCTGGCCCAGCACGTCAGGGTGATAGGGCATCCCAGAGAGCAAGAAGGGGAGGGTGTCAGTGGCATGATCAGCACACCAAGGGACAATCCAAAGGGGACTTCTGTGATTCACCCTGTCATACATGGATCCCTTTTTAATTTTTATTTTACATGTATACAAACTGAAATTAGTTTTGTTGCTTTCCATTTTACTCCAGTTTGGGGGAATTGGAATATAGATATAGAATATGTGAAGTATTGTATTCCAACCGCAATTTCACTATCACACGGTTTGATTTTTCCTCTCAGATACATGTACCAGCAATTCTGAATGACATGTCACATAGAGCTAGTCTCTAGCCGTTCTCTTGCTTCCCCAACATACTACAGAATTCAGAACAACAAAAATATAAAATAAAACAAATTTTTTAAAAGAAACATTGTGATGAAGGAAGGGGAGTACAGTTGTCATAATTGCACTATTCTTTCCTATTTTATATACATCTTGTTATGGAAGAGAGAAGAACTTATCATAGAAGCTGCTTAATTGGGACACCGATGGAATTCCCATAATCTTGATTTAATAGCTGTTTAATTTAAATAGTTTCTCCAAACATTACTTAAGATTATCACCATATGTTTCTGTAACTTGAATCACTTAATTAATGCTTGATTTATATACTTGCTATATTTTTACTACATATATTTCACTTTAAAATGATTTAATTATCAAAACCATTAAAATTTGCATGAACTATACATCCACTGGATATTTTCTGGCTGCCATTATATGGAACAGAGCAAAAGTGGATTACTGAATTTTAACTTTCTTTGACCAAAGATCTCTATTAGGCCAAAAGTCATCCCTACAAAGCATCATTGAGCAAATATTCTTTTAAAGCAACAAAATAAATACTTATTGGCTGTGTCTACACTGGGCCACTTACTCCAGAAAATCAGCCGCTTTTCCGGAATAAGCTGCGAGTTGTCTACACTGGCCCCTTGAATTTCTGGAAAAGCACTGACTATCTACTGTAAGAAATCAGCTGCTTTTCCGGAAAAACTATGCTGCTCCCGCTCGGGCAAAAGTCCTTTTTCCGGAAAACTGTTCCGGAAAAGAGCCAGTATAGACAGCACAGTAGTGTTTTCCGCAAAAAAGCCCCAATCGCGAAAATGGCGATTGGGGCTTTTTTCCGGAAAAGCGCATCTACATTGGCCACAGACGCTTTTCCGGGAAAAGGGCTTTTCCGGAAAAGCATCCTGCCAATGTAGATGCTCTTTTTCCGGAAATACTTATAACGGAAAACTGTTCCGTTTTAAGCATTTCCAGAAAATCATGCCAGTGTAGACATAGCCATTCAGTTGAATATGGAAAACTTGTTTTCAGAACTCCATTACACTAAAGTGGCTTCAGCTGCCTCTCAAATTTTTTAAAGTGTATCTGAATAAGGCATATTGCAACATTTTAAAATATCTATTTGAAATATCAGGGTTCATAGTAAGAAAAGAATAAAAAAGCTAGTAATAAGGGTGGCTACTCTTGTTTATGAGAGTGGAAATTACAGAAGAGAATTAGGACAGTCTGTGCCTATTGGAAGCTTCAGTTTGTAATATACTGCGTTGTAGCCTAGTAAACACAAATAAGTCTGTTCAGTGCTGTCTCAGGATATCACTGCTTTTTACCAGCTAGTAAACACAGTTTCTTAATTCTGCTTTTAAACATTTTTCTAGACTTGCCTGTGTCAGTTAAGTAACCTTTGTTCAATGTTTAGTGTTCAAAGCACTAGAAAAAGAAAGTTGAAGAAATGTACATAATTGCAAATAAGTTTTAACTTAGAAAGCTAACCTATTTATTAAAGATCAGTATTTTAATAGGCTTGAGAAGTATTACAGTGATCTTTACAAAGAACTTGTTAGGTTTTCATATTGTAAAGTGTAGTAGTTTTAAAAAATATTTTCAGGTATTAAGTTGGACAAGGTGTCAAGATCCCTTTACATAAGGAGGATTTACTTTTGATACTTCCATGTATATTCCTCAGTCACTTCTTGATTACATTTACTTAAACCAGTATAAGAAGAAAATGGAGCCACATTTCATCAGATGAGAGTCCCTATTGATGCCTGGATCTTGTCTCTAGTTATTCTTGACCAGAAACTTTAGAAACTTATAAAACATTACCAAACATTTATTAATCAAATATATCAATGTTGGTCATTCTAAAAGGAAATTCAGGGGAGTATAGTTATTCATACGAGATCTTTCATCTCATACAAATGGCCAGAGAAACCTGAAATCGAGCTGTTTGCCAGTCCAGTAAACTTTCCGTAACCACTTCTGAGAGCGCACACAATTCATCAGTTGCTTTTGGTGCTGGCATTGTCTTGACAGCTTACTTGGGTTTCCTGCTTCCTGAATGATGACAAACTCCATGTTTGCAAATCTGTGCAATACTTCATGACTGTAATGGGTAGTGTTTCCTCTAAGGTTTTCCATCAATGGTCATGCACTAGATGAAAACTCATGGAAGTCATGTGCACTTGTTCAGATGTGTGCCTTGACAACAGTGGCACCCACAAGTTACTAACAAATATCTTAAGTCCATATAAAATATTTAATACTAAGGAAGAAAGAGTACTAAAACAAGGGATAATTAACAAGGTGATGACTTTAAATGTTTAATATGAAATAAAGAAAATTAATCAATTTTCAGTAGCTGTTTGGTGTCTTACACGTGTCTGTTCCTTTGAGGCATAAAACAAAATTGTCCATTTTCTTGACATAGTAAAGGAAATATCTTATTCATATTAACATATGAAATATTTGTTACAGTTTATGCTTGAAATTAAAGATTGTCTCTTGGCTTGACACACATGGGGAAAAAAAAGTTAGCATCTTTATATATGCAAAATTATGTATGTGTATATAAAATAGTCTCTTTTTTTGTGACTTTTGAAACATAAAATTAAACATTTTGTTTTGACACAAGAAATTACTTCATTTATTTCCTTTTATTTAGTAGACCACTTGCTGCTCTCTTATTTGCTAGGAAAATAGACTTGAATGTACCAGGGCCTGAGCTGGCAAGGATTTAGGTTGGGCTGTTGGTTTCCTTTTACTTTATTATGGCTGCTGGCCCCCCAGCCCCAGGAGTAACTGCATCCCAGTCCTGGCCCCAGCTCCAGTCCAGGGGGCAATTGCTATGCAGCCCTGCCCCGGGAGCAGCCAGGCAGCCACCTGCAACGTGACCTTGGCCCCAGCCCTAGCCCATGGGACAGCCACGCCTGACCTCCAGCACAAGGGGCAGCCACCACAGCTCTAGCCCTGTGGAAAGCAGAGAGCTTTCCAGCTGAGGCTTTTTTAAAGCAGTCCCTACTTCCCCAGCAAGTCCACTACCACCAGCTTACCTTTTTCCACTTCCATGTACAAAGAAGGACCAAAGTAGTGCAGGCACGCTGGTGCAGGGCTGCAAGCACACTGATGCGCAGCTCTGCTGATGAATGGGTAGGACTTAAATTCTTTCTTTGCACTTACTCAAGTGTGCACCCTATAGAGAGCTATGGTGATGAGCAACCAAGATGAGTGAGTGGACTGCATGAGTGGTGCACCATCTCAGTGGGCCACAGTTAGGCGACCTGTACACCCCCGTCTGTTTTCCTGCCTATGCCTCTTTGAGCACTGGGACACTAGAACCCCACACTTATCTACTCATCCTCCTCCTTGCTGATGTGCTGCGTTTAAGCTCTGGGAGAGAGGGGGGAGGAGGAAGGGATGGAGCACAAATCAGCAGATTCAGTGTTCCAAAGGTGCTGGAAAGGAGGGGGAGGAGTAGAAAGTGGGGGTTCAGTGTCCCAGTGTGTGAAAGATGCATGGGGGAGGTGCTGCGCACAGGGGCTATGTGGGATGCAGGTGGAATCTCAGTGAGCGGCAGGTTGCCCACTGCTGCTTTGACATACTGAGCATACAGTGTTGAAAACAGGCATGTAAATGAAACAATTTTCTGGAAAAATCAATTATTCTTTGAGCTTTTGTGTAGTTCAGTAGACATGTCTATTGGTTCTTGATTTAAAGATAATCATCTGTGTCTAATTAGCCTCTGACCTTGTTATGACATCAGGCTCACATGGTATACTGCCAAGGGTTCTGAAGAAGTATGAAGTGTTTGAGCCACTAGCAACAATGTGCAATATCTCCTTTAAAAACAGCTGCTGTGGAGCAAATGTGCCTGAATTAAAGACTTAATGGTTGACTTATGCAATTACAGAATGATAAACAGTATATCTGTACCTGGTAAGCAGGTTAAATAACAATTTAAAATAATATGATCTTCCAGATATTTTATTATTCTATGTTAAGCTCATGTTTTTTTTAGAACTTGCGTAGGAAAACATTATTTCACTGATTAACTGAAACTTTTGGTACATATCAAAGTAATGCATAAAGTTGATATAATTTATTTAGACCTTCAAAGGGCCTGTGACAAGATGAGAAATGAAATTATGGGATGAGAGGCAAAATATTGGCTTGGATTACAACCTGGGTAAGAGGAAAAATTAAATGAAAAAAATGTCCTCATGTCAAAATGTTGACAGCAGGATGTCTTAGGTTTGCATGGCATATTCAGTGTTTAATAAGTTTGATAATCTTGAAAAGGGGTGAGCAGAGAGAGAGAGAGCAAAACTTAGATCAGATACAACTCTTTGAGTGACTGCACATGTCAGTTCCACTGCAGGGGTGGGTAGGTGGGTGTGTGTGGTTGTCAGAAGAGACTTTTTCCTTGGTGATATGTTTGTATGGCACGTGCACCCTCTACTGTATGTGCCGCCATCTGAAGATATGAAGGGCAGAGGTGCCACCTACCCTCTTCAGGTCCTCCTTATGGCCTGTGACAGTTGTTAAAAAGTGTGATTTTTATTTTTTTGCTGTTGTGGGTTTTTACCTCATGTATAGTTGGTACTTGTTTTAATAATTTCAGTAGTTTAAACTATTTACAGAAATGAGTTTTCTTTTGAAGTGTCTGTAAACATTTTGGCTCCCATTGCTGGATGCTGGGTTATGCTTGAAGTTTCTTGGGAAGTGTCACACCAGGGATTATTTTTACATTTAAAGGGATTTTAATCCAAGAACCAAGACTGACAGAGGCCAGGCTTCAATTTCTTTTCATGGAAGCAGCTCTGAGTCCACCCTCAATGTTCCCACTCAGGGCAGGTACAGAGTAAGGATGTTAAGGACTAATTGACTATCCGATAAGTCAACTAGTCAAGTCAACTAGAACTCTTTCCCCCACTCCCCCCCTTTACTGCCTCTGTCAGAGCAGAGTTTCTCAACCAGTGGTACAAGTACCTTTAGGGGTACTAGAGAGAAGTTGGGGGAGGGGGGCGGGAACATCAACAAAACTGAAATCTGGAGACAACTGAATTTTTAAGTTTTTTTTTTACAGCGCTTTATTTTTGTACTTTTTACACCCAAAAATGTTATCACTTGCCCGGCTATGATTAAGTTGTTTAAACAAATGTGTTGCAATGGTAGAAAAAAATTGTGTGTGTGTCTGAAAACTGTTGGTACTGGAGGTACGTTATTTAAAAAAAAAGGGGGGGGGGAGGATACTTTATATTTAAAAAAAAAAATGTTGAGAGACACGGAAAGGCAGCAAAGGGGATGGAAAGAGGGAGCACTTAAAGGAGCAGTGCTGCATGGAGCCTGGTAAGGGCTCCGTGCAATGCTGATGGTTTGAAATGCCATGGTGACATTTCAAAGGGGCAGTGCCACACATCTGATCCTGGGTTCTGTGCGGTGCTGCCTGGACCCTGGGTTCCAGGTGGGACTTCCATGGAATCCGGGATCAGCTGGGGAGTCCTGAGCTGACCCGGGATCAGCTGGGGAGTCCTGAGCTGACCCTGGCTCCGCTTGGCATTTCAAAGCAGCAGTGCTGCATGGAGCCCAGGGTCAGCAGGGGACTCAGAGTTCCCCGCTGACCCCAGGCTCCATGCAGGCGCTTCTGCTCTGAAATGCACAAGAGTCGCTGGGGGCTTATTTCAAAGGGTAAGGACCCTCCTGGAGCCCAGAGTCAGCGGGACTTCCCCCTGGCCCCGGGCTGGATGCTGAGTTCTGCATTCCTCCATTTAAATGTACCATAGCCCTCTTGTACATTTCAAAGGAGGAATGCAGAAGTGCCTATCGAGTATTCGATGGAAATTCCATCAACTACTCGACAAGTAAATTAACCAGTATTTAACACATGTATTCCATAATAAGGATGTTAATTAGAAGTGGCCCCCACCCCAGTACTGAGGAAGAGCAACCAGAAGATGGAATGTAAGAGCTCAGTATCTGAGAGAGCAAGGTCCTTCAGCACCAAAGTTTAGCAAGCATGTGTACAAGAACAACAGAGTGCACTTGAGACCAAGGTACACTCCACAGTAATCATCTGCTCTGCAGGGATTATCAGCATCTGCACCTCTGAGTTTGCCTTGTTTGGTTCAACAGTACAGGAGCCTATCCCGGTACTGTCTACTCTGGAAGCTTATGTGGCTGTGTGGGACCTGCTGAGTGTCTGAGGGTTAGTTTTTCTAGCAATCCAGAAGTCTTCTTGCCCGGTATCCACACTGACTATAACTGTGTCATGCCAGCAATTGGTATGTCCATGCATCCAGTTCTCTGGCTGCCTTTTTGTGTGGGTCTACTCTCCAAAGGGAAACTGGGCATGATTTCACCATTACTGCTGTCTGGATTCTGACACTGGTGCTGCGGACCAATGGGAACAGCTCCTCTTTAGTCAAGAGGTAGATTTGTCTTTGAACTCTGAGAGAGTGTCTGTGTTGCAGCCACACCAGGAACAACTGCATTCCTGTTCTTCTACTATTTACCTTCATTGGTATTCCTTGAGGCTCTGTCTTGGCCTTCAAGAAAAGACTGATGGCCAGGCAGAAATTTGGCTTTAGAACCTTCCCAGTGATCATTTTGGATACCTTTGGTTGGAGTTAAGTTATGATAAGTGGAAGCTGCATACCAAATTTGGTGGTCCTAGCTCTTACCGGAATCAATGTATGTGCACATTTTTAAAATAAGATGATGTAGAAAAGGGGATAAACAGCAAGGTGGTGAAGTTTGGAAAAATATTACTCAACTAGGTCCAAAGCTTACTGTTGTGATGCTTATAAGAAGCACATGGAATCATTTTAGGGGAAAAGGCAGTAAGCCATGTTTGTTAAGAATACAATAATAAAGCAGTTACGATAAGCGCGCACACAGCACCAGCACCACCCCCACCCCCTACTGATGCTCTGGTCTTGGCAGGAAGCAACCAAAAAACAGTGGCAAAGCAGCCCCTTTCTACAGTAATTGTCCTTTATTGGGATCAATAAGTTTCACATAATTCTTGTTTTCTGAAATAGCTGTTATATGAAAAGAACCAGTCTTGTCCCAGTTGATAGGTGCTTACCTTACCTTTAAGAGTCATCAATCTGCCCTTCATCTGTATCTCAATAGGAGTATACAGTAATCTCCAGGTGTCTTTGTCTGTCTTGGGCTTCTTCCTAGAACAGGCCCTGGGCAAAATGCCCTCCATGGGCTGGATCTGTCCTGCCAACCCGCCAGATCTGGCTCGCAGACGCAGCAGGGAGTCTCAGGCAGATTCCCTGTCTGCGCCCTGCATGCTGCTTAGAGAAGCTGCAGTCGGATTCTGTTTGAACAGCTGTGAGCCTTCATGCACTGCTCCTGCCCCAAGCACAATCCCATTGGCTGGCTTCAGCTGTTAACAGGCAGCTTGGGAAGCACCCTCTTCCCGTTCTCTCAGGCTCATAGCTATTCAAAAACCACATGGCTCCAGCAGCCATGGGGGCAGACAAGGCATCTGCTGGTGAAGGCTGCTGGCTAGGAGTCAAGTCGGTAAGTTTCCAAGCCAGAGTCTGCCTCTGGCACCCCAGTCCTTTGCCCCCCTACCCCACATAACCCAAACCCTCTGCCCCCTCCTCCTACACCCTGATTTTGCACCCCAGTCCTCTTCCTCAGGTTACAGCCACCTCCTGTCCTAGGTCACAACCCAAACCCTCTGCCCCTTTTCTTGTACCCCTACCCCCCACAACCCAAACCTGCCCCCCATAACTCCTCCCAGATCCTGCACCCCAATCACCTACCCCAGGTCACATTCCCCTTTTGCCCAACGTCACAACCCAAACCTTTGCACTCTGGTCCCCTATCCCAGATCACAACTGCCTCCTTCACCCAAATGCCCTTCCAGACCCCACACGCTCTCCTGCTCCCCAGACCCTTACTGCAAGTTCCCTTCTGCACCCAACCTCCATCCTAAACACCATACCACCTCCATTAATATGGAAGAGTGCAGCCCTTGACCACTTTCCAAATTCTTGAGTAGCCCCCGCCCATAAAAAATTGTTGTTCACCCCTGCTCAAGAACGTCTGGTCCGGTAATACCCTTCACACTTACCTTCTAACACATGTTCCTCATTCACCCACACAATGGGGTTGATTTCTTTGTTGCATAGACACAATATGAATATTTAAGCAGAAACATCAAATTACCATTTAAAGAAAACAATCATCATACTCTTTTACTTATTTCACAATGCTACTTTTAAAACTTAAAAACTTTGGATCTATTCTGGCTGGTGCACCTTTGCCAGTGGTTGAGTTAGGCCATTTTTTTCTGTCCTCAGAAAGAGGCTGGCAGGATACAGTAAATCCATAATACTAAAATATATCAAGAATAGTGATAGAAATGTAGCCGTGTTAGTCTGGTGTAGCTAAAACAAAAAACAGGACTCTGTAGCACTTTAAAGACTAACAAGATAGTTTATTAGGTGATGAGCTTTCGTGGGCCAGACCCATTTCCTCAGATCAAATAGTGGAAGAAAACTGTCACAAGACAGGATCACAAAGAAAAAACAGTTTCTTGCCATTTTAACCAGAAAGGACGTTGTCTCAACGACTTGATTACCTGCATCCTGCTTCAAAGGCCTTTTAAAACTACACTTGAAAGAGAATCCTCTGAACTGTCATTCATGCTTAAATTTGACACTTTACAGTCAAGTTTGAATAAAGACTCTAATTATCTCACTCATTACAAAGATAGCTTCCCCAATTATCACCTCTAATATCATTAGCTCACAGACATTTACCTCCTCCCCCATCCCCCTTCTGTTCTGAAATTTGATTTGCCCTTTTCATATGTGTTCTTTTTTTTTTTTAATTGTATCCTTTGGTACATATGGTTGTGACAATTTTCTTCCACTACTTGATCTGAGGAAGTGGGTCTGGCCCATGAAAGCTCATCACCTAATAAACCATCTTGTTAGTCTTTAAAGTGCTACATAGTCCTGTTTTTTTTTTAAATACATCAATACACTTTAATACCTACACTACTAAATTATTATTTTTCTTATTCTAATTTATACATAACCTAAAATAGGTGGTGTTTCTGTCCAGTAAAATTTCTTTACTATAATTTGGACAGTTACAAAGGGATCTAACAAAACTGATGATTAAGCAACAAAAAAGACAGATGAAATTCAATGGAGATTAATGCAATCCCAATTATATGTACAAGATTATGGGGTATAAATTAGCTGTTATCACTCAAGAAAGATGTTGACATCACAGTTAAGTTAAACCTGTTAACCGATATAAATGGGTAGGCAAGGGCGAGGAAGCCCCATTATGGCCGGGTTGGAGCACCTCCCACTCCCATCCACCGTGGGTGGGGGCTGCTCTGGCCATGCTGGAGCAGCTCCCGGCCTATGTTGGGCAGGGTGTTGCTCCAGCCCCCACTGGTTAACTGTAACCAGTAAGCCTCACCCATTAATGGTTTTGAACACTCAGAAGGTGAGAGACCCTGAGAGAGATTAAGCTTACCTCCTGTGGCTCATAGTGCAGCAAGGGTGCAGAGGCAGGCTTTTCGCTGGGCCACACTGTGCTATGGAAATAGCCAGCAGCAGGTTCGGATCATAGGCGGAGGCTCGCAAGCAGCTCTGCGTGGCTCTTGTCTGCAGGCATTCCTCCCTCCCCTTTTTCCCCTCCCCCCAGCTAACCAGCCAATAGGAGTGCGGAGCCCGTTCAGTGCACAGAGCCCCATGGACCCCCTGCATAAGACCCAGACATGCTGTCTGCTTACAGGGCACACAGCGTCAGAACAGATAGTTTTCTCCAATAGTTTTCAAAGGTAGGTTAGGGATGTTAAATTTATTCAACTAGTTGATGGATTTTTTTTTCCATCGATTTAGTCAATAAGCAGGGAGCTGCAATGGGGTGAGCTCCTGCCAGGGAGCTAATCCTGCTGCAGATCTACCTTTTAAATGGATTAAGAGCCAGTAGGCTCTTAATCCATTTAAAAGGCTAAAGCCCAGTGATTCCCGGCTTCAGCAGGATTTCCCCCGCTGCACCCCAGCCTTTTAAATGGATTAAGAACCTGTCGGATCTTAATCCATTTAGAAAGCAGAGGTGTGTCTGGGACTAGGCAAGAGCTGGGAATCAGCTGATTCCCAGCTCATGTCCAGTCCCTGCTATTCCTCTGCCTCACCTGCCCCCCACAGAGATGGTGTTGGAGGGAACCACTTTTACATTTCCCCCTCCAGACTTGGCTCCTGCTTCCCACCTTGCTGCCTCTGATGGAGTGATTAGTCGACTGTCCCTCGACTATTCAATAAGCTTTTGCTCATCGGATAGTCAACTAGTCGCTTACATCCCTAGTGCGGGTTGCAACCCAGCTTTAGTTGACTGTCAGAATCCCTGGGTCCTAAACAAGGTGGCCCAGTGCTTTACATTCTGCGACGCGGAGCTGGATCATGACCCGAAATTTGAAAACCACTGATCTAGAAATTAGCGTGAGACAGATATTCGGATCAGTTATTTTAATTGCCAGTTACCTTTTCCAAATGAGGATAGGTTGTTACTGTGCTCGTGAAAATTTCCAGTGTCAGAGAACATCCCTGAAAATGGGACAATTTAGTTGCAATGTTTATTACTTAAAACTTGCTATATACAAATGCAGATTGGAGGAGTTGAAACTCTTCATGATTTTTTTTCATTTCTTTGTACTATTATTTTATTCTCATGCTTAGATACCAAGGTATAAAGGACATCGTAAACCGAAAAAGTGCTTGGAGAAGGCTGGTGAGAAGGTAAAATGCATGGGAGATCATGCTAGCAGGTGCTCTTACTGTTCCATTAGGAAAAAACAGAATATACTAAAAATAAGCTGACTGACTTAATGCGAACACTAAAATTTATTCTAGTTTAACTATTAATATAATGTAAAGGTATAGAAATATCACTCCAAAGCACCACACTTAGAATATTGTATACATAAAAAGTTTGTATAAATCCTCTCTCTCATTTTTTCCTGTGGTATGACAGAGTGATGTCGTCATGCCCCTCAGTTGCCCTGCCTCCTCTCCCTCCCCGGTGCTCTGGGAGGGCAGGAGCCTCGCGGCCTCCCTCCTTCCTGCACCCTCCTCACTCATCCCTTCCACCAAGACCCTGCACCCCCAGCCTGCTCCTGCCTCTTCCCCCCGGCCAGACATCTACCTCCAGCCTGCTTCTGCACCCTCCCTTGGCTAGACACCTATCTCCAGCGGGGGAGAAGGGGGATTGGCGAGTGTAGCAAGCAGGGGGCACAGCCCCTTAATATTAATTGATAATACAAAAATTAAGCTTTTTGTTGGACACATCATTAACGAATGCTATTGATGGTGTGGCAGGAATGACAACTGCATGAGTTCAGTGTCCAATGTCAACTTCAAGTTAGAATTTCTATAATTTTTTTTCCCTTAAGTTTGCATTAATTTGGCACATCTTCTTCCCAAAACTAATCGGTGAAGCCCTTAACTTTCTCTTTCATATCCTTCCTTAAGTTCCACTTTTACCTTGTTGTTTACGAGACATCACCAGGTGATATTGGGTGGATAAAAAGCAAGTGGGGATACATTTAATTTAATTTTTAAAAGGATTTTTTTATTTGGAAACCTTATGTATGTGCTTTTACTACTGTCATGCTCACTCCTCTCCCTTTCCTCTTGTTGCGTATGCATATTGCATTAATTTTGTGTCTTGTCTTTAAATGATGGCCAGATTGTATGTTTAGTACTTGACTTTGCATTTTCTCATTAAAACTGGGAGTGATTGTAGGTTAAAGTACCACTCAATTTTGGTAAGGGAATTACAGATTTTTTTTTTACTGTGTAGAACTTTATTTTGTATGGTGCAGGACTACAAGGATAGTCACTGCTGTGTATTTGACCTTTCTGAAAAAATGTACGCAGCCACCTTTCAGGATTTATTACCTTTACTCTTGTGTGTGTGTGTGTGTGTGTGTGTGTGTGTGTGCATCACAAGTGATTAGTGTATATAAATAGATTAATTGCCAAATTTTGATTTTGTTTTAATGTACTTTCAGTTAGTAGGCTTGTGTACAGTCTCTTAAACAACTAAACTTTAAGAATTCACTTTGTATAAAAGTATTAGCTAGTTGAGTTTTAATTTAGAAAAAATTTCTCAAGCTTTGCAACCTTGTCTGTCTGGCTCAGATTTCTAATAATTTTACAGTCCCTTTAAAAAGGAAATTTAATTAGAAATGTTAACAACTTCAGTTCTAGTAATATTGCTGAAACAATGAGGAGTCTTGTGGCATCTTAAAAGACTAATTTATTTGGGCATAATCTTTCATGGGCTAGAACCCATTTTATCAGATGCAAGCTTATGCCCAAATAAATTAGTCTTTAAGAAGCCACAGGACTCTTCATTGTTTTTGCCAAAACAGATTAGCATGGCTACCCCTCTGAAACAGTAATATTGCTGTACAACATGAAGTGTTTTGCTAGCCCTCTGAAGTGTATTTCTTTAACAATTTTTTTTTAAAAATGTACTCCTTTGCCTTGTAATGTGTTTCAAGAGCTATACCACTCTTTGTCCATATTTTAAATGTCAAATCTTTTAGGGTGTTGAATTTTTGGGGGGGAAAGTGTCGGGGAAAGAATGATAGAAATGCTAAAGCCCCATATCTGTTAGTTGACTTGCCTCCTAAGTATGTGTAAAATGACTGAGTTTTCAATTCTGTAATAAAATTTTATGAAAAGTTATTATGCATGGGAATTGCTCTGTACATTAAGATTATAATAATATTTGAATTGTAAAATGGATGTACAACATTCCACTAAATCAGGAGTTCACAGAGACCTTCTAGGGGATATGTCAACTCATCTAGATCAATATTTCTCAACTTCAGGATTGTGACCAGTGTTCCTTCTAAGTTGCATGGCATGGTTCCATTTTGATTAACTTCTTTTGAAATCTAGCAAAAAATGTGCCTGACTTGTTCACTTAGCTCCTTTACAGACTGGGTTTCTGGGGCAGCCCATCATGTAGCTTTCCCCTGAAGATGGGGCTTCAGTTTCTTTGGTAGAAAACTGATACAGTTTGAGGTTTTGTCCCAAATGAGGGAGGAGAGAATTTCCACAAAATGAAATTTTCTCCACCAATCTGATTGTCTAAGGTACCATAGGACTTGTCATTTTTGCAGATATATACTAACACAGTTATTCCCCGTCTAACGATAGAACTTTCTTACTCAATGGATTTGTGTCTTCTATGTGTTCAGTGTGTTATATACTGAATATTACAAATACATTTTTTATTACTGTTCAGCTTGTAAGAACCAGTGCAACTAAGAGTGAGTAAAACAGAATTTCATCCTTTCTGGTGCATCATCAAACTACTTAAGTGCCAACCATCTATACCTTTCAACACCCCTTTGTACAGTTGTCACTAAGATCACAATTTGGCTTTAACTGCTTGTGGTGTTGCATAAGAAGAAAGGAACATAGCTTAATTCACAATTTATATTGACTTTGTGACCCCCGGCAATTAGAATAAATAACATTTTGCTTAGAAAAATGAGTACGTGATCATGGAAGTCACGAGGAAACATGAAATGTCATATTAGCATAATCACGTTACATAGTTTGGACACACATACTTTGCACTGATATTTTGTTTGCAGTGCTGTAGTAGCCATGCAGGTCCCAGAATAGGGGAGAGACAAAGTAGGTGAGGTAATACCTTTTGTTGGACCAGTTTCTGTTGGTGAAAGGGACAAAATTTCAAGCTCCACAGAGCTCTTCAGTTTTGTGGAACTCAAAAGCTCCTCTCTTTGACCAACAGAAATTGGTACAGTAAAAAAATATTTCTTCATCCACTTTGTCTCATTTACAAACATTTATTTTGCAACACCCCTATGTTAAGTAAATATTGAAGGCCTCTCTCTTATACGCTGTAGCTTGGCATATAATAGAGAAAATTTAAGTACCATGATTATGGCTGTGCAAGTTAGTCTTGGAACCAAGTTTAGAATGCAATTTATTGGTTCTGTCCCATAAATAATCCAGCTACATAACCCACATACTTAATATCTCAGTCTCCATATTTTGAAATCATCTGTAAATTGTTCCCAAGGTTACAAAATCAAAGAACTCAAAAATTAGGAAATTCTAGGTAGAAGTGAAAGACTGAAACATGCATAGTTAGCAACTAAACTGCCTACACAAAGTAATTTTTACTAAGTTACAGTACATTTTTCTGCATTCAAATTTGTTTTATTCATTTGACTTTGCTTTCTGATATGATCTATATTGTAAAGCCCTACAAAGGAGATGTGATCTTTTTTTAAAGAGCTCTTTAGATGGCTTTGAAGTGGGAAATTTTTCACTGATTGTGTTATGGGTACAAAAATTGAAATTTTAATTTGAAAAATTGATTACAATGGATAACTTGGACAATGGATAACTTGGATAGTGTATGTTCCTGATGGTTCTTTATTGACACCTGAACTGCAGATCAGTTGTAAGAAATTACTTCTGTGGCTCTACAGAGAGGAAAATGCCTTTCCTTGAGTGAATTTGATTATTTTTTTTAAAGGTTGCTGAAACCAGTCGAAGTGATACAAGTATCTCATCAGGAGAAACAAAGAACAAAAGCAGCATTCACTTTCTTCCCAATGAGACAAAACTAGTGTCTCAATCACACAACAAAGACTTAAATACCAAAGAAAAAAGTGATCCAGCTATAGATGAGGATGACACAGAGGGAGATTCTTTTTTTGATGATCCTGTACCCAAACCGGAGAGAAACTATGGATGGTAAGTAAACTGCACTCTCTAATGTTTTATGTATATTAGGTTTGGTTTAGATGGGCTATTTGCACATGGCCTCTAGCAAAAGGCATTGTGTAGGTGCACTGTAAAATATCCTGCTTGAAATGCACAGTGCCTTCTGGAGCTACCTTGTTGCACTGGTGAGTAATGTTGACACTTTGGGGATATAGCATATTCCCCCTTCTAATGCCAAGAAAACTACTTTGGCTTGTGGGATTGGAGAAGGGCAGGTGGAGCTGTGGCTCTTCAAACCCCTGCTCTTTCCAGCCCATCTGATGCCATGAGTCCTGAAGATGCTACTGTGGCCAATCTTGAAATAGCTGCATTAAGTGGGAGGGGAGAATCTTTATTTCTCTGCATAACTCAATAAAGACTGGCAGCATCTAACCCACAATACTGGAGTAGTTAAGAAAATATTGTTAGTTCATGCAGACACACACCAGCTTCATACAGTGTAGGTATTAGGAAAGACTCTTGCTCATGGAAGAGCACCCTTTGTACAAATCAGTGTTCATGTCTTATTACCCAGGGAATCCAAGCTGATTTGTTTTTAGTAGGGTAATTGTTCTTCAGGGATATGTCAGTTTTGAGGCCTACATATTTTAGAACACTTTGTAGTTTTGTGATGTCTGATAAGTGAAATTATATTTTGAAGTGCAAGACTGATTAACTAAAAGGTGCAGTGGTGTCAGAGACCACCTTCTCATTCTCTTGATCTTACTGCAGCTGTGAGTAGAGCCATTTCCACTGGGCTGTATTAAAGCAACTTAAAAGTTGTTCTAATATTGGGTGGGTCAGAAATGCACCTGGAGATTGATATAACCGGAGGTTGTCCTAACCATGCCAACTCTCATCCAAGCAGGTGGTGGTCTAAACCAGACTACTATATTTCTTCTAGAAGTTTGATTTGTCTTGCATACCCCAAAGTTTCACCTCATTTCAAAATTACTTGCTTACAAAATCAGGTATAAAAAATATAAAATAAAAATTACTGACTCAGTTTTACCATATAATTATAAAATACATTAATTGGAATATAAATAATGTGCTTACATTTCAGGGCATAATATAAAGTGTGGTATAAATAAGTAATTGTATTGCATTTTTTTTTTTGTCCTGACTTCACTAGTCCTTTTTTATGTAGTCTGTTGTAAAAATCTCTAGATGAGTTAATGTTCAATACCTCTGCATACCCCCAGATGTACACATACCTTGGGTTGAAAACCACTGGTCTAAGCCCTCTTACATTGGCTGTGCAATATCAGATGCTCGCTCTTACACTTGGACAATCTTGGTGTGGCACAAGACAATTTCATCAGTAGACATATTATGATTGAAATAACAGGAGAAAATCAAAGATACTTATTTAGTAGCTAAAAGTACTAACTGATTGTAGTATTGCTTTTCATTTGTAGAGTCAGTTGATTATGATGTCATACATTGGGATAAAACAATAGGTGAGAATCCCAGTGTCAGAGAAACCTAACATGATCTTTAAACTGACAGCTTTAAAAGGTTTAAACAAAACTTTATTAAAGTAATTTGTTCTTCCAATCATTGAATACGAGACAATGCAGGATTACCTTGGCTTTTAACTGACGACATTGCTCATAAGTGAGACTAACACATCCAGTCTGTATGTATTAATTAGCACTCTTGAAAGCTAAATATACAGTTATAACTGCAAATTCTATGGCTAATAGCCTGTTTTTGTAATTTTCTAATTCAAAATTAAAAAAAGAAATAATATTGTGCAATAGTTAGCAAATAGTACAACTAACTTGTATTTGTAAACCTAAGGAAATGCAATAAGAACAATGTTCAGGAATTTTACTATTGCAATACTATATTAGTAAATAAAAACAGGAAAGACCACTGACTTGCATGGTAATAATTATTTATAATTGCCACCTGAAAATGCTTGAAAGAAAAGAAGCCTTAGTTACATAGAAAAACTGAATTGCCTTATACAGAAGAAATCTACATACAGAAAAGAAACAAGGTTTGTCTAATTACATGGATTTTGTTAAAGACCTGTTTCCATATTCATTTTACATAGCTTTTTAGAGTTGTGTATCTTAATTTGCTTTATCACATGCAGATATTGATAGCAATTTTATAGGAAGGCAACTTTGTGTGTGCAAATTTTGGTAAATGAATTGGCAAAATGCTAATTAGTGAAGTTATACAGATTTGGGGATTTATTTTACGTGCAGAGAAATAATCATTGTAATCTTCCTCTTTAGTGGATCAAATTTCATGTGTATATACATGTAACTTGGAGCCATTATAAGTGTTATAATGTCCTCATAAATTTGTCTAAATATACATTAAACTCACCAAAACCATAAAACTAAAACTTAATGCAAAAATCAGATTCTGATCATAGATCACTTCATTTAAATGAGCATAAAATACATTACATGAAACCAGTCATAACTTGGTGAGTGAAGATGTTATCTGGGAATGGTTAAATTAAACTTTGACTGATTATTGCATCTTTTATTTGTAAATAATGTGTTTTAATCTATATTTCATTCCTAAATTTAATGGCAGCTAAACCAGTTTGTGGCAATGAAAGAAATTAATTTTGCTGCAGTCTCAAGCGGCATTCTTTTTGCAACATGACTATTATTAGGTTTGTTGAACAAAACTGATCATAATTCAAAAGCAGGAACTAGTTGATTGTATTTATGCTTGAATTTTTTTTCTTCTTGGCTACCTGGTATTTGTGGGGATAATAAAAAAGGCCTCTTGATAAAAATAGTGATACCGAAGATGATGTAGGAGATCTGTTTGTGATACAAGGCAGGCAGAAATCTGTGAATAGGTGAGAAAATAAATTTCTTATTGCATGTCTTGCTAGACACTTCCAGTAGAAACTTTTTTTAGATTGTAAAGTGAATAGTTCCTTCACCTGATCTTTTGCTGCATATAATATTGTTTCTAGTTGCATACATGTTTAATGGATGGTAAAAGAATCTCATATCCAGTTAAAAATTGTTTCCCTTTTTAGGAAAACAGAGTCCAACAAACAACGAGGAAGCCTTGCATCTCTTTCTGAGGCACCCCCCTTAAGGAGTGGGCTAAGCTCCCTTGCTGGAGCACCTTCACTAAAAGAGCCTGACAGTAAATATAATATTTAAATCCTTTTGCATATTGAGCAGAACATGGGAGAAGTCATTACATTTTGAGAAATTAATGGCATGGTCTATGTAATGTAAAAGAATTGTTTATTTTCTGCAGCCACGGGTACTAATCTGCACTGTCACACTGTGTGAAATGGTACACAACTGAGAGTGCCAACCTCATGGCAGGTGATCAAAAAGCAGGGCAGATACTCCAAGCATAAGTATGTGTGTCCTGTAATTAGATTTCACCATCCCAGTAACAAATGTACTCCTGAAGCACTAAATCTTACAATAGTCACAGACTGTCCCCATGGTCCCTCCAGTCTATTTTGCAACTCTGGCAAGCTGAATTTAGTGGTAAATGGTCACTCCGTGCCAAATATAAAAAAAAGATTAAGGTTGATCCCAGTCCAAAGAAACCAGTCATTTACCCCAGATCAATTTGTACCTCGGACCTCACACCAAAGCTAACGGTTGTAGCCAGTCCTGTAATAAACTAACAAAGGCTTCAGTACGTAACTAGGAGGAAAAAATGAGCATTATTTACAGGTTCAATCAAGAAACACATACACACATGAGCTGTTGTCTGCAGTTCCAAAAGGGTTGTTGTAATCTGTCAGCAAAAAAATGTCTTTTAGGGCTAAACCAGGTTGACTCTGGGGATTTCTGATTTTGTTTCCTAGCTCCAGAGGTAAAAAATGTTCATCTTTATTCCCTCCTTCCAGAATTAACGTTGGTGGGACAAACCTCTTTGAGGGTCTATTAGCCCAATCAGATGATGTTTCACTGTGACCACTTAGCTTTGTTAGCCCTCCTTGATGGGCAGGGGAATCATTCCTCCTATCTGAGATCGCAAATTCAGAGCAGACATTTTCACAGTTACAATTCAAAATTTACATATTATCTTATAGCATGTAATACAGCTGTTAAAATGAAGATTAATGCATACAGCACATAAAAGCATTTTATAGAGACTTACACATCCTTGTAAGTCTAGCACCTATCTTGAACAGGTGAGCTGGTCTGGTTTCCATCTATGAATTTGTTGGTGCTCAGCTGAAAATGACGACTACTTTGGAGAGTTCCAGTGTTATGTAAACTTTTTTTAAACAAAGTTTCACTAACCAATTCTAGTACCTGTAACTGAAATGAAGTTCATAACATTTTTTCTTCTTCGAATGCTTGCTTATGTCCATTCTGTCTAGGTGCGTGTGCGCCCCATGCACAAGTTCCAGAAGCTTTTTGCCTTAGCAGCACCCGCTGAGCCAGCCAGGGAACCTCATGGAGTGGCGCCGGTATATCCACGCCTATAACCCCCTGCTGGCCCTCTTCCCCCTTCAGTTCCTTCTTTCTGCTCATGATGGTTGCTGGAACGCTTGGCTTGTGATCACAAGTGCTTCCTTAACTTAGCTAGTATTTCTTTAGTGTGTAAATAGAGTACCATGTTTTAGCAAATATAACCTGTGCAAATCAGCAGGCAATGTTCAGCAGATAAACTTTTCCATCACCACCCTGGAGTTGATAAGCGTAAGGCCCAGCTCCCCCTAAGTTCCCAGCAAGAGGGGATACTCTATTCCATTTGTTACCTCCCCATCTCTCTTCTCCTCCCTGCCCTCCCCAGTCCCTTTTCAGGGACCCCTCTCACGAGATCCTGCTCAGGAGGTCTCCTCCCGCCTATCTTTGAGAGCAATAGAAGAGTTCATTACCGTTCAGGGGCAGGGGTTTCTACTCCCAGTGCTTTCTAATCCCAAAGTCAAAAGGGGGCCTTCGTCTCATCCTCTATCTCCAAGGGCTCAATGCCCACATAAGGAAGTCAAAGTTCAGGATGGTCATGCTAGCCGCCATCATCCCCCTCCCTTGAACTCAGAGACTGGTACGCCACCCTCAACCTCAAGGTTGCATACTTTCACGTTTCGATTGCCCCGCACCACAGGAAATTCCTGCCCTTTACGGTGGGGAGGGAACACTTCCAGTTTGCAGTCCTGCCGTTCGGCCTATCCACAGCTCCCAGGGTATTCACCAAGTGCATGGTGGTAGTGGCTACCTTCTTGAGGCGCAAAGGCCTGCAAGTATACCTGTACCTAAACGACTGGCTGATCGGGGCAGGTCCAGGGAACAAGTGCTCTCCCACATCGGGCTGGCCAGGGACACCTTCTCCAACCTAGGCCTGATCCTCAACGAGGAGAAGTCTACTCTCATCCCCACCCAGATGATAGAGTTTGTGGGGGCGAGGCTGGATGCCACCTTGTGCCATGCCTCCCTACCGAGGGACAGATTTCTTGCCATGCAGACCATCATACAGCAGCTCCAGTTGTCCCCAATTACTACGGTGAGGAACTGCCTGAGGCTGCTAGGCCACATGGTGGCATGCACCTTCGTAGTACGGCACGCTAGGTTGTGCCTTCGGCCCTTCCAGTCTTGGCTGACCTCGGTATTCAGACCAGCCTGAGGCCACTTGGCCGTGGGAGTCACAGTCCTGCAACAGGTTCTGTCGTCCCTAATCTAGTGGCTCTCAGAGGACTGTGAGAGAGGTGGCGTCCCATTTGCCAAGCCTCCTCCCTCGATTCAGCTGGTGCCGGACACTTCCGACACTGGTTGGGTGCTCACCTGGGAAGCCTGTAGATACAAGGTAAGTGGTCGGCAACGGAGAGAGAGAACACCACATAAATGTCAGGGAACTAAGGGCAGTAGCTCTGGTGTGCAAGACCTTCGTGCCCCATCTGAAGGGCAAATGTGTGTCCATACTGATAGACAACATGACGGTGATGTATTACATGAACCGTTGCAGGGGAGGGGGGACTCGTTCCTCTCCCCTGTCCCGGGAGGTTGTAGCCCTATGGGAGATGTGCATCGCACAGGGGCCACACCTGCAAGTGGCTTACCTCCTGGGGCCCTCCAATACTCTGGCGGATCACCTCAGCATAGATTTCTCATCATGCGAGTGGTCCTTCAAGGAGGAAGTAGCCCATTCCCTATTCCAGAGGTGGGAACTCACCAACTGGACCTGTTCGTGTCTCGAGCCAACAGGAAATGCTCCAAGTTCTGTTCATACAGGGGTCTAGGCGAGGGTTCACTAGGGGACGCCCTGGTAGGGAGGTGGCCAGCAGGTCTTCTCTATGCCTGCCCTCCCTTCCCTGTGCTGCACGATGTGCTTATGAGGGTCAAGAGGTTCAGGGCATCGCCAATACTGATAGCTCTGGCGTGGCCCCGTCAGCACTGGTACACGACCCTAGTGTCGCTGTCAGTGGAGGACCCCATTCCCTTCCTGTTGTCTCCGGACCTGTTGACACACAAGCTCGATCAGAGTTGGCTCTGCCACCCAAATCTGCAGGCCCGCCACCTATCAGCCTGGAGAATCAGTGGCTGAGAGGCAGGGAGCTCCTTTGTTTGGACTCTGTTAAACGAGTACTAGTGGAAAGCAGAAAGCCCTCAACTAGGGCGACTTATCAGGCCAAATGGAATAGGTTTTCTATATGGGCCTCTGGCAAGGGAACAGATCCTGCCAGAGCCCCTATCCCACTCATTCTGAGCTACTTACTCAAGCTCGGCAACAGGGGTTGTCTATCTCATCTCTTAGAGTGCACCTGGCCACCATTGCAGCCTTCCATGAGGGCGAAGGGGGCAGGTCAGTTTTCGTCCATGATATGGTGAAACGATTCTTAAAGGGTGTGGATAGATTATATCCCCAGGTCAGGCAGCCAGTTCCCCAGTGGGACTTGAACCTGGTCCTCTGAGCGCTCACTAGACCCCCTTTTGAGCCGCTAGCCACGTGCTCTCTCTCTCTCACCTGTCTGGGAAGGTAGCCTTCCTGGTCGCCATCACTTGAGCAAGGAGGGTATCTGAGTTGAGAGCTCTGTTCTCGGAACCACCATACCTGCTGATGTCTAGAGACAGGGTGACGCTGAGACCATACCCGGCTTTTCTCCCCAAGGTAGTTTCTCCGTTTCATATGTTTCAGGAAACTTTTTTCCTGGTGTTTTACCTGAAACCACATATCAAACAAGACAGAGAGAGCACTCCACACTTTAGATGTCAAGAGCGTGCTAGTATTTTATTTAGATAGAACAAAACAGTTTTGTAAGTCCACTCAGCTCTTTGTCTCGGTGGCAGACAGAATGAAGGGTAGTCCAGTGTTGGCTCAGTGCCTCTCATCTTGGATTACGTCATGTATTAGAACATGTTATGAAGTCGGGCACTACAGCCCCACTGCTCGAGGCTCATCCTACACGAGCACAGGCCTCTTCGGCGGCCGCCTTAGCACAGGTCCCAATTGAGGGTATCTGCAGGGCAGTGACCTGGTCCTCGGTCCACACGTTCACCAACCACTATGCCATTACACAGCAGGCTAGACAGGATGCGGTACTCGGCATGGCAGTGCTGCAGTCAGTTTCTTCTAGGGTTTCCAACCCTGCTTCCGGGGCGGGGGCAGGGTTTAGCTTGGAATCACCTAGATGGAATGGACATAATCAAGCACTCGAAGAAAAACGGTTGCTCACCTGTAACTGTTGTTCTTTGAGATGTGTTGCTTATGTCCATTCTGAACCCACCCACCTCCCCTAGTTGGAAGTAACTGAAGGGGGAGAGGGCCAGCAGGGGGTTATATGCGTGGATATACTGGCGCCACTCCAAGGGGCTCGCTGGCCGGGCCAACAAGTGCTGCTAAGGGCAAAAAGCCTCCGGAACTTGTGCACTGGGTGCGCACGCACCTAGACGGAATGGACATAAGCAACACATCTCAAAAAACAACAGTTACTGGTAAGCAACCTTTTTTTCATTAAATGTATTTTTTATTGCCCATCAGAATTCCAGCTGCATTGTCATCCCTCAGGAACAAAGGATGCTTTCATATTTATTTTGATATCTTTAGTACCCAGTCTTGCAAACACTCAGTATCACCAATCATATGTATGTCGTTACACATAAAGACAAGCGCCTGTCAGGAATGGTCTAGGCACACTTAATCTTGCCTCTTTGCAGGGAGGTTGACTTAGATCAGAGTTTCTGAACTTTTTTTTTTGTAAAGTACCCCTTTTTAAAAAAAATAAAGTACCCCCAGTACCTACAGTTTTCAGACACACACTATTTTTTTCTACTGTTGCAACACATTTGTTTAAACAATTTAATCGTAGCCAGGCAGGCGATAACATTTTTGGGTGTAAAAAGTTACAAAAATAATAAAACACTGTAAAATCTAAATAAAAATTCAGTTTTCTCCAAA
>CM057847.1:73867320-73877712 GCA_030068395.1 Apalone spinifera | reverse complement strand
CAGCCGAGCTGTTCCAAAAGCCTCTTATGCAAAAACAGCTGCTAATTAATTATGTAAATGAAGTGTGACAATATTCCATTCCATGCTTCATTTGCATAAGCTTTTCCGAGAGAAGGCTACAGTGTAGACATAGCTCAAGTGTATGAAGCTGTGAAAGAATCTCCATACTCTTTCTCCTGTAGGACTTTTGCTTAATGCATATAATAGTTTGAGCTGTAAAATAAAGCTATAGGGCTAACTAGAGTGTATGATTTGAGATTCCTTCATCTGTAAAACTTAAGTTTGAGAATGGAAGGAGGTCACCAGAGTTTGTTTGCTTTTATTAAACTATGCATTTACAAACATAAGCCCAAACTGTGCACTGGGGCATATAATTGGATATCATTTTTCTTAAGAACAAAACAATAAAAAGCCCACAGAATTCTGCACTTCCAGAGAGAATGCTATTAATCCATGGTATGGCTTGTCAGTGTTGAGATTTAATGAACAAAAACCCATGTAGCATGAACAGAGACTTGCTAAACAGTTGCGATTCCTTTTCAACCGGTCTGTGCTGGCTTCCCAAAATGAACTCATGTTTTGTGTTTAACGTGTTTAAAAGTGGGAAACCACAGTACAGTTTAACACACAAAAACAGAATTTCCCAAAAGTGACTTGTTTTTAACTATACTAAACCCACTCTCAGCTTTTCATGCTTTTGAAAATTTATCCTTGAAACGCCAGTAAACACAATGCATGGAACAGCTGAGATTTTAAATGAAAGTCAGGCATTTAAAATCTACATTTTATATAAATGTTCAATCCTTTTTCACTTTGATATTTATAATATATTAAAGCCAGCCATAACTTTGAGCTTCTTGCATTAGGGGGTGTTTTTTTTCAAATATTTTAAATACATTTCAAGGAGATAAAGAAGTACAAGCAAATAAATTGTACAACCAACTGAACAAAAAAAAGGGCATGAATGCAGCCTTTGTTCTCACAAGCCTTGTAAATAAAATGATCCTTTAAAGCTGTTTTGACCTGTATCTTGCATTGGGTTGGATATGGATCCTCACTTTGGAAAGGTGGCCAGAAAAATAGCAAAAAGCTTTTAAGTATGGAAAGAGGAAAGGCGTTTTTAATTTCTGAAAGACTACACTGTCTTGTGGTAGAGTAGTTTGGAAATGCTGTACAGGTCACAGCAGACATAAGTGAGTAAGAAAATCCTGAGATGTGGGAGGAGCTGTCGTGTTAAAAACTAATGAAAGTTGGTCCCTATTTTTTAACTTTTATATAACTCATTTTCTTCAATAACATGAAGAGAAGCATGAAAATAAAATATTTTATGCAGGATAGTTACCAAAAAGACTAAAATTGATCTGGATATCTAGTTGTATGTTCCTAGATGCTTAATTTAGTTGCCTTATTTGAATGCAGAAATGGCCAGTTGTGGTCCAGTTAATCATTTACATACATGATTTTTGCATGCAGTAGCTGTAATTGTACCTTCAAATTAGAGCCAACATTTTCAAAAATAGCTGCCTACTTTAACTTTAGTGAAAATTGGTAGACTTTTAGAACTGTTGAAAATCAGGCAGTTAGAAACCTAACTTTAGACTCTGGTCTTTGACAATCTTGACATTAGAGTATCTGTTGAGTGCTGGCTGTTGAGCATCTAACCATATGTTGTATTTAAAAAGAACCATTGACCATCAAAACTTTTTATTGCATTAGAAAAATTCAAGCAAAGCAATTAAACTACTGAAAAGCTGAAAAACACTCAGGTAACCACAACGGATACTGATAGTAAAATCAGGTCATCTGCATGGCTCCCCTGTAAGAACAGCACGTTTTCTATATTGAACGAGAGTTGCCTCACTCTTTTAAGAACAAAACACTTCCACCACAGTGTCTTGGTGGGCAAGTACATTAATGCAATTGATTGTAAGGACATTCTGTCAGGAAAGATTACTCCTCTTTACCTGGAGTGCTTTGAGGGATGTGATGTGCTTAGGTCTTGTGTACTTCAGATTGCACACATGCTTCACATATCCAGGACCAGAGAACTCTTCCTAGCCATGCCCATTTGGGCTATGCACTCGCCTCTGCTCTCCTCATGCTCTGCACCAAGATATATAGAGGGGTGCCAGACTTCCATCATTTCAAATGGTATATGAGGTGGTGGGGGACACAGTGCACTGACATAGGGACAACACATATCAAAGAACTACAAGGTGAGTAACATTTCTTTCTAGGAGTGCTTGTTTCTAAGGGTAGTGCACGTAAGGTGATTCATAAGCAATGTTTTCCCCAAGATGGTGGTTTCCCAGAGCCCTGCAATACTCAGGAGTGTAGGACTATATCCTTTCAGGAACTGAAATGGTTTGGTACAGGGGGTGGTGGCATCAGGGTTTTGTCCATAGTAGATGTCCTGGGCCAACCCTTCACAGCCCCAGAGGGTGACATTTCCCCTGACTTGGTATAGGATAAAGAGTTCTACTCAGAGAACTTAGATGGGGAGCTTTCCTTGTCCTTGTGGAGTTCCTGTGTCTCCCTTCCTCTGCTCTACCCTGGATCTGCTCACCCTGAGTCTCTGAGCCAGTGGGGGAACAGAGAGGCCATGGAACCAAGCAAAAGGGGACAATCCTATTTTTTTTCAAGGGGTGTCCAGGGGAGTGTCCTTAGACGGAATCCAGATCCACTCACATGGACTTACCTATGAGAAAGTTGTTGAGGTGGAATTCTGCTGGCTGCCTCATGCTCCAGGCTGGTGAAACAACCTACTATGCTTGAAAGGGATGTTGGCTTCCCCCACAGGCCGTGCAAACAGATGTTTACTAGGAAGGGCTTTGGGGAGTTCATGCACCTTTTGAAGCTGGGGCTCTTTGGCATTCTCTCCCTTCCCCCCAGAGAACAGCACAGTGGAAAGGGGTTGAGTTGGGTCCTAAGGAGAGTGCTGTATGTCAAAATATACCAGGTTAAACCATTTCTCATTGTTCACAGGTAAGGCTGCTCAGGCTCCTTTCCAGGCCACAATTGGTAGGAAAGAAGTGAAATGGTGGTGATTTGGCTGCATCTTTTACGCCCTCAATGGGGAGCATGAAGAGAGCAGGGGCAAATGCACAGGTCAGCCAGACTCTGGTAGGAAAAAAATTTTGATTCTGGGTGCACATGCAATCTCAGGTCGCTCGACATATGGATAAACACTCAAAGAAGGCAGCTTATTTTGGGGGGGCGGGTACAAGAGGTGTAGAGTGGGAGATGAGATAGGAAGTTGGTCTGAAACTGGATTTTGAGGTTTGTCTGAGATATGCTTATAACTAAATATCAGTAATGTTAAGCACATCTTGTATTTGAGCAAAGATAATTATATTTAAAGTGAGATTTGAAATTAATCCTAGAAATAGCTGAGAATAGATCTGGAGTGTCCTTGCGGGCATTCTTGATATCCTGTTCCAGGCAAAATTTCTTCAAATCCAGAGGCGTTTGTTTGCATAAGACTGTAGGATCAGTCCTTTAGGGAGAAGTCACAACTGAACGGGAAAAAAATTATTTTCTAGCTAAAGTGCTGAGACAAAACTGCCCTTATTTTTGTTTAATGACCCCAAGACAAGCACTTTCTAAGACACTGTGGTAAAGAACAGGTGAGGAAATACTAGGGAATATGTAAATCTAAGGAAATAAGCCCCACCAGATAACATGCATTTAAAGGGAAGAAGGAAAGTGGTATGCTCCAAATAGCAGCCTTTAGAAAAGGCACTGGTAAACTGGAACAGTCTCAAAATGCAAGTACTGAAATTTAAAAACAAAGTGATTCTGGCAACTGCAGTCCCATATATTGAAATTTTGTCCCTGGTAATATAGGGCAAATATGAAGGTGAAGGTGGGGGATCATGAAACTTGTAGGCTAGGTCTACACTATAGCCTTTTTTCAGAAAAAGGTACGCAAATTGAGCACCGCAATTTGCATAGCTTTTTCCGATTGCTTTTCCGCCATTTGGCCCAGTCTAGATGGAGCCAAATGAAGGAAAAGCCTCCTTTTTCAGAGGAGCCCTTATTCCTTGTAGAACGAGGTATACAGGGTTCCCCGAAAGAGCATGTTTGCTCTTTCGCAAAAAAAAAAAAAAAAAAAAAAAGGGCAGAAGAGCAAATGCGTTTCCTGGATGCGGTAGAGTTTTTCTGGTATACCCGCAGTCTACACATACCCATAGAGGAGAATGGAAATTCTTTCTACAAGGAATAAATTACATGAATTTATAAAGAATCGAACTTCCCAGAAATGTCTGATTGCATAATTAATCAAATATATTTGTTTTAGTAATATATCTGATAGTGTGTCAGAATCCTGCACTCCATTAAAATAATCATTGGCACTGAAAATCAGTGACCAAAGATTGTGTTAAAGGCGAAAGTATCAAGCTGAGGCAGTCTAAGGCACTGCAGATATGTCAGTCCCAGTCCTATTTAAATTTGAATGTGCTGGAAAAGAAATTAAATGACATAAAATTCACAGGTGATATGAAATTGGGAGGCGTGACAAACACCTCTGAGGTCACAAAAATGAATACAGTGCAACACAGATAAACTTGTTTCTGACCATGTTTCTGACATGCAAACAGATCTTGGAAAAATACAAACTTAATACTGTACAACTGGGGGAAAATCCACTACACACGTTAATTGGGAGGAAGACATGGGTGATATGAGAGAGCATATTCAACATAACTTTAATAGAACAACATAAGAAGGACTAATATACCTACAGGCATATCAGAATAGAAAACCCATTTTATCTTGCTCTAGTTCAAGGGAATGTAAGTACTGTGTTCACTTCTATGCATGATATTGATGGACAATCGTATAGTGACAAATGACTGGGAATTTAGAGAAGAATTACAAAAATGAGTAGGAGGATGAAGGAAGGGATGGATTTATCTGTGACATGGAACTCAGAGGGAGTATAACAGCCAGAACCCAGGGAAGGATAACTACTTAAGGCAGTAAGAATGAGACAAATTTTAGAAGCACAGATCTATGCTGAAAAATGCCCAGAAGTGGGGTTTATATTTGACTGTGGAATGGCTTGCTGAAGGCCACATTTGGGATATGTAACCTTTGTTTGGACAAAGCACTAAACATATAAAGGACAATCCTGTATTGGCAGGGCCATGCACCATCAATGTGCACGTCTTGCAAATCTTCCACCTCGTGATTGCAATAAATGCTGTAACCCAGTTGTGGGTCTGAGGCCTAATAGTGTGCCAGGGAGCAGAGCACGTTCCAGGCTCCTGCAGTGTGGACAGTTAGTGTATCTATGGGTGCCTCTAGGCTGCTGTTAAGCTCGTTTGCTGAAGGCAGACATAAAGCTGCCACATCCTAGGCTAATCACCTGAGTATGTACCCATAGTCCCAAGCAAACTTGAATGCTGGCAGCTAGACGGGGCTGCTGAAACTGCACTATTTTTAGTTTTAGCTTAGATATGCCTAGTAAGGATGTAGAAGTGTAACCGTGTACACTGTTAACCAATGAGCTTATGCTCATCAGTTAATCTTCACGGTTACACACAGGCTCCTGGTATGCACAGAGAGCCAGCTTAAAAGCCTGCTCCCCGCATGCACCGGTTCCCAGGGAGCTAACTGTTGCCCTGTGTGTAACCATGTAACCCCTGAATATTGCAGCGGTTGCACAGTTACTTAAACACATTTTAACATCACTAATGCCTACAGATGCAGCAATCACACCTCCAGTTAGCAGCGTAGACATAGCCTAAGGCACAGTTGCCTAGGGTTTAAGGACCTCATGACTGCCTGCAGTAATCATTATACAGGTGTAACTTGTTCTTTATCACAACCTCAGTCATGCCTTCTAAGCCTAGCTGCTGGTTAGTATGGGAAGGACCATGGTGATGTCCCCACAGACTGATATCAGAGGCAGTGCTGACCAGCGGCTCCTGCCTTTTGGGCTTTGGCTACACAAGCAGCTAAACTGAGGTTATCTCTTCAAGTGCACTGGAGAGGGAATGGCCTCTTTGACTCCCCTTCCTTCACTCACTGTGCTTGCAGAAGATGGTTGTGCTGTGATTATTAAGATTAGAATGGTGCTTGACTCAGATTCAGGGCTGTGTGATATTTATAAGGCAAGCTGCTTTGGGGGATTAAGGAAAGGAGGTATCTAACTTTCCCTCTCTTGTCACTCACCAGAGCACTGGGTCTTTATCCAGCACTGATCATTCATCTTGACTCCCCAAGAAGAAAGCTATGATGAGTATTTTTGCCAAAGGAACATAGCTTTGGACTGTAACTATGAAACCTGAATGCAAAATGGGGTCACAAATATAGGCCAACTGCGCGCACCTCATGGAACAGGAAATCTTGCAGAGCGCTTTTCTTTCACGCTGCTCCTCTTCCATTGTGGTTTCCTATATGTGGTTTTTGAATTAAAAAAAAAGGATGTAGCCTGACTCATAAAGTTGTGTAATAACATGGTTATTTGTAGCTAGCCCAGAGCTGGAGTGGCTGAGGGAGCTGAGCTGGTTCTATGCAAACTAGAGAATCCCCAATTCTACAGTCCCTCTGTCACTGGTATTAAAGCACACTGCACTTCGGAGTCCTTCAGTCCATGTTAGTCTCTAAGGTGCCACTGGACTGCTCGTTGTTTTTAAAGTTACAGACCAACACAGCTACCCCTCTGAGACTTGGTCCCTCCTCAGTGCACCCTGCTAGGCCAGGCCTGGCTTCCTGCACATCAGTCTGAGTGGAGCCTGGTCATACAACCACCTGGAATTGCATCTCCAAGGGTGCCCTGCCCCCCTATTTTACACCTATATTAAAGCAACGCCTGACCTTTGTAAGTCCTTTCACTCTGGAGTGTGACCAGTGAGGTAGTTAAAACAACTCAAAAGCAGCTTCTTCAGAACAAAGCATTATTCATTCGCTAAAGGTGGAAAGCATGGAGAGCAAAAGATAAGATCCAGGCAAATAGGCCTTTGATTGTTTTCTCTACACATTACTCTTCCTTTGCCAGTTTTGTAGTTCTGCTCAACCCAGCTAACCCTCATCTCTGGCTGGGTGAAATACTATCCTGCTTACAGCATGATAAGTGTCTCCCCTTGCCATGCCAGCCTGTCAGCTCTTGCTATCACTTCTTGGACTGTTTGTGGTCATTGACTCAACCGCCACCCTTTTCTAAGCCCAGGGCTCCTCTAATGTTCCAGGGTTCCCTTTGATTTCTTTTCAGCGTTGGCAAAACAGCTGTCAGCAGGGTTGGAGCCAGAAGAGTCATTGCTTCATGGCTGTTAACTTGGCTTCACTTTGGAGGGTTCATTGGGATGCTCCTTATCTAGGAAAGGTGTTTGATATTGCTTTTCCCGGGTGGTTCTTTGAACAACCCATTTTGACCTCACATTTGCATACTAACCAGCTAGCAGACATTCTGCTATCACTAAGGACATGTCTACATTTCTACTGATGTTTGTATAACATGTCACTCAGGAGTATGAATTAGCCATAAGTAACACCAACTTAAGCGCCGGTGTGGACCGTGCTATGTCAACAGGAGAACCTCGCTGGGAGTGGATCAGTAACGTCAATGTGAGAGATCTCTGACAGAGAACAAATTCTCCACCACTCAGGCTGTGTGAATACTTAAAATGCTACAGAGACACAGCTGTAATGCTTTGGTGTAGATGCTCATGACAATGACAGGAGATTACTTCTGTAGACATAGCACTGCCTATACAAGAAGTTAGGCTGGTATTGCTATATTTCTCAGTGGTGTGGGTTTTTCATGCCCTGGAGAGAGCCAGCCATGACACTGTATGTTTTCAGTGGGGCTGGTGCCCCTGGTATGCACACTACAAGTGCTACAGTGGAGGTGCTGCTATAATGTAGGCTGTTATTTCAGGGCTGTAAGGGGTTTTCTCACCATTGTAGTAAACCACCCCTTTGAGAGATGGTAGCTTGGTCAATGGAAGAATTCTTTTGTTGACTCTAAGCAAACCCTGTATGACATAGCTAGGTCCACCTAAATTTTAAGGCATAGACCAGGTATTAAACTCCTTCTGATGCTGCCGGTGGGGTTTTAGGGAAGTCAAGTGAAACAACAGAATCAGTCTCTCTAGGAACCTGAGATTCCTTTTCCCTCCTTGACAGAGCTTATTTGCAGCCTTAGGCCATTTCTACACTATAGACATATGTCATCTCCATTTATGTTGGCATACAGCCTCTGCACATTGTTTGTGCATAGTTGGGTCCTTGTGTACTCTCTGGGAGTGCGGTACATGAAGGATCAGTATCCCAATGGGCAATTCACGATTGTCTAGTGCACTGTTTTTGGAGACGTTTTAGCAATGTTTGATGGGGCAAAAACAAATCGCAGAGGATGAGGGGAGCATGGAGTCAAGTTTGCAGTTTGCAACTGTCTCCATCCCATAAAACAGTGCAGTTGAAAAGCTGAAAGTTCATCTCTCTCTCTCCAACAGCTGTTCATCGAATAAAAGATATTACTTCGCCCTCCTTATCTCTCTCCATCCCATAATGTTATCTGTATCTCATAATGTTCATGCCTTTTCTTCAAAATCCCACATAGTCCTCCTCACTGTCCATGATCTCTGACAAAAGCATGCAGCCTACACAACTCTGCATTCTTGCCATAAGTGTTACAAGCATAAGGTGCATGATCCTGGAATATTTGCAGAGTTGCAAGAAAAACCAAATGAGTAAGCAAAATGATGATTCTTTTGAGGATAGGTTGTTGTGACACAGAAGAAATTCAAGATGGCTGGCATTCAAGGAGCAACTACAGATGGTGGAGTGCACCTTCTAGGCCTGAGAAATAGAGCATTGACTGGTGGGATTGCATCATAATGCAGGTTTGGTATGATGAACAGTGGCTGCAGAACTTTTGGATGTGAAAGATTGGATCTGTGCACCGAGATCACCCCAGCTCATCAGTACCAGGAAACCAAAATGATTATTGTGTGGACAGAGGAGAAGCAAGAAACAATTGCTCTGCAGAAACTTACAATGCCAAGTTGCCACCAGTCAATTAGCAATCCATATTAAGTCAGAAAAATCCACTGCTGAGGCCATTGTGATGCAAATGTGTAGGACCATTAATTCCCTTCTGCTACACAGGACTGTGGCACTTGGCCATGTGGGAGAGCAATAGATGGCTCATACAGTCCTATTTTGGTAGCAGACCATTGGCCACCAAGCAGGTCAACAGAACAGGTCACTTTTCTTTGGTTATGCAAGCATTGGTGGATCACGATTGTCTCCATTAAAAACATCTATACTGGGTCAGACCAATGGTCAGCCTAGCTCAGTATCCTGTTTTCAACAGTGGTCACTGGCAGGTATTTCTGAGGGAATGAACAGAACAGGTAATCAAGTGATCCATCCTGCATTTCCCACTTCCAGCTTCCAGCAAATAGAAGTTAAGGACACTTCAGAGCATGGTTTTGCATCCCGGCTCATCCCGGCTAATAGCCATTAATGGACCTATTCTCCATGAACTTATCTAGCTCTTTTTTTGAACCCTATTATAGTCTCAGTCTTCACAATATCCTCTGGCAAAGAGTTCCACAGGTTGACTGAGAGTTTTGTGTGAAGAAATACATCCTTCTATTTGCTTGAAACTTACTGCCCATTAATTTTGTTTGGAGATCAGACTACTAGTTCTAATAACACTTCCTTATTTACTTCTCCACACCAGTCAGGGAAAGTGCATGATGCACAAATCTTTATGAACAAAGCACTTTTTCAGAAAGCTGCAAGCAGGAACTTTCTTTCCTGACCAACATATTGCCATTGAGAATGTTGAAATAACATTACTGGTCCTGGAGAGGAACCTACGCCCTTGTTCATGAAGCCATACACTGGCCCCCTCGATAGTACCAAAGAAAGATTCAACTATCTGCTCAGCAGATGCAGAATAAAAATCAAATAAGTTTTTGGTCATTGGATAGGATACTGAAATTGTATTCTCACAAGATTGGATCTCAGTAAAAAAGAAATCCAACTGACTTTCTGGTAGCTGCCTGCGGTGTCCTTCATAATATCTGTGGGAAAAAAAGTGGGAAAAGTTTCTACCAGGATGGAGGGCAGAAGTGGAACAGCTGTTTGCTGAATTAGAATAGTCAGACAAAAAGGCTATTAGAAGAGCTCACTATTTTAACAGTGAACCAGAGCTGCATGTGGTGTTGTGTACTCCACCTGGAGCTGGTTTTTTGTGGCCTACTAGGAATCATGGTGATTGCTGTAAAAATATAACCTTATCAATGCATGTATTAATATTGTCTGTGATGATCCTATGAATTGTGTTGTGTGACACTGTGAAGTAACAGTTGCTTTCAAGATTGCTGAGCATTCAGCAGCATATGTTGTGAACTAATCAAGATGAATTATGTT
>CM057847.1:73839911-73857441 GCA_030068395.1 Apalone spinifera | reverse complement strand
GCAGTTAAAGACTTGGGTGACACACACACACACACACACTGCCCTGACTGTCGGATGTCAGTCTTCTGGAAATTTCTCTAGTGATGAGTCAGCAAGTGCCTCAGCTAGCAATTTAAACTCTTGAAGGCAAGTTATCCAGACCTTTTTAATTAAAATGTCTAACTTCAGTAGCTGCTGCTTAACCTCTTTCTGAGATACTATTGAAATGGAAAGAGTGTTATCATATGATATTAACTACATCATCTGTTTTTCCAAATACAGAACAGGAATATTGAATACTTCTGCCTTTTCTACTTTGTTATTGGCAATTCTATCCTTTCCATCTAAAAATGGACCAAATCCTTTTTATTATCCCTAATGCTACATAGATATCTTATTATATTTCTGCCTTCCTATCAATTTTCTAAAATTCCTAGCTTCTGATGTATATTCATTATTGTCAACTTTCCCTTTCTTCCATTTGTGTTATATTATTTGTATAGCTGCCTTCTTTTCCTTTCTTACTCAGATTAGTTTTTTAACCAGGATGGCCTCCTTCTTTAATTGTGGGATTGTCTCTTTTTAGACACCTAGAAAAGTGTTCTCAAACTATTCCCAATTATCTCTTGCATTTTTCCCATTAAATTCTTTCTTCTATCTGATTTCTCTCATAAGGGTTTTCAGCTTTGTGAAGTTAGCCCTTTTAAAGCACCAAGTGTGGGTGTGTGTCTGTTACTTGTCTAGAGTTTATTCTATTTGCACATTATAAATGTGATCAAGTTATGATCACTTTTACCTAAGCTACCTTTAATAGTTAGTTCTGTGATCAGTTCCTCAGTATCTGTCAAAATGAGGTCTAATATTAATTTCCCCATGTTGGCTGCAACACTTTTTGAGTTAGGAAATTATCATCCTTAATATTTAGAAATTCCAAATATTAGTACTGGCAGCATAACACCTTCAGCATGTGCCACACAAATTGAAGCCCCTATGATCACAGAGCTTTTTTTTTTTTTTAAACACAATATATCAACTAATACTCTGTTTTGTGCTTTATTTGTTAGGATGTTGATCCATAAGCATTCAGGATAAACTTCTACTGAATAGTCAGTGATTTGAAAACACATAACACCATGCAGTGCCACTCTCCTTCCCCTTTTGCCCACTCCATTCTTCCTAAATGGAAGAATAGGCTATAACCATTGATTTAACACACCGATCATGTTGAATAATCCCATCATGTTTCAGTAATATCAACTAGATAAAATGTATGCTCATGAATGTTTGTCCCCAGGCTCCTACCATTGGTTTATAGACAATTCAGTAAATTCTTCTAATCATGTCCTCTGGTTCCTTGATTAATTTTGTTGTCAGTATGTCAATTTTGTGTTAGATGAGTGCTCATTTCTTCCCTCTTTTGTGGTTAGTTTAATCCCTTTCTAGCTACTCTACCCAGCCTGTTCCTACAGAGATTAATTCCCCTTCTACTGAGGTAGAAGCCATCCAAACTATACAGCTCCTTGTTGCCACGGAAGATGGACCAATGTTTCACAAAACCAAACTCTGTTACCACTTACCTAGCCAGATGTTCACTTCCAGAATCATCTGCCTTCTCCTCACTTGTGGGACAGGAAGGATCTCAGAGAAGGTTGATTAGACAGTCTTCTCCTTCAGCATACTTCTGAGTTCCCTGAAGCCATCTATCATCTATGAGATATTCCATCATGCACTGTCATCAGTGCTGATATGAACGATCACCCAATATGCAACCTTGCCCATCAACTTCAGAAGCCTGTCCAGACAACTCATGTTTTGACTCTGGGAAGGCAACACACTGTCTTGTTGTCTGCGTACCCCTTGCAGAAAGTTCTTTCGTTTCTTATGAGTATTGAATCCCCAACAAGGATTGTCTGTTTTCTTTTGACAATTGGAGAATTCTTTGTGTGCAAGTTTTTTTTTTAATGATTTGGGCCAAGATGCAATCCATATATCTCTTCATTTCCTCTGACCCACTTGATAATGAGAGATATTTTCCATAATTTCCATGTTGAAGAACTATTTTGATTGGAAACTTCTGGTTGTGTGAAATTCATTCAGGTCTTTTCTCTGGTGGTCACAGTCTGCACATTCTTTTCTGTCTCCAGTTATGTATGAAGCAGTTATGAACTTTGCTTACTTTTGGTTACAAACTTTCAGTCTCCCCTCTCCCAATCTTGGTGACCAGCTCACATTTTTCTTGAAACTGGGGTAATGATGTTTTCAGAACCTGGCTGACTAGAACACTTCTGCTTCTTGACAACATTTCTATCTATCCCTCCAATCTATGTATCTTTTCCTCAAGCACAGCCACCAACTTGCACTTCGTGCACAGGAAGTCCCTTCTGGCTAAAGGCAGGAAAAGAAACATGGCAGATCCATTGCAAGTCACCAGAACTGTTCTGTCACTAGCCATCTTGAAATTATATATGGAGTCTCACAAACTTCTGATCTAAAGTCCCTCCAAAACTCTTCAGTTAACTGCCTCTGTACAATTGGGGCATTCCAAGAACCAGATTTCTTGTAGAAACAGAGTAACCAGAAATCAGGTTGATGTATTCAATATGTTTGTCTAGAAGTGTCCTATTTGAGGGTTTAGATTAATTATGAGAACCTTTGAGAAACTACTAGGGTACTTATTTCAATAAGGCATGAAATACAGACAGAAGGGGAAAAAATACCACAAGGTTCATGCTCTGACTAAACCACCAAAAATGTGGAAATTATGAATTGAGTCAATTATTTTATATGTAACTCTCTCGCAGTGCCTGAAGTTTGCAGCATTATATGGAAGCTTATTTATACACTGGACATACTGCTAGTCTGGTATTTAGGCATGATTAGGTAAATTAAAGATGACCATCTAGCAAAACTGGCTTGCTTTTAGGAAGTTTAGTTTTTACTATAATTCTTTTGGTAAACTATAATATGTTGTTTGTCTTTTCACCTGAAATATTTTGGAATTCAAATTTCTGACAAAAAATTTTAAAAAAATCTGTTGACAAGTTAGACAAAACTTGTTTTCCTACAATTTTTTTTGCTCTACTGAAGTGTTAATGATAAGTGTGAAGACTCATAGACTGTTTCTTTAAATCTGTTTCAGGAAACCAGGCACTATGGGAGCTGGAGAATGTTCTAAACTATAGTTCTGCAGTGAAGAAGATTGAGAAAGAAAAGCTTTAGAAATAATAAAGTTTTCCCAACTTTGACACTTCCTTTTTCAGTGTAGAAAAAAAGAGAGACTTTCTGTAATTCTTTATCATTGTCACATAGGTCACTTCCTATTTTCCCATTCATACCGTGTTTGCTCTTACATTATTTTTTACCTTTCCATGCAAATGGTACATGCATTGGCAACAGAATATTGACAATGTGAAGAGATTTTGCAACCAGAACAAAATATCTAGCATCTCTTGAGCTAAGAACAAGAACTAAGCCTGGGGTCAACAGTGCTGCTAACCCTCCACCTCATTTGCACCTCATTTCTCCATTCACCTCCACTCTTCCAGAGAAGACCCACAACTCTTTCTTCTCTATCCCTAGAAAACCCTTGCTGAACAGCTGATAAGGGCTCAGCTTTCTCTGTCTCCTTTGAGATTTAGATGAAGTAGTCTGAGCTAAACCCTAATACTGAAGACCTAGCTAAGTCCCTCTCACTTCCATGGGAATTAGAAGTGCCCTCTGCTATCTGATGCTACCCTGAAAAAGGAAACCCCTCCCAACCCTTCCAAAAGTATGGGTCTGTAAGGGCCACAACCCTTCCAAAAGTATGGGTCTGTAAGGGCCAGGATAGATTTGGGAAGGACAAGAGCACAATGTTTCAGAGGTGTAGCCATGTTAGTCTATAAATGGAAAAACTTAAACAACAAATAGTTTTGCAGCACCTACAGACTAATAAAAATGTACGTGGTATCATGAGCTTTTATAGGCATAACCCACTTCTTCAGATGAATGGAGATTAAGGGGTCCAGTTTTAAAATAAATAGCACAGAATGGGGATGAAGGGGAGAGAAGGAAAAAGAAAGAAAAAAGGGAAAGAAATTGTCAGTTAGGCTACATCTACAGTAAAGGGTTTTTGCACAAAAACAACTGTTTTTGCGCAAAAACCCGCCAAGCATCCACACCTCAAGCACTTTTTTGACCAAGTAAATGTACAGTAAATCAAAAGAACAGAGGGTTTTTTGCGGTTTTGGTATTCCTCTTTCTATGAGGAATAACTCCTTTTTGCGTAAAGAGTTCTTGTGCAAAAACGTGTGTGTGGACGGGCAATGTGTTTTTTTGCAAAAAGAGCCAATCGAAAAAAAGCACAGTTGCTTTGGTGGCTATTCTGTGAATAGCCATCAAAGCTTTCTTTCAAGAGAGCATCCATGCAGTTTGGACACTCTCTTGAGCAAAAGCGCATTGCTTTTGCGATGTGCTTTTGTAGTGTGGACACATTCTTCCACAAAATGCTTCTTGGGCAAGAAGCCTGCAGTGTAGACATAGCCTTAGTGTTCATGCTAAATGAAGCTGATAAGAATACTTAGTACCCACTTTAAGTAACATTTGTTTGTTTTTTTTAAGTCATTAGAATGTGGAATGTAGTGGTCCATCCAGCCAATGTCGTTGTTTAGACTTGTTGTAGGAATCAAGCTTGTAAATGAAATTAAGTTCTGTAGTTTCTCTGTCGAGCTGACTTTTGAAATTGGTTTGAAATAATATAGTGACTTTGAGATCCATTAATGAGTGCCCAGGCAAGTTAAAATGTTCCCCAACAGATTTCTGTGTTTTGCCTGTTCGGATATCTGATTTGTGTCCATTAATTCTTTCTCGTAGAGACTATCCAGTTTCACCAATATACATGGCAGAATGTGTGTGTGTGTGACAGACTAAGAGTGAGAGAAAGGAAAGGTTGGGGGTAAAAAAAGAGAATTTGAGCAATTTGAAAATAACGAGCAGCACGTAGGAGGAGATAGGGCTATATTGGGTGATGAGAAAAAGAAGGTTCTGGAGGCCAATGTGGAAAAGGGAGGGAAATGACTGAAAGAACACAACAGAAAAGGGAAGGAATGGAATGGAGGGAGAGAGAAAGATAGAAAACTGCACTATAGAAAAATAAGTTTGAGAGGAAAAACAGAATAAGGAGATGGTCAGAGGAGAAAGGTAAAAATATATCTGAAAGAAAGCATAGTTACAATATGATGTGTTAACTTAAATATAATAAACTAAATATATCTGTGTATTATTTAAATTCTACGCTCTTAAGGAATGACCGCTTGTGATGGGTACCATTTTATGTATATCAATATATGTCAATCTAAATGTAAATGAATTCAAAACATAGGATGGTACAAAGTAGAGGACACGTGCAGAAGTTTTCCTAGAATAGCAAAAAAGCCGAGGATTTGTCCAAGTTATGCTGTGGATTTCATCTACATAACATGCACTATATTTTTCTTATACTTTATATGCTTTTTGCTCAGTTAGTGGTAGCAGACAACTGACAGGTGGTAGATTTGGCAAACCACAGTAACCATATTAGCAAAATGAGAGTAAGTTTCCTTTCGAGATGAAATAGACGTATAAGATTGTGTGGGGGCATCATTTGCATAAGATGCAGATTTTCAGCAAGCTGCCTTAAAAAGAAAAAAACCCTCTCCTTATAACACTTTGAAGAAGTCTGGGGTGTCTGCTGGCACGGCTGTCTGGACTTAATAAATGGGTCAAAAGAAGATGTGCAGTGGTGGTAAGGCAAACTAATTACGTTAGCCAATGAAAATGGATTTAATTCTTCATTTTCAAAAAATGCTTTTTTTTCTGCTAATTGGGTCTATTACAGACTAAAAGGAAAAATTATACTTTAATTAGGGAATATTATAATACAGAAAAAGAATCAGCAATGCTTTGTATAGTGTCCAAGTTGAACATCTGACCAGTCTACTTAATGGGCAATAACCATCCCTCTTATTTTTAATAAATGTGTTTAGGGCTCAGATTGTATCCACCACTGACACAGATTCTTTGTGTGACCTTGGGAAAATCGTGGAACTTCTCTAGATCTGTTTTTTAATCTGCAAAAATGTGATGATGATGATACTTAATTACCTTTCAGGGTAGTAGTATCATTGCTTTGTAAATGCTTAGAATGTGGGCCACGTCCTGAAGAAAGATGATGATTAGGCCCATTATTAGCAACAGAATTCTTTATTTGAAAATGAGCATCTGGATTGAAAACTAGCACATTTATTTTGAGTGATGTGTCTAGTTTAGAAAACTATAAATCGTTATCATATCCTACTTACTCTACTCATGTGAGTAATCCCATTGAAGCTGATCAGACTATTCACACCAGTGAGGTAAGCTGGAATTGGTTTTGTGTAATAAACTTAGCTTTGTAAGAATCACAATCATTTTTTCACTCCCAAAGTTTTCAAAGGTTTTCTAATGGCAAGAAAAAAATGTTAGAGCCCTGATCCTGCAATGTGCTCTCTGAGGCAGGGTCTCATGGCAGGACTGGGGCCAAAATTTTAATATACCAAGCAAAATAATTATGAATCAAGGGTTAGGATTAGTGTTATTAATAGATATTAATAGAAACTGCTTTTCTCTCTAGTAAGTTCTTCGAAGATATGCAATGGTATAAATAACTGTCTATATCTCATTTTACAAATACCTTGTAACAGGTGGGATTTTAAAACCATTCTGTAACAATCTATTAAAAACATTTTCATAGCACATGCTACTTTAACATCCAGTGTTAGTGAATGAGGAGGTTAAACGCTATAGTATGGTACTTCAGAAGCAAGAGAATTAGAAATAAAACTAGCATTTCTATCTCCAGAACAATCTGAAAACAGCATTATGAGCCTGATACAAAGCTCAGTGAAGTTACTGAAAGTCATCCATTTGCTTCAGTGAGTTTTACATACAGTATCTTTGGAAATGCAAGTTATTCATTAGATAGTAAAACAGAATTAACAACATAAAGAAAAAATATTAGCAAATAAGATCTTACAGAAAATCTTTTCTTAAACAAGCAGCATAGATATTTTATTGTTTAATTTGTTCTTAATAAAACAAATTTAACAACTTTGTAGCTGGCCTACAGGGACCTCATTTACTTACAATATAGTGAGATTTTAATGATGAGTGTGTTTTTATACATAATGAAACAAATACATTATATACAGTAGATTAGTTGACTATTTATTTTTGTTTGCAAAAAGTAGAAAGCACCCATCCAAAAGCTCTGGACATCCTGCTTGTGATGTAAACATACAAAACCAAAATGCAGTATGCTCAGCTCGTGCATTCTACCACATCGTAGGAATTAAATATTACCCCTTGTCACACACTAAACAATATCTTCAGGGAGTAGCTGCTTGCACAGCCCACGCAAGCTCATGATACCATCTACATGTTTTATTAGTCTATGAAGTGCTACCAGACCATTTGTTGTTTTTATTGAACAATATCTCACTCTATCTACCACTCTTCAAAGGTCTGGTGAAACTGATTGGCCCTGGAGCATGCCAGAGAAGTCGCTAAATCAGGCTATTTTAGAGTCCTGCAGCCCTTTTGAATTCTGTTTACCTGTTAGCCACTTTCTCTATTATTTCAACAGTGAATTCTTATCAGTACCTCTACCACAACTGTGGCAGAGCTTCATAGGAGAGACATCTCTCAGGTGGACTGGCTTTAGATCATTTAGGGCTATATCATTTAAAATTGGCATCTTTAAATCTAAGTGTAAGCTAACAAGTAACCAGTGCAGATACCATTGAACTTATGTGCTTTCTATTACAAACCAAGTAGCCACCTTCTGCACTACTTTCAGCTTATAAACTGATGTATGATGCAGTCTCATGAGAAGTGCACTACAGTAATCTAACTTGAAAGTACAAAGGCATGGACAGTAGGAGCAATTCCATAAAGTCATGCCTATCTGGCAAAGCATTGATGGTAAAATACTTTTGGAACCATTGCTCCCACCTGATTTTCTAAATGCAGCTGTTGACTGAATAAAACCCTGTTATAAACTCGGTGACTAAGCACAAATGAATTTAGAGACAGATATAATCACTGCCATTTTTTCCAGTTGTTTTCCCCAGCCTAACAGCATCACTTCTGTCTTAGATGAGCCTCAATCCAGACATGTTGATCTCTTGCATGCCTCAGTCTCCCCGAGACAGTGGGTCAGACTCTCAGCTGTTTTATGACTTCAATAATCTGTCATGTGCCTATTCAACTGGAACTGTGGGCTATGCTAAACAGTGATAAATGGCTAAATTTAGCCCTGAAAGACTCTACTGAAGACAATTGAGACAAACCAGAGATTAATTTCACTGCCTTTTTGTTGGACATGCATATTCACACACTAAAAACTGAAGGACATTTTTATCAGTAATAATGAAAATGTGTGCATGCATATATAAGGAAAAACAGATTTAATGTGAGAGCTAATGAAAGAGTATTGTGCTTGTGTTAGGAATGTTAGCAAAGAATTGGATTCTACTATATCATTCCAATCAGAGCCTTTATTTCTGATATTATGGAGAAGGGCACCTGAGAAACAAATTAAGGATAGTAATTGTAAATTGTTATTGACTTTTTACATACTAGTTTCAATCAATTATTTAATGCTTTGATATCATTCAATATGTTTGATTCTGTAGGTATGTTTATATGTCTGGCATCTATACAATTGTTACAGTCAAAGAAACTCAGATAGGGAACCAACTTTATTGCTATGTGTTCAGCTTCCACAAAGAACTGTGTTACACTCAACATCTAGCATTTCTCCAAGATCTAACATCCTTCTGATTTCAACAAAATTTGTAAGGCTCACCATCATCTGGTGACATCTAATAATATTACAAACTATGCCAACGTTACACTCAGGACATTGAGTAAATCATTCATATTTGAGGGATTTATTTTTTGTTTAATTTCTTGTTACTAAAAACATTTGAATTAATATAAGTGAATACATAAAATACATGAAAATAAACACATATTATTCATACAACATAAAATCAAACCCTTCAAAGTCTAATTAGAACAGATGTTAACATTGTGCCTGAGCTATACATATATAAATAGAAAAAGTCTGTACAAAAGTAGGTGACAAAGATTTTCCTGTTTTGTCTATACACTACACATTTTGAGTATATTTCATGTACCCAATTTTGAAAATTTAGAATCCAATATATAGTAAGGACTTACGTGTACTTTAGAACACAATTACTGCTCAGTTAAGTAACTAAGGTAGGAACTGATCCTGCAAATACTTAGATGTGTTTAACTTTATAGATATAGTCAAAAACTTCATTGACTTCAGCAGGACTCTCATATACATAAAGTTAAGTACTTGCAGGATAGAGGCCATAAGTCATTATATGTTCTAAGCACAATAAAATTATTCAATTAACAATGAAATCATTTAATGAGATACCAGCCTCATCTCTATTGTTCTAGTACTAACAGAACTGTTTAAACAAAACTATCAAAATTGTCAGTTTCTAACTAAACAAATAACATCCAGATTGTCATCTACAATGCACCCATGGTTGAATTTCTGTGTTTACATGCAAAAAAGATTTTTGCTGTTACTTGTTAGGAGGAAGTGGTGATCATTTGAATGTAACCTATACTTATAACTAACGCTACTATTTCTTGTTTCTCAAGTTCCTAATATTCAAGTGCATTTTTACTGAAGTTGAACGAATACCTACTTCTTCTCTGACTGAAGTATCAAACATTTTTCTGCACTGGTGAGTAATGAAATAAAACAAGGCTATGCAAGAATCTGAATGGTAGTCTGACCTAATCTGTTTAATCTTCTTACATTTGGAAAGTGTAAGAAGAGGAGTTGTGATTACTTTTAGCAATGTTTGGAAGTTACTTACTGATTTCATTGAAGTATAAGCAATCTTCTTGCCTTTCAGAAATCTATCTTCCTTATCCATATTTACTATTAACCCACCCAATAAGACTCTTCCATCTATATGGTTATAATTCCAAATTATTCACTGGTTTACCTTTGCATCTTATTAGTACTTTTGACTAACGTATTGGAGGATAGAGAAATGAAATATACCAAGGAAAATGCACTGGAGAAATGACACAACTGAAAAACTTCTTATGGGATTTGTACCATATATAACATATAGAGTGTATGTGCATATATGCTTTATAATATATAACTACAAAAGAACTTAAAATTTTAGTGGCTCCATTTGAAAATGTATCCCTGATAATTACTTAGTAAATGATAGAAAAATAGAAGCAGGCATACTAACCAAATGCCTCTTAAGAGGCCACTATAAAGAATTTTGCTTTTTGCTTATATAAGGGCTGAATTAGTTCCTATTGCAGTCAACGTGAAGTGAGGCAAGACTTTGAACTCAGAGTTAAATACTGCAGTCCTTATTCACCCCCATTTAAATTGGGATTAAATTCTGTATCCTCATCAAATTGACAGAATTGACCTTTTATAATTTGAGAGGTTTTTCATGCAAATCTATGAATTCATTTGTGTCATAAACTTTTTAAAATTATCGCATCTGATTTTTGTTTGCAGGGCCGAACTTATTCTTTAGAGTCCCTGGAGTTTGAAAACTGAGTACAGCCTCACTTATAGATTATTTCAAAATCTAAGTCATGGGTTATTTTTTTTAATGATGTGTATGGTCTGTAAATACTTCAGGTCATAACTATTTCTATTTATACTACATACAATATTCAGTGTATTTGTTGTTAAATACATTTTACAACTATTGTGACATAATGATTTTACATTGATTATTTGTTATAGAAAGTGTTGTTTTTAAATATATAATTGCAAGATAATTTACCTGGGGGAGCTGACAAAAATAGCACTATCCTGCAGCTATTTAATTCAAGGATTCATTGCCTGAACTACAAAAAAGGACTTGCTGTGACAGCCTGTCTCCTACATCTCAGAAAAACCATAGAAAGGAGAAGCTGTCCTGCATGAGTGTGCTGATAGCTTACAACAAACAAGAAAATTAACTGGGGCAATAGAAATTGGGCAGTGGCAAATGACAACAGCTGGATGGAAACAGAAAGTGCCTACTAAGACTTAAAGGAGCAGATAGAGATTGTCTGAGAGTCCTGAGAGAGGAACCAGCCAAGAAGCAGAGTTAGGAAAACAGTGGAGCCTGTGAAACAAGCACAACTGCTTGGTTTAAAACTTTATACTTCCAAGAAAGAACTTTAAATATAGGTTGAACCTCTCTATTCTGGAACTTTTGGGACCTGACCAGTTCCGAACTAGAGAATTTTCTGGACCACAGAGGATCAATACTGTCTAGCAGCATTACTAATACTTCCACTGCTTACCGAGCTGTTAGAGGACATTTAGGAGTAAATTAGCACTAAATAACAGCACAGAACACTGAGAGCTAGGACTGGTGGATGTAAACAAACTTTATAGGACTGTGGGAAACTTGGCCACACCCATGAAAAGTGGACATCTGGCTGACTAAAATCATTCTGGATGATGTATGTTTCTGGAGGAGAGAGTTCTGGATTAAAGAGGTTCAACCTGTAATGTGTGTGTGTGTGTGTGTGTGTGTGTGAGAGTGCAGGTGTGTACTTAAGGAGCATTCAAGCTTCTTCCACTAGGTGCTCAAACCTATTCAGGTTTTCAGGCTCCCAGAGTGTCACAACTAAAATACTGGCAAAACAGACAAGGCAAGTTGGATCATTGGCTAAAGATTTCTAATTTCTCAAATTGGCATGCCAAGTCTTAAACAGATAAGATGATCTCCTCAGCTTGACTCTCAGACTTGCTGTCCCTTCAGCCTCTTCAAAAATGGGACTATAATCCCTAAAGATTATAGGGATTAAAAAATATGCAATTTAAAAAAAAAGAACAAATATCCTACACAAAAAAGTTTGCTAAGTTAGTGTAAAGCTTGATTGTCTGTATTTCCTCACAACAGTGCAGACACTAAAAAGCCAAACAAAAAATGTTAAAGCAGAATTCACACACAACTGATCTCTCTCCACGTTAGTCCACTCCCTCTCTGCCTTGCCACACAAACACACTCAATTTCAATTCAACAGTATAGTACTATCACCTTCAACTACAACTGATCAAAGAAAAATTCTGTTTGGGCACATCTACACTGCAGGATAAAAGTTGAATTAAGTTGTGCAACTTCAGCTAGTCAATTGCGTAGCTGAAAGGCAAAATAGATTAATTCAGCTTTTGGTGCTGTGTCTATATAGCAAGACGTCGACTTCCCTTACTGGACATGATTTTTAAATAATGGCTTGCTGTGTAGATGCACTCTATGTTATTGCAAAATAATGTCAATTATTCTAAAATAACACTGCTGTCTAGACAAACCCTTTCATGACAGCTTCTGAGGTGTTGAAATCAGTTTTTGTGTTGCACTGGCATGAAAGCAAAACCTTTCAAACATTTTCATAAAAATCAGGGAGACTACATGGGTAGAGCATTGGCTTCTGATGAGGAAGACTCCAGTTTCAAGTCCCCATTCAAGTGATTCACTAAAATCACAGATAACTCTGAATCTAGCAGAACAGGATCCTGAACCTGGGTCCCTTACATTACAGGCCAATGTCCTAATAACTAGACCTTACAATAGAAGTCTGACTTGCCCCTGCCTCAGAAGACTTCCTATCATTTCATTAAAACTGAAACATCTCAGTGAAAATGTGTTTTCATGAATTTAGTTAGTCTTGTCTTTGTCTGTGGCCACATGCTTATTTTTGATCTTGTGATACTTCCTCTTTTGCTCTCCTTATCCAATCCACTTCCCTCTTGTACAGGGACCCTGAGGACACAAGAACTGTCCTCACCAAATTATTTTCTTATCAGAGGACGCACATCACCAAAATGAGTGGGGTAAGCAGTATATTGCTGAAGTTTATTATTATAACCATAAAATAATTTGTTTGAAAGTGCTAGACTAATTGTCATGATCTTGGGAGTAACTGTCTGAGAGTTATTTATGATGATACTGTGTTTCATAGATTGTGTTGTCACTGGATATTCTGCTTATGGATATGATAGTATAAACAGTTCACTGATGAGCCGGAGGGGGCGAGGGGGGTGGTCAGGTGGGAGCCAGTGCTTGCAAGGAGATGGCTTTCATGCAGGCTCCCATGTGCACCAGCCCCCTTGGAGATGACTGCTGCTGCCTCTGATATATAGGCAGCAATGTGACCGAGGGTGGAGGGGAAGAGTGGCGGGGAGAGAAGGACAGGCGGGAGCCAGTAGGCATGGGAAGCCAGCTTTGAAGCAGGCTCCCCATGCCTGCACGCACACATTGCTGTTCAGTTAAACAAATGTTTAACCAGTTAGCCAATTAAACAGGATTTAACATCCCTGCTTTAAACCATGATCTGAGCACACCAGCAACTTAGTAAAAAGTAAAGGGTCAATTAGAGGAAGGGATGGGTGGTTCTGTGGCCTGCAATGTATAGGAGGTAGACTAGATGATCACAATGGTCCCTTCTGACCTTAACATTTATGGGGGGGGGGTTCTGTTCTTCAGACTTCTTCAAACACATTGGTTGTTCTGGGAAAATTCTTCTGTTAAAATAATGTATTTTCACTGTTGTGTGAAAGAGCTAGTGCTAGTGGAGAAAATAAATATCTGATTGCCTGAGCTATGCTCAATGCAAATATGCAGAGGGGGGAAGAAAACTTAGAGACAATTACACTTATCACTAACTGAAGGAATACATTTCTGAGGGAGCCCTTTGTTAGAGTTTTGACTAGGGATGTTAGAAAGAAGTTATTTTAATAACCTTGGCACCGCTAAATTTCTTAGCGGTTACATAGTTACTCGATGCCTCCTGGGGAGGTGAGGCTGGCAGCCAGTATGCTCCCAGTTCTACTCCCAGAAATCCCCCTGACATCCTGCGCTGCTGCCTCTGTGGCAGAGAGGGGTGGCAGATGAAAGCCGGTCCGTTTAAAAATCAGCTCTCAGGGCAGACCAACTCCGTCCTGCTGCCTTGTGCTGCTATCTCTCTATCAAGCCCCCTATGAACAAAGACTCTAAGACCCCCACGGACAGAGGCTGCTTTGGATTCCCATGAAGCAGCCTCTGTCCACCGTGAGCCTGGATGTCCTGCAGACAGGGGCTGTTCCATGGGAAGTTGGAACAGCTTCAGTCCATGGGGAGCTCCAGCTCCCCACAGACAGGGGCTGCTGCTGTCCCATGCTGCCTCTGATTCAGAGGCAGCAGCACAAGGCGGCAGGAGGGAGCCAGTCTGCACAGGGGGGCAATTTTTAAACCAGATGATTTAGAGGCAGCAGCATAGGGTAACAGGTGAATCCCCTGCGTGCTCTTCACTGAAAACTCGGATGAGTGGGCTGGGACTGCTGGTCCGAGTTTTAAATGCAGAGCATGCAGTGAGGGGAGGGGAGGTCATAGTGTTTAAACAAAACTGTTAACCAATAAGCAATCACTTATTGGTTAAACAGTTAGCTGACTAGCTGTTAACATCCCTAGTTCTGACAGCATATTACTGGAGTTGACAAGGATTTTAGAGGTCAGGGTGATGACGAAAAGGTAGATTTCAAAGAAAAGTGACTGGGTGTACTATTTGTATGCTTAACTTTCAAAAACTGTTGGGACCAAATATTTCCAGAACTTCTATTGAGACACTGAGATGTATCTAAAAGCAGAATTTGATGCTTTATGTCTCTCATTATCAAATCTCCATTGTTTTACCCAATAGAAAGAACTTGTAGAAATGAACACTGTTTATGCTAACTGGAAGTATTGTTTTTGCAGGTAGAACCCAACTACACAGAATATCCAGACTATTCATATGATTATAATCAACTTACAGTACCATGTGACAAGAGGGAAGTCAGAAACTTCACAAAAGTATTTTTGCCAATTGCATACTCAATTATATGTATCTTGGGCTTATTAGGCAACATCTTTGTAGTGATGACCTTTGCTTTATATAAAAAAACAAAGTCAATGACAGATATATTCCTCTTCAATATGGCCATAGCAGACATATTGTTTGTTCTCACTCTTCCACTCTGGGCAGTGAATTATGCTGCTGAAAAATGGATCTTTGGTGATTTCATATGCAAAATTACCAGAGGTATTTATGCAATCAACTTCAATTGTGGAATGCTGCTCTTGGCCTTTATCAGTATGGACCGATACATTGCTATTGTACAGGCAACAAAGTCATTTAAACTTCGGGCTAGAACCCTAGCATACAATAGACTGATCTGTTTGGTTGTATGGGTATCGTCAATTTTAATTTCCAGTTCCACTTTCATATTCAGTCAAAGCTATAGCCACTCAGTCAATGAAACAAAAGAGATTTGTGAACACAGATCCAGTAGAGAGACAAAAGGCACTACACTGAAATTACTGTTGCTGGGTATGCAACTTCTATTTGGATTTTTTGTCCCTCTGTTGTTTATGGTATTTTGCTATGCATTCATTATCAAAACTTTGGTGAAAGCTCAGAATTCCAAAAGAAACAAAGCAATGTGTGTGATTGCATTAATTGTGTTCGTTTTCCTAGTTTGTCAAGTACCACATAACATGGTTCTTCTTGTGACTGCCATAAATATGGGTGAATTGAATAAATCGTGTGATAGTGAAAAGAAAATAGCTTTTGCAAAGTACATTACAGAAGCCCTGGCCTTCTTCCATTGTTGTTTGAACCCAGTGCTCTATGCATTTATTGGGGTAAAATTTAGAAGTTACTTTGTGAATATGATGAAGGATTTGTGGTGCCTGAGATACAAGAAATATAAGACCCAGAGTTCCAGGATAAGTTCTGATACTTATCACTCAAGGCAGACAAGTGAAATTATGAGTGACAATATGTCATCCTTTACTATGTAATACAATATTATTACAAAGGAGCTTTGATTATATTCATTCACCAATCTCATTCATGCCACTGCTAGGCTATGTCTACACTCGCAGCTTCTTACATGAGTAATATGCAAATGAGGCTAAGCGTGGAATCTCACCAAGCCTCATTTGCATACCTAATGAGCCACCATTTTTTTCAGAAGAGGCTCTTGCGCAAGAAGGAGCATCTACACTGCCCCTTCTTGCGCAAGAAAAACCCTCTTGGGCAATGCCGTTACACCTATTACTTTTCAGGAAGAACGGCATTGTGCAAGAGGGTTTTCCTTGTGCAAGAAGGGGCAGTGTAGACGCTCCTTGCACAAGAGCCTCTTCTGAAAAAAAGGTGGCTCATTAGGTATGCAAATGAGGCTCGGCGATATTCCACACTTAGCCTCATTTGCATATTACTCGCACAAGAAGCCGCGAGTATAGACATAGCCCTAGTGATTTCACTTTCCTAAACCTCACAGCTCCCTCCATCAAAACAATTACCATAAACAGAAAATGACACTGCACTGTGGAAAACTCATGTATTAACTAATGTTTATGTGGTTTTCAAATACAGGCATTTAAATTCTCCAGATAGTTAACTTTACCAAGTAACTTCTCTTATTCTAATGAAAAACTGCAAGTTTGATTTTAACATGCCTTGATATTTTGGTTTTAAAATGGTTCAATTCTGGTATCTCCTATCAATATTCCAACAATTTTAGAAAACAAAAAAGGCAAATTCTCCAGCAGCTCAACTCCATTTATACTTATGTTGTTATTGTTTATATTGCAGTGCTATACTGGGTCCTGACTGGGGGTATGTCTACACTGCAACACTATTTTGAAATAACTAGTACTATTCCGAAATAACTTAGTCGGCGTCTACACAGCAGGTAGTTATTTCAAAATAGTGTCAAAATACTGTCAAGCTGGAGGACTTCTTACTCCGACTCCTGTAACCCTCATTGTACGAGGAATAAGGGAAGTCAGAGGAAGAGTGCTCTGTTTCAAAATAAGTGCTGTGTAGACATTCCCTATTTCAAAATAAGCTATTTTGAAATAAGATACACAATTGGCGTAGCTCAATTTGCGTAGCTTATTTCAAGTTAAGCCCCGCAGTGTAGACGCGCCCCGAACCTGGGATTCCTGTGTGCTAGTCTTGTACATACACATAGTAAGAGACTATCCCTGCACTAATGATCTTGAATTTTGAATACCTAAGGCAGAGAATGGGAAGGGAAATACTCAGGGTCACATAGCAGGTCTGTGGTAGAGTGGCCTCCTGAGTCCTCATGTAGTCCAGTAGCCTAGCTACTGACTATGCTGCCTCCCTATATAGTTGTACCTGCTAATGTCAGCACTCCATTATCCAGACCCAATACTTGTATGGCTGCTGAAGGGAATATTATGGGTTATTTTAAATAGACACTGAAAAGTTTTATAACGTGCTTTTTTTATCATCTATGGGACAGAAAATGAGATTTATTTGAGAAGAGAGATTTTCCTGATTTGGCAATGAAGCTTCATGTTTTAGACTCCTCTGAAACTGACCATTTTGTGAATTTGTCCTTGAGAAAGAAAAGTGTTCAGAATGGGCTACGTCTAGACTGGCATGATTTTCCGCAAATGCTTTTAACGGAAAACTT
>CM057847.1:73820112-73834351 GCA_030068395.1 Apalone spinifera | reverse complement strand
CACACACACACACACACACACACTCCGTCTTGTTGTTACCAAAAGTTGCTCCCTGGTAGCAGAGGCAAAGGGGGCAATTGCACAGGCCCCTTGTGAAATTAAGGTTGCAGGGGGCTGCCATGCAGCAGCAGCAACCCTGATCCAGTTCTTTTAAATAACACTGCTGTGGCAGCGTGGCGGCAGTTGTGAGGAGGCCTGGAGCACAGAGATGTGGAGCAGCAGAGCAGGAGAAGTGCCCAAAGCTCCCTGCTGCTTTGAATCTCCAACCTGGTCACAGAGTGGCAGAAGAGAGTGAGCAGAGAGAGAAAAGCAGGGCTGGGAAGAGGAGGGGTCCGAATTCTGGTGGTAGAGCTGGGCACTGGACTGCAGGGAGCAAGAATCAGGCTTGGAAGGCAAAAGAAAGAAGAGGTGCAGGCAAGGGTAGGTAGGGATGGCTGGAAGAAAGGAGGTGGGGTGGGTACAGGACTGCTGGAGGTATGGGGGCAGAGGTGGACTGGGGGAGCAGGATGAGGAAGGACCGTGGGAGAGGCATCTCCAGGCAGGTGGAGGGTAAGACAAGGACTGACCAGAGGTTCCTCTGACTCAGATATGTGGTGCTTGGGGTTTCTCTGCGTGGAAAAAGGGTGGCTTGTGGCTCCCTCCAAGGGGATCCATTGATGTGTCCTGGGGCCCCAAATTCCTGTTGGCAGACCTGTTTATGAATATACTGAACAGCATCATTCTCAATACAAATCCTTAGGGAACTCCACTACTTACCACTTTCTATTGTGAAAAGTGGCCAATCATTACTATTCTTTCTCCCCCTAACTTTTAGCCAGTTACTGACCCATGAAAAGTCCTTTCCTCTTAGCTCCTGAGTGCTTACTTTAAATGCCTTTGTGTTGGGAACTTGTTGCAGTGCTTTCTGAGAGTCCAAGTACTGTATCAGCTACTCCATACCTGCCCACAAGCTTCCTGACATAAAAAAAATCCAATAGCTCAATGAGGTATCATTCATATTTTACTTTGCTAACAATGTTCTATATAATTTCCTGTACTGTGATTTTTTGTATGCTAGAAGAAATACTACTATTCCCCAAAAGGAAATATAAAAGTCTCAGGAATTAAAAACTCCAAGACTTTTTCATTATACTTCCCCATCGCTTTATTGACCTAGCCATAGTAAAGAAATGAAAATGAATGAAATACTCCCCATCAATACACTGACTCGATAAACTCCCTTGGAAACCAATCCTGCACTCTTTGAAGCCGACTTTAAATAAAAGCAGGATTGGAACCTTTGGCTGAAAATGTCAAAGCTGGGTCTTATTTTTTTTCAAACAAAACAGTAAGTCATAATTTCCATTGAAGTGGATGACTCACTGCTGAAAATCAAGCCGTTTTTAAGTCTGCAGAAGAACCTTTTTAAGAAGGCAGGTTTGAAAACGCTGGCCTTTGCCTCCGACACACGCAGGGTGAGATTTAGAGATTTCTTAGCAATCCGGCTAGCATCTGCTGCGCTACCCACGCTTACAGCCCAACTACCGTGCAAACAAAACTACCGGAGGCCGCGTGGGGAGCGCCTAGTGCAGGTCATTTTCCACGCCCCCCCTTTCACTCTTACTCACGAGTTGCCCTCATTGCCAAGGAGCAATTCGGTGTCTGGGGAGCAGCAGGAGGGTCCCTGCCCGTAGCCGCGCAGAGCAGCACGTGTCTGTCGCTGCCCCTTAGAGCGCCTCTGCAACCTCAGCACGCGCCGTGCGGGGGCGCCACGCAGCGGCTCCCGAGCTGGCCGCACACAGGGCGGGGCGGGCGGATTCCTATGGGAGCGGGGCGCGCGGCGCCTACCTAGCCGCACAGGTTAGGGCCGCCCTCCTCCCCCCAGCGCCAACCGGCAGGGGGCGGGCCGAAATCTAGGCTCCGCCTCCCACCTCTCTCAGGGCCCTCCCTTAAGCCCCGCCCCTCAGAGAATCAGGTTCCGGCCGGACCCCGCACGCTTCTCATTTCCCACCCCGGCAGTTGGAGCGGAGGGGGTGCGCGCGCCTCAGGAGTGGGAGGTGCCCGGCGGCCCACTCCCCGCCCCCTCCTCCGCGCGCGCCCGGCCCGGCCCCGCCCCCGGCCAGCTGGGGAATAACGGCGGCCAAGGGGGAGTCTCCATTTCCTGCAGGGGAGCGGCCCCAGAGCGGTGTGTGGGGGAGGGGTGATGTGTGGGGCGGGGCATTGCGCTGGGGGCGGGATGGTGGGGGGGCGGGACTAGGGCTTACAGGTGCAGCGTGGGAGGATGCAGCGAGTGTCAGATGGACAGGGCCAGAGGGAGGCTGACACTCTTCTTTCAGGGTTGCTGCATCTTCCTCGCTGGGTTTTGTAGCCAATGCCATGCCCAGGCAGGGAGATCCAGGCCTGGGCGCAGGAAGCTGTGGTGTAAATACAATAGTAATTACAATGCAGAGCACATGAATTATCATACGTAATATTATGAGTAGCACAGGGAAGGGAGGGCCTACAGTGAGGAGAGCAAGGAGAAATAAAATAAGCTTTCCTCCCCAGTCAGACTGAAATCTTTCTCCTCCCCTAGGAGAAGAAAAAAAACAACCATTTAGAAATCAGGAGAAAAGAATGCATTATATATATATATGTGTGTGTCTCACATTCTCCATATTTTTTCCAATGAAGTGTGTTCTCAAATTAACCAAAGATAAAGGGTCAAATTAGATTAGGTGGGCAGTTTGATTTCCTGATTATCCTCATGCAAAGATTCCTTTAAAAATCCCTTATATGTGCAGCCATGTCCAAGTATTTCAGAGGTGACTTATCTGCCTCTGGAAGGAATGAGATTGGGGGAAAGGTAGAAAAAGGCTAATAAGGGATGGCTACTCAAAAAGGTTATCTGATTAATTCAATCTGCTGCCTGAATGGGCAGCTTTCTTTTGTTAGCGTTGGGCTCTTTTGGTTTTAAGATGATATGAAAGTATGGCTTGTGAATAGAACAATCTCAAATAAGTCAAAGACAGCAAAATACTTAAGAGACTTAGGTCATTTGGTATATCAAATATAGAGGAAATAAAGGTAAAAGTAAATGGAAACCTAAGGGAGGTAGTTCAACAGGCTTGCAAGAGACTTCAGAAGTAGCACTTGTTTGCAGTTTTCAAAGTTCTTAAGATCTCTGCAAGTCAGGGGTTTATTTCATTACCTACCGATTAGTCTTTCAAATGGGAAGACCTCTACATTGTAAGGGAAGGTTCATTTAAAAAGGTCTTTAAATACCAGCTTAATTCTTTTTCTGTTTTTGCCAGTCGTTTCCCCCCTTATTCTTCAATTTTCCTTCCTCCCCTCCCTTCTTTATGTCTTTCTGCTTTCCAATCCAGCTTTGATAAAAAAAACACTGTTATACTGCAATGATGTAGTGTTACACACCTTTTAAAAAAAGCTTCAGAGGGATAGCCGAGTTAGTCTGTACAGGATAAACTTAAAAAACAACAAATTGTCTGGTAGCACTTTAAAGACTAACAAAACATGTAGATGGTATCATGAGCTTTTGTGGTCACAGACCACTTCTTCAGATGTAAAATTAACTACTGTATTTAAGATATGCTCCAAATATGGCCCCATTCAAAGTCCATCGAAATGAATGGAAAAACTCCTATTGACTCAAGCAGACTCTGAATTGGAGTAGAATCAAGTGCTTAATAAACAATCACTATATTGTAAGTGCTACTTCCTTCAGGCAAAGATTGGCGCTCTTTTCCGCAAAAGCACTTTTTGTGGAAAAGCGTCGTGCCAATCTAGAAGCGGTTTTGCGCAAGAAAGCCCCGATCGCCGTTTTCGCCATCGGGGCTTTTTTGCGCAAAACACTTTTTAGCTGTCTACACTGGTACTCTTGCGCAAGAGGGCTTTTGCTCGAACGGGAGCATCATTGTATTTGCGCAAGAAGCACTGATTTTGTACATTACAAAGTCAATGCTCTTGCGCAAATTCAAGCGGCCAGTGTAGACAGCTGGCAAGTTTTTCCGCAAAAGCAGCTGCTTTTGCAGAAAAACTTGCCAGTCTAGACACAGCCCCACTGTATATGCTTAAATCCAACATTTAAGTGTTACTGAGATCCTCAGAACCCCTACTTGGCTACCACCTAACCTAGCACATCGCTCACACCTAAGATCTGCCTATCAGTAGGGATGTTCTGAGCATGCCTAACCTACACAAGAGACAGCTAGGAGCAAGCAGCTCTGGAATATTTGGGAATGGCTGATGAATGTGTGTTGCAGTAGCTCAAACTCACCTGGTATGTGAAAGGCTTTGCTTGATTTGGAGCAGTGACTAGAACTGTAGTTGCCCACTTCCAAATTAGTGCTTTAATCAGCAGGCTATAGGGTATTCCTGCGTGAGTCTCTTTCAATCTCTCCTGTTGAAACAGTGCCACTTTGTTTAAAAAAAAAAAATTAAGCATTCAGTGCCAGAGAGAGTGAGACTGTTTTTCCACAGTCCAGTAGCTCAAGTCTCTGCTTCAGATCAGGCATAATGGAGATTTGAAAACAAATCCCTATATTTTAGGGGAGTGCCTTAACCCCAAGTTTCTCAAACAGTGGGTCCCGACCCTCTGGGGGGGTTGTGAGCAACTTAGAGGGGGATCGCGTGCAACTTAGAGGGGGGTTGCAGTACCACAAAGTTTGAAAACCCTGCCTTAACCAATTGGTTAGTATTTGGTGGTGATTTCATTTTTGGGGGGGAAAGAATTGAGCTGGGTTAGGTTCCTAACATCTGGAAGGGCTCATGGCTGTGAATCCCAAGAAGTGGGAAGTACCTCTCTAAACCGAAAGTTAAGCACCTATGTAACTTTGAGAGTGAGGTTTAGGCCCAACATTTCTTCCTGGCTAACTCAGGCACCTAACTCTCCCCAGGTATTATATCAAGAGTCCAGGTGCCTCATTTTGGGCTATAAATTCCATTGGACAGTGCCTCCTTTGGGAATCTTACCTCAGTCTAAAGATTCTGCCATTTGGTTCCTTTTGAGTGATGCAGCAGTCGCACAGCTTTGCCTTACACTAACTCAATGAGCCGTAGTTTAGGAAAAGATGCTGCAGAAGTTGCAGCATTTATAATGATATAAACCTAGGAAATCCAGAGTTTAAGTTAAACCTAACTTTGCACAGTGAGAGCACCCGAAAAATCTTGACTTTGCCTGATAGTGGTGATGTCATAAAATGATTACATTATTATGATTGAGAAATTTTAGTGTGTGTAATTCCAGAGTAGATTAAACTGATTTTTAGACATGCTAGATTTTTTTTTCTATTTCTCATGATGTCATCACTAGAAGACAAGTAACTGACATTTTGGTTTTGGAGGAGATATACAATGATATAAATATATTTAATTTTCTTTTGTGTTATGCATTTTTAATCAAATTATTTTTTTAATACTAAAATAATGTATTTGTATGCAGGTCTTAATTTCCTGTCATGATTAAAAAGGACAGGATACGTTCTGTGCTGCATCATGCCATGCATAGGCTGGAGAAAGATAAGTGTGGTAATCTCCAGAAAGAATCATCGTTTTTCTATCCTCCCCCAGATGGGGGCTGGGGCTGGGTTGTGGTGTTGGCTGCATGTACTCATTCTTTGCTTGTCAGTGGATTCCACAATGCTTTTGGTGTGTACATGATTTCCTTACTGGAGACTTTCCAGTCAAGTAGGTCACGGACAGGTACGTTATCAGGAAATAATATAAAATCATATCTTGGTGGTTCTGTGTAGGTAGCTCAAAATTAAACGTTTATACCATATCATATTGAAAACTCATCTAATTTACTGTGTGCTGTTACCATTAAAGTGCTCACCTTTTAAAAATCAATTTTTGTCATGTTGTGGTGGTTGAATTTGTCATGATATTTGTGGTGTTTAATACATTCCCTATGCTTAAAACAAGACTGACTATAAAGTTAAATACAGTGATATATGAAGACTTTTTTTCATTGAGGACCACATTAGGTCTTCTATGGAAATTCTGCTTTTCATTGACTATATATGTTTCAAATTATTTTTCCCAAATATTTTACATTTTCCAAGATGTATTATATTTTGCTATTTTCTGTTAATCTTTGGTAACCACTTTTGGTCCCCCATTGTATCATTTTTCTGTCCACATTGATATTTGGAATGCCTCCTAATGTAGTATTTATCTATAAATCTTTTGCCTTTTACTAAAGATTACTGTGAAGAAGATCATTTACACATTTCATTAAAGTGTTTTTAATGCTGATTTCTATATCATTAATGAAGATATCCATTAAGCCTGGCTCTAATGCTAACCGCAGCAGCACTCAACTAGAGACCCACTCACCCCCAAATGGAAACAGTGCCATATTACCTTTTGATCAATTTATAGTGCTTCAAAGAATTACCACTCTATGGACCAGATTCTGTCCTAGGCTTAGATCATTTTACTACAGGATTGGGTGACCGTTAAGGATCTGCTTGCAGATCCTTATTCTCAAGCCTCTGTTTCTATGACCCCAGTGCAAATTAGGAGAATGCCTTGGAAGAAATCTGTGCAGGGCAGCTGTGATTAGATTCTGGCTCCTTTGAGCTGCTCAGATAGCATAAGTGGGCTGGAACTTGGAGAGAGATTCAGTCGTTGTGTGTACTCATAGTTGAGCCAGTATGAATTATACTTTTTATTATGATTTCATAAAACCCACTAATTTTCCTATGTTATTAAAATCAGTTAGATTTGTAAGTTTGTCTGGCTATTACAAACTCATACTGTTTACTGCTCAAGGATCTGTTACTCTCTGGGGCTTGAATGTACATCTGGGCAGGTGCACAAGGAAGGAATAAGACACAAGAAAGGCCAGCCCCTTCATCCCTCATGATGTCTCATATGCAGAGGCAAGATACAATAATACTCCTAGTACAGGAGATACCTGCTTCCCATCTCATCAGACTCCTAGAAAAAAATATGTAGAACGTGATCCTCTCACTGGAAGTCTGTGGTAAAACTCTTACTAACTACCCAGGGCAGGGTCAAACACCTATAGAGGTGGGCCAATAGCATCCTATATAGGTCCACCAATAGTGAACTTGTGGGAATAATGTGTAAAAATGGATGCTATAACTTCGTTACAATGTTTTGGTGACTTTCAAATTTAAAATTTAAATATCTGAATGTATATAATGTATTGAATGTTGATCTTATTAGAGAAATAAATACACATTTTTGTTATGAATATTTACCTAAATGCTAAGCAGTTGATAATTTATGACTTCTCACCTTGGGTCACTAAGCCCAAAAGAAGTATACAAAAGACCAAATGAGATTTGAAAGTTGCTGTTGTAAATAAGGAAATGCAGAGGGAAGAATACAAAAAATGCACAAGAGGAGAGGAGAAGAAAGAAAAATAGGGAAGAAAGAAAACGAAAGGGCAGAGGTAGTGGTGACTGAAAAGGGAACATATTTTTCTCAGTGGTGGGACTGAGGTTAGTATGTAGTCAGAATTTGTACTCTGGTTCCCCGCTGCCAACAACTGCATGTAGAATTTGTTTCTCTCCATTGAATGAGTTTCATGCCTCTGGTGTTATGTCTCAGATTTTTTTTTTAGAAGTACAAAGTGAATACTGAATTTTTACTTTGCTACATTGGTAAAGTTAGATTAACACAGTCTAATTTAATACATTTTCTCTTTGTGTAAGGTTTTAAAAGTTATGATTTAAGTCACCTTGATCTACTTCCACTATTATTTCTGAAATTACTTTTAAATTTTAATAATATGCACTGATATAATAATTAGAATTTTTAAACAGAACCTTGTGAAGTGCTGAGGCTACAGCAGAAGTAGAGGTCTCTTGTAGTAGTGCCTCCCACAATATTCAGTATTTGATGATAGAAGTACAAGTGTATCTGGGAAGTTGTAAGTATGTATATCCTCAGCTGGTGTAAATGTCACCGTATATCCATTGATTATGCCAATTAACAGAGCTGGAATGTCCAGTGTAATTGTTATAATTTATTTAATGCATTTAATTGCAAAAGTGTATTCTTCTTTTTCAGCCTGGATTGGATCAGTCAGTTATGGTTTCATTATGATTTTTGGTCCCGTTTCTGGAAAACTTTTGCAAAAATATGGAGCCATCAAAGTAGCAATATTAGGAGCTCTTGTTGTCATGTTAGGTGTAATTTGTTCATCTTTTGCTGGTGATATACGTGTTCTATTTTTAACCCATGGAATTCTAGTAGGTGTTGGATCAAGTTTTGCGTCTACTCCAGGTAACTTGATTTTATTTATTTAGCAGTAGACCAGAATCTAAGGCAAAAATACAGCAAGTAACAAAGTAATTTTATAAAATTAATGACTATTGGTGGGGGGTTTTACGCTCCATTTTCTATTGCTTAAATAAAAAGTGGAATGTAAAGAACCAAGACCTAATGAGAAAACATTTTCTTCATTCAAAAATATAAATCGGATGCAGGCATCTTGCACTTGTAATGGGCATTACAATTCTTAAGAGCTTCCTTTTTTCCACACTAAAATACTAATGATTTTTAATATATGCTAGAGAAATTATAATAAAGGTTTTTAAAAGCTTCAGAGGGATAGCCAAGTTAGTCTGTAATTGGAAAAACTTTAAAAAACAACAGACTATTAGCACCTTAAAGACTAACAAAATATGTAGATGGTATTATGAACCCACTTCTTCAGATGAATGGAGTATTAAAAGTCCATTTCCAAAATAAATAGGTGGCGGGGGAAGGGGAAAATAGTGAATTAGAGTGTTCATGTTACAAGAAGCTGATAGAGAAGGTGCAAATTGTTCTTAAGTACCAATTGTTTGGTTGGTTAAGTCACTAGGATGTGGAAAGTAGTATGCTAGCCAGGTGATGTCTTGATTCGTGTCTTTGTGATGGATCCCAAACTTGTAAATGAAGTTAAGTTACACTGTTTCCCTGTGTATTTGGCTTGTGGAATTGGCCTGAAAAAACACAGTGACTTTGAGATCCATTAATGAGTGCCCGGGCAGGTTAAAGTGTTTTCCAACAAGTTTCTGTGTGTTACCTTTTCGGATATCTGATTTGTGTCCATTAATACTTTCCTGTAGAGACTGTCCAGTTTGGCCAGTATACGTGGCAGAGGGGTATTTCTGGCATTTGATGGCATAGATCACATTAGTGGATGTGCAGTTAAATGAGCCCCGATGTAGTGGCTGGTGTAGTGGGTCCAGTGATGAAATCACTTGTGTAGATGTGTAGACAGAGTTGGCACCGGGGTTAATTGCAGCGGGGGAGGGAAGGTTCCTGGATGATTATGATGGAGGTGTCCTCGGTGGTTACTGGAAAGAATTTGTGTGAGGTTAGGGGGTTGTCTGTAGGCAAGGATTGGCCTTTCTCCCAAGGCCTGTTAGAGTAAGGGGTCATTTTCCAGGATAGGTTGTAGATTGTTGATAATGCATTGGAGGGGTTTAAATTGTGGGTTGTAGGTGATGAGAAGTGAAATTCTGTTGTTTTCTCTTCTTGGCCTGTCTTGAAGTAGTTTATGTCTGGGTACTCTTCTAGCTCTGTTGATCTGTTTTTTCACTTCTCCGGGTGGGTATTTCAGTTTTAAGAATGTGCTATATAGATCTTGTAGGTGTTTGTCTTTGTCTATGAGATTGGAGCAAATCCGGTTGTATTTTAGGGCTTGGCTGTAAACAATAGATTAAGAAATGTGTCTTGGATGGAAGCTAGAGGCATGAAGGTAAGTGTAGTGGTTGGTAAGTTTTGGGTATAAGGTGGTGGAAATGTGTCCATCATGTAATTGTACTGTAGTGTCAAGGAAGTGGACCTCTCCTGTGGACTGATGCAAGCTGAGGTTGTTGGTGGGGTGGAAGTTGTTGAAATCCCTGTGAAATTCTTCAAGGGTCTTTTTCCCATGGGTCCATATGATGAAGATGTCATCAATGTAGCATAAGTAGAGTAAGGGTGCTAAAGAGTGAGAGCTAAGGAAATGTTTTTCAATGTCAGCCACAAAGATGTTGGCATTTTATGGGGCCATGCGGGTGCCTATGGCTGTGCCACTGATTTTTTAAAAAGCCTGGGTACCTAGATGATTTATGGGATTAATAATAAAATATAAAGTTTTTCCTTTCTATTTTGCTGTTTCAGATTTGATTCATATTGGTATTGATAATATCTTTACCATTTTACAGTTTTGTTCACACTTATGTGACATGTATAGATATTCTCAAACCATCTAATAGTCAGCTAGTGAATATGTGTCTTAGGCATCCATTTCACAAACAAATACTGATACTGATTGGCATGCTTTTTGGTAGTCTGAGCAAAAAGGCAAATAAAGGAATTGAATTAGCGGCTGAATGACCCCACTCACTTATGGAGATGGTCTATCAAAGGCAGGATTAAAGCATATTGATTAGTCAGTATGATGAAAATATTATTCCTGATGTACCAGCTCTGCAGATAGAAGACTTCCCTTTGCAATTTTACTTAAGCATAAGCACTAATTTTGTTTTAAAGTGAAAAAGATTATAAATGTTATGGACTTTTAACAAAGAGCATTAGTATTTTTAAAATGGAAAGAAATCTATTCAAGAAACAAGTATATTTTTTGTTGAATTTTCAATATTATTTCCTGTTCTAGACCTAATTAGGTTGCATCTAGAATATGCAAAACATATTCTAATGGATGAAGCGCTGTATAAAATGAGGTTGCCAAACCTCAGGTATGAGAGTGTTTTGAGTGTATTTTGATTATTTTTTAGGAATTTTTATATTAATATTTTATTATCAGAGCCTAAGAACTATTACAGTTCTTCTACTAGATCTAGAGGACTTAACTAAAAAATCCATTAAATCCCACACAGTCTTCTCTCTTCCTCCCTCTCTCTCTCTGTCTCTCTGTGTGAGTGTGTGTGTGTATATATATATATATATATATATATATATATATATATATATATATAAAATCATGATGTAACAATATACATTAATATTTCATCATAATGACATTACATTGCAAAAACATAGCAGCATGCATAAACCCACTATCAAAATTACAAAATCACTGTACTACAAAATCAATGGTAGGAAACTGCCAAATGTTTGGAGTTTTGGTATTGGTTCTGAGACACATCCAAAGTTCAAATGCTCATCTGGACATACAGAGCTTTGCATCAGATGTCATTGCATCCCTTCCCACAAACTACCCCTGGGCCTCTTTTTTTTGTTCATATATTTTAACCCCAAAGGGACCAATACAATCAGTTAGTATGATCTCTTGCTTAACACAGGCTTCAACTAATAATTCCTGTATTGATCCCAACTTCTGGTTGAATTAGAACATTTTGTGTAAGGTTCTCCCTTGTTTCACCCAAGGTGCCCCATAAGAAATAAGAATGGCCGTACTGGGTCAGACCAAAGGTCCATCTAGCCCAGTAGCCTGTCTGCCAACAGTGGCCAGCACCAGGTGCCCCAGAGGGGGTGGACCGAAGACAATGATCAAGAGATTTGTCTCCTGCCATCCTTCTTCAGCCTCTGACAAACAGAGGCCAGGGACACCATTTCTATCCCCTGGCTAATAGCCTTTTATGGACCTAACCTCCATGAAATTATCTAGCTTCTCTTTAAACTCTGTTATAGTCCTAGCCTTCACAGCCTCCTCTGGCAAAGAGTTCCACAGGTTGACTATGTGCTGTGTGAAGAAGAACTTTCTTTTATTAGTTTTAAACCTGCTACCCATCCTTCCTTGTTTTCTCTGAGATTCTTGTTTCTGCTGCCACTGGTGAGAGTGAAGGAGATAGGGAAGGGCCTTCATTTTTTTAATGTAAAACCTTTTTACATTTTTCAGCTCTTAACATTTTTATTTGTTTTTGAAAGGCTTGATAATGGTGAGTCTTTACTTCACTACAAAGCGTTCATTTGCAACTGGAATTGTGATGGCTGGAGGGGCAGCAGGAACTCTGGTACAGAATCAGGTGCATCGATACCTAATCAAGGCATTTGGCTGGAGAACTAGTCTACGTGTATATTGTGGAATTCTGACATTGTGTATTTTTGCTGGATTTGCATATAGACCACTTGAAAAACGTATGTCATTTTTCAAATTTTGGTGAAAATTAGATTTGTTGTTATTCTTGTGTTTCTGTTATAAAATTCTTCATCAAACTATATGCTTTCTAACTAAGGTCATTCTGGAAAATATAAAACAGAAAATAATCTTGTAAAAGAAAAAAAGTACTAACACTGGGCAGATCTTGAGGTCCTTGTTCAATTTTCACCCACTGTCAACTCAGGTTGACTCCCACAGAAGTCATAATTTTAGTGTCCAGATTTTAGTAGTAATGCAATGTTCAGAACCAATATATATTGGGAATTTCACATTTTTATGAAAATGTGTTCATTTACTTGTGATATCATAGGGAATATAAGATTGCTTTTATGTTTTGGAGGTCAGCACTGTATGTGAGCAGTTATGTTTTCAATTTGGTTGCTTTACACAAGTATTTTCACTTTAGAATCTATAATGTCATAACATACTTAGCTTTTATTATTCATGTCTTGATTGTTGGGTGTTACTAAATTATATTTGAATTTCACTGTCTCTTCAAAAAACTGAAGTGGTTAAAAAAGAGGCTTTCAAACTGTGACCTGTTGCTCTTGTGCTCCAATTCATAAGTGGTCAAAGGAGATTTTCTGTGACCTAAGTGGAAATGCCTTTCACATTGGGTCTGTCATTTGCTCTTAAACAAGAAAATATGTCCTCTATTCAGAAAAGTTAATCTGGTCTGAAATGCTCTGCTACATTTCATTATTTATAAAAATTAATATGTATTAAAGCGCTTTATAGTTAATACTAGCTTTTATGTTAAAATAATGCATATAAGTGCTTCAACTAAATATACTAAGTAAGATATATTGGTGTGCTCTGGATGATTTATTGTACATCAGCAACACAAAGCTGCTGTAAACCAGTGAAACTGAATTTACAAGCGTTTTGTGTGATGATGGACTGGTGTAGAGTAGTTAGTGCATACTTGTGAACTTGGTCCCCTTACCTTTTTTACCTTAGACCTTTTCCTTTAAGTATACTTTTGTTATTTACATACTTTCTTTTTAGAATAAATTACATTATAAGGGTGGATAGGGAAATTGGAGAATCAAAACTACAGTTCTAGCTTGTATTACCGTACTGAATTTCTTTACAAATAAGAATAATCCAGTTTCCTTGTCCAGTCTTTTCTTTGTCAGCTGTGATTAGAAGCTATTTTGACCAAAATTTCATGTTGCATTTGACACCAACTTTTGTGGTTGGTTTTCTTTAAGATTTTAAACAGATTTTCAAAGAAGCCTAGTAAAGTTAGGACTTCAAGCCAACTCAAAGTTAAGGGGATTTTAGAATCTTAGTCCCTTATGCTCCTCTGAAAATACCAGGCTAAATTTTTATTTATAAATCAAATTAGTTATTCAATTAGAAACTTAAATATGAAAGAAACATTCACATTTGTAGCAAGCAAAAGAAGGAGATGGAAAATTCAGAGCTCAGGTGTTTCCAGGTTTAGATTTAAATTTATAAAGCAAAATTACATGTTAATGAATTTCCAATATTAGCTCTTTAATTGTTATAGAGAAATTGTAGCTGCTCTATTGAAAAGGTTAAAATTATCTTTCCCTTATAATCCCAATTTTCAACATCCAACTTACTCTGAAAGAAAACCACTTCCCCAAATTTCACATGCTACATCTTCCAGGCTAGAATGTTTCTTGAATGTTGGGAAAAACCCAGAGAAATTTAGGAAATTATGGTATTTAAAAATTATCCTGATGTTGATCTTTTGAAAAAATCCTAACTTTGAGTCATTATATTGCCATATTATTTGTTTTGTTATTATGTTTGACATTCTGAAAAAAAGCTTTTGGGTGAGCTAATATGATAGTTGCAAAGATATATACTGTATGTACAGAAGAGGCTAGCTAGAAGCTCATTAGAGTAGGGATGTCTATTTGTAGTTCAGGAAGGCTCTCTGTAACTCTCCACCATCCATCCAGAGCACAAAGTCAAGAAGCTAGCGTAGATCCACATTCAGTCAGCAAGGGGGAACTGGATCATTATCTTTCTGTATTGCTTACTTAGTAATTAAGTACTATTTATTACCTAAACAAGACATCCTCTATGTGTCATTTTGCTTTATTTTTGGACAAGGATGAAGAATGACCTGTTGTGACTGTTTATTGGGCCAGATTAAAGAAATGGTCTACATCAGGGGTGGACAATAAT
>CM057847.1:73790423-73806662 GCA_030068395.1 Apalone spinifera | reverse complement strand
ATCACACTGCTAACTCATATTCAACTTGTGGTCCACTATAACCCCTAGATCCCTCTCTGCCGTACTCCTTTCTAGACAGTCGCATCCCATTCTGTGTGTGTGAAACTGATTGTTCCTTCCTAAGTGGAGCACTTTGCATTTGTCTTTATTAAACTTCATCCTGTTTACCTCAGACCATTTCTCCAGTTTGTCCAGATCATTTTGAATTATGACCCTATCCTCCAGAGCAGTCGCAACCCCTCCCAGCTTGGTATCATCTGCAAACTTAATAAGTGTACTTTCTATGCCAATATCTAAATTGTTGCTGAAGATATTGAACAGAGCCGGTCCCAAAACAGACCCCTGTGGAACCCCACTTGTTATACCTTTCCAGCAGGATTGTGAACCATTCTCTGAGTAGTTATTCACAAATAGTTGTAGTAACCACTTTAATGCGAGTCCGAAGTCTCTGGAGATTAAAAATACTGCCATCTGTTTGAAACTGAATAGGTATGCCCAATGTGCAGTCCTTAAAAGCAACTAATAGCATCATTGAAAAGTAGATGTTGAACAGGAGAAGAGCAAGGACACATCCTTGCTTTGTACTGTTTGCTATTTCAAAAGGTGCTGATGTCCCTCCATTGTCAAGGATGTGATGAAGCTTGCCATCATGGAGAGACTAAACAATGTGAAGAAAAAGCCTATGGTGTCACACTTAGCCATAAGGGGATGCCCTGACTGGTGAATCACTGTGCCACAGGAATCAAAGAGATCATTAAAAGATCACTGTTTCCTAGCAAAGCTTTTAAGTTCAAATAAGTAATATAAGTGCTGTACTAGTTCAAATCCACTCTTCGTATCAGAGGGCATATAGCATTACAAAGAAATACATTTATTTAAGCTATTTAATAACAGCAAACAAATTTACCAGCACACTACAATTCAGAACTGAATAAATAAAGCAAATTGCACATATCAGAGTATGGTTCTAACACAAAAAAATCTACATTGTATAATAGTTGAGGTTGTTTGTAGTGGGGCGGAGTGGCCGCCCACTGACCCCTGAGCCTTGGTGGGCAGCACCTGGCCTTAGCAACCCACCTGACCAGAAACCAGGAGGCGGGGCCAGGGATATTAAAGGCCTATCAGAGGGGCCAGAAGCCTCCCTTGCGCACCCAAATGAGGAGCTGGACCCTGGGGAAACCGAGGACTGGCCTGGGCCACTGGGCCTGTTACTGGCCTATCGCCAGGAGAGTCTGCTTACCTGGCCAGAGTGTCTAGAACGATAGTGTCCAGAGCACCTGCACTGGACCCAGCTACAGCCCGAGGGGGAGAAAGGAGAGAGCCCAGAAGTAGCTGACCCCTGTTTGGCTGAGCTAGAACCAGGTCAGCGCGTTGCGGAACGGATCCCTGTTGACTCAGCAGCAGACCACTATGCTGTTGCTAGGGCCCTAGGCTGACAGAATGGAGTGGGTAGTCCTGCATCCCTCCTGCTACCCCAATTTGGGTGGCAATCTCCCCCCTCAGCTGTTCCCGATTGGCAGCCTGCATCTGCCACACCCCTACCTGAGTAAGGGGACCCATCTGGGGTTGTTGCGAATGGGACTTGTGAACTAATTGTTTGCCAGCCACCTCGCCCTGAACCAGAGCCTTGGCTCAAACTGTTTTCTGCTGCCCCGCCCTGAACCAGGGTCCGAGCCTTGAATTATTTGTTTGTTTGCCTACCACTCCGTCCCAAACCAGGGCCTGGGCTTAAAACTGTTTTTCTGCTACCTCGCCCTGAACCAGGGACGGGCCATAGAATCGTTTATTTGGTTTCCTGCTGCTCCATCCGGAACCAGGGATGGGCCTGAGGATAGTTTGTGGGTTATAGTTGCCCTACCCTGAACCACGGCTGGTGTTTAAAGACTATTATTACAGACTGCTCGCTGGGCTGTGGATTACCCTAGGGCTGGCCACCATAGCTGATTCACCACAAGAACTGAGTGGGGTATAGCGAGGCGGAGTGGCTGTCCACTGACCCCGATGGAGAGGAGCTCCTCCCCGTGCCCTATCGGGTTATATTGCTCAAGTACAACCATCACCAGTCTGAACATTAAATTATGAAATCACTCTTACACAGACTGTGTACTGCCTTCCTCACTATAGTGTATAAGCCCCTTACCATAATGCACTAAGTGACATGACTAACATCTGTTACATGTGGTTTGTTCTTTCCCTCATTCCTTTTCAGTGCGGAGAATTGTGTGTGTAGTGGAGTGTTTTGTAGACTTTATTTTGTTTGTGTTATGCTCTGTGTTTATATTGGAAAAGTCAAAATCATAAAAGTGTCCCTTGCAATTAGAGGGGGAAAGTAGTGAGTTTTGTGATAGGCCTTACTTCCTGTGGGAGTTCATTTGACAGCCTTGGACCAGCCCCCGACAAAGTTCTGTTCCTATCACCAATAAGCTTTACTATTATGATGGAAAGTTTTAATGGGCCCATAGGTGTGGAGTTGTCGATCACTATTTCCAAGTTGTAGGTAGGTGATCTTTTAGATATTCTGGCTGCTTAGTGGCTTGAAGGTAGCATAAGGACTAGACCTTTTATTTGATTTGATATATTATGGAAAGTCAGTGTAGAGACTAAAGCTCAAGTGTGAGTTTCTTTGTGATAGCCTGTGTTTCTGAGAAGATATGCTGCAACATTCCTTTCTGTTAAAATTTTCTGAGGGTGGATAGTTTCATGTCCAAGTATATTGCATTGTTGTTGCCCAGTAGAATGGAGACTAAGGTACGTATAATCAAGGGCAGGTCATTGTCCCCCTGGATGGGATGAAGTGTCCTAGCCAACTGGAGATGATAGAAAATATTATGTATGGATGCTGCTATATGAGAATTTAACATTAGCAAGAAATTTAAAATTCAGTTCAGAATCAGATTGATATGAACTGCATAGCAACCAGCTAACTAGTTACAGAAAACATGGCCTTTTTCTGGCGCCATTCAACACAGATGTTTCATCCATAAGAAGTGTAACTAATACCAAAAACAACTCAAACATTTTGTTTTATTTTGTTTTTGTTTTCCAGGGCTCTTATACTTGACAGTTCCTCTATGCACAACTTTTCCCTCCTTAATTGCTTTTGGCTCGCTATTGGGATTTTTTGATGCAGGAAACTATGTTCTTTTACCTGTTCTCACTCTGGACTTGATGGGAGCAGAGAAAATGCCTGTGGCCTGGGGATTTATGATGGCTGTCCACACAATTAGTAGTTTTGGTCCACCATTTGCAGGTGAGTTGTCTACACAGAGAAGGTGTATTTGAGTGTGCCCTAAATAAAGTTGCAATTGCATATGCTAGTATTTAAATGTTTTTTCCATATAAAGAACTATGTTTAGCCCTCTCTATATTAACAACATTACTAACAATATTAAAGTGTTCTTACAATTATTTCCACTGTCTAAAGTTTTTGATAAACTTAAAAACAACAATGGTCTGGTAGCACTTTATAGACTAATAAATCATCTACATGTTTAGTTAGTCTATAAAGTGCTACCAGACCATTTGTTGTTTTTTAAGTTTATCCTGTACAGCAGGGGTTCTCAAACTTTGTGATACCGTGACCCCCTCTCAGTTGCTCGCAACCCCCCTCTAAGTTGCTTATGACCCCCTGGGGGGTCGGGACCCACAGTTTGAGAAAAGCAGCTATATAGACTAACTCAGCTACCCCCGCATCTATAGTTTTTGAGACAGCCCCTCCCCATAGACCTAGAGATGATGCTGGAGGAATTAATAGTAGGGAGAGAAATTTAAAACTTCTTCAAGTTGATGCTGCCATACATATTTTTTTCGCTCAAGATGGATAATTTTTCTGTTCCTTATTCTGTTGTGACTGTGAGCGATACAAACACAGGGATATCTTGAGAACATTATATTTAATTTTATGAATATTATCTGTATATATGAAACAGTCTTGAGACCTGAAAACTTCAAAGACCATGATATTGAGATGGGCAAGATGATAAGAGCTCATGGATTAGTTGAGACCTTTGTATTAATAAGCTTTATGTAATCATGTGTTCCTGGCCGACTAGAGGTGTCCACTACAGAATCTGGAATCACTATGGGGTGATTAATGCAAAATTCCAAAGACAATTATTTAAATATCCATCTTTATGTCTTGAGTCCCTGGGGATAAAGACAGTGACTGGTTTTATCTGTTTTCAAGAGGCTGAAACACTAAGAGTATGTTTATACAGACAGTGCTGCAGCTGTACTGATAAGGCTGTGCCACTGCAGTGCATTTGGTGAAGATGTTCTATGCTGACAGGAGAGAGCATTCCTGTTGCAATAAATAACCCACTTCCATGAGTGTTATAAACTATGTTGAGGGATTGCCCCAAGCAAGTCTAACTAATGTCTAGCCCCTACTTTTTTACTTTCTCTGCAAGGATAACCATGTCCTAGATAAGTACTCCAACCACTCACTAAAGCATACAAAGGAGACAGCACTTCATCTTCTAGCCATTTTGTGAGTTTTTCCTTTGTCAAAATGCCTATGAAGCAAAACAAATTTTTTAGGACTAAACAAAATGTTTCATTTGTCATTATCTAAACATTTTGAATTTTTTGATTCAGTCAAAACTATTCGGCAAACTCGACATGAGTTCACAAATAGTTTCAGTCTATCTGAAACTGCATTTTTTTAGTGAATAAACTGTTCATTCAAAAAAAAAAACCCCGGGTCTACTCACCTGCACCATAGAGACAATCTTGAAATAATGGGCTTTCAGCCCATCTGACTTGCATCCCACTGGACCCACCAGGGCATTTTGCAAGAGGCGTGAGAAGTTTCTCCACAAAGTTGAGTGATTCAGTTTATGCTACATAAATTAAAAATGCCCTTTCACAGGTGAGTACATAATATGTTTAAAATATTGAATGAAATAAAATAAAGTGTTTCAAAGGGAGTTTTAATTATTTTAGCCCTTAGGCTTCTCTAAGGCACTCATTACTGTATTATAGGGTAATAAAGAGCAATATGAAGATAAAGATGTGCTTTGATGCAGGGAGAATACAGTTACATGCAATTGGAATATTATTTGTTTCAGGATGGATATATGACTTGTTAGGAAGTTACAACCTTGGATTTGTAGTGCCTGGACTTTGCTCCATTGGAGCAGCAGGTATTCTTGCTTTCATTCCACGGCTTAAAAATACAGCAGTACAACAGAAGAAGAACATTATTCATGCTTCTGTTTGTGAGGTAACAAACTCTATCATTCCTTGGGAGTCACCATTTCATTCATCACAGGTAAACTAAAGACTGAATGCAGCTATGCTAAAATAATCTTTCTATGTTAAACCTTCTTTATTCTAAGCATATAGGAACTGGTTTTCTAAAATGTACATGAAGCCAAAACAGCTATGTATTATTCCTGGGTGAATTCTTATCCGAAAAAAATTAAAAATTGTTTGTACAATATTTTAAAATTGTGCAAACTTGTGCATATTTTACGTGTCAAAATAACACTATATGGGTATGTCTACACGGCATTCCTCTTTTGAGGAGGAGTGCAAATGCAGCTGAGCAAAATTGCAAATGAAGCACAAATTTGAATTTCCAGTGCTCCATTTGCATATTTGTGTCCTGCTGCTTTTTTGAAATACCCAATTTCGAAAAAAGAAATGCTGTCTAGATGCGGTTATTTCAAAAGAAAACCCTTCTTTGGAAATTACCCTTATTCCTTATAAAATGAGGTTTACGGGCAATTTCAAAAGATGGGTTTTCTTTCAAAATAACCACGTCTACACTGCGTTTCTTTTTTCAAAATAGGGTATTTCGAAATAGCGCCCAGATGTGATTATGCAAATGAAGCGCGGGAAATTCAAATCCGCACTTCATTTGCAGTTTCACTCAGCTGCATTTGCATTCCTCTCTCGAAAGAGGAATGCAATGTAGACATACCCAATAATCACACCAGTTTCAATTATTTTAGTAATTTGTTTCAAAATACCTGTCAGCAATTATATATGTAACAATACAGACACACACACACACAAATCAGGAGTAGAGAGTTAAAGAAACTCCTATGATAACCCTGTTTTGTCTGCCCTCTTCCCTTTACCCTGAGAGCCTAGCCAGGTGGCCAGATACCCACGTTCCTTTCCCCAAGAGACACAGCCAAGACACTCATATCCTGGATCCCCCCAGAGCCCAATTGCAGGACACCTCCTAGCCCAAATACTTGTACCCCTTATTCCCAGAGACTAGCCATCGGGCACTCTCCAGCCCAAACACTCTCACTTCCTACCTCTCAGAGCCAGTCACAGAGTACCCTCCCAACCCAGACACCCCTGCCCTCAGCCCCTCAGAGTCCAGATGTAAGCTCCCCACATCTGCACACCATACTCCCCAGAGCCCAGCAGTGGCTCCCCCCAGCCCAAATACACCCTTCCTTTCCAGACCCCAGGTGCAGGTTCTCCCATCCCCCAGCTCAAACACTTGCATGGACTCTCTGTCCTCCCAGAGCTCAGGGATCCAGAGAGCAAAACAACAGGATGTTGGATCTCAGGTTTGTGTGGAGTTTCTTGTATGTCATCCCCTTCCTTAAGGGCATGCTGGAAGCATCAGCTGCCCAGAACTCTCCTGCTCTATCCTCCTTGCCCTGGCAGTGTCTTCTGTTTGGGAGTTCACCTCTACTAGGTCCATTGGCCCCTACTGAAAGCCAGCAGCACTGCTGCTCATTTCAGGTGGGAGGAAGGGGGAAGGAAATTATACACAGAACATTTGTTTTTGTGCAAATTCTGCATTCTGCAGTGATGCAGAATTCCCCCAGGAGTAATAGCTAGATAGATGTGAATAAAATATTTCTAACCTTCATTTAATGATTAGCACAGTCTTATGATTTATTAATGTTCTTATCTTAATATATTCTGTCCAGCTTATTAATAATGTAATACTAATGCCCACTTTAAAAGTTTTTGCCTATTTGAAAGTTTTTACAGGTTCTCCTGGTATTCCCCATTGACATATATTAAAAATATTTCTCAAACAGGTACCAATTTTCAAACTGGTGGAAAAAACTGGGCTAAATTTCCCATTAAAGGCAGTTAAATTTTGGTTGCAGATAAATGGTTTCTTTAATTTCTACCATTGTACAATAAATTAAGGAAGATATCACTGTCATGCTATTTAGAGTGGCACATAACTGTGAGTGCCAGGTTCAGATCAGACTATCAGAAAACAGAGCAAAAACCCAAACTGGTGGTATATTACATCATTAGATTTCACCAAGCCAGTAACAATTGTGCTCTCCTGGATCACTCTGTCATGGAGTCACAGACAATCCTCTGTGTGATCCCTATCTGTATACCACTACCTTCCTTCTTTCCCGATTGCTGCCAATCTTGACATGAGATTTGTAGTAGACATGGAACTGGAGAGATGACTCCATTTATACCCATGGCACAGAGGATGAGGAGACAAAGAGCATTGGTGTGAACCAACCTATATTACTAGCAAAAATCTTATGTTCTACAGGCAAGGAACTCATGAGCATCTAGGTGGAATATGGGTAAGTACCTCACATAGAAGGTAAATAACTTAACTTTCAAGATAAAAACGTTCAAGCCTACCCTCCAAACCATCAACTGGAGAGACAAGCAATCATCCACAGACTTGAAGAAAACTTACCTCCCTGTTCCAATTTTCCCTCCAATTTTCTCCCATTTAGCTTGTGGGCTTCACCATTTCAATATTAATCATTGTTTTTGGACAGGTAAAAGGGGATAGAATATTTATGAAAGTCCTTATGATATTAGTAGCAGTCCTATGGTGGGAAGAGATCCATTTCTATTCTCTTCTGGATGAGCCATTGATCAGAGCCCAGTTCAAAGATAAAGTGGAAATAGGCATTCTAAAAACCGTAGAGTTCAACATATGGTTTTGTTGAAGAATTGGAGAGGGTTCAGACAGGAGTTATCTGGAAGTTCTGCCTTACAGTGAGAGATGTAAGATTATTCTGTTTGGTTTATTAAAAGATAAGGTTACAAGATTAATTGACCACAAGTTACAGAGACAATATATTGGATACCAGAAGACTCTTTAATTTGGCAGGGAGAGCCATAAAAAGATCCAGTAGCTAGAAGATGAAGTTAGATAAATTCAAACTAGATATAAGACATACTTTTTTTAACAGAATAGTTAAACATTGGAACAAATTACCAAGCGATATGATGGATTTTCCATCACCTTGAACTCTTTAAATCAAGATTGGATGTCTTTCTAAAATATATATTCCACTGTTCAATCAGAAGTTACTGGCTCAGTGTAGGAATTACTGGATAGAAGTCTATTAGAGCATGTCTACACGACAGAGTTTTGTCAGAAAAACTACCTTTTTTCTGACAAAATTTGAGTTAGGTCCACACTGCAATTGTGTTCTTCTAAAACAGAGGGTTTTTTTCTGGCATTGGTAATCCTCTTTCTAAAGGGAAGAAGCCTTTTTCCGAAAGAGCTCTTTCGGAAAAAGGCGTATGTGGATGGGGAAGAGGGAGTTCTTTTGAAAGAAGAGGAAAGAGGAAAAAGCACAGGTGCCCTGGTGGCCACTCCATCCATTGTAGTCACAGCTTAAATGCAAGATAGCATCCATTCAGTGTGGACGCTCTCTTTCAAAGAAGCAGATCGCTTTTTTGAGTGGATGCTGTCTTTCAGAAGAAGTTTTTTCAGAAGATCTCTTCTGAAAAAAGGTGCTTCCAAAAGAAGCCTGCAGTCTAGACATAGCCTTAGACTGCGTTATACAGGTCAGACTTAATGATCATAATAGATCCTTTGGGCCTTAAAACGTATTAATCTACAAACATCCCATTTTCTTAGAACTTCTGATATAATTTAGATATTTAAATGTATCGTGTCCATATTTATGTTTTCATTTTAATGTATTTTCTTACAGAGTCTAAGTGATTCATATGCAAAATACAGTTCTGTTTGGACTTCCATAGCAGACTTACCTAAAGTTGAGTATACTCCTGTATCATCTCTACCAGAAAGCACAACAGACGTAAAAGTACCTCTTGAAGAAGGTGAGGCTTCAGATTCAAAAAAAGAAGCATATGTGGCTTTTGTAGATGTTGAACAATGTGAAGATGAAGACCTACATGATGAAGGCACAGCAAAGACAGAAGTACCTCTTGAAGAAGATGAGCTTTCAGGTTCCAAAAAACCTGCACATGTGGCTTTCATAAATGTTGAACAATATGAAGACAAAGACCTACTTAGTGAAGACACAGGAAAGGTACCTTTTGAAGAAGGTGAGGTTTCAGGTTCCAAAAAAGCAGCATATGTGACTTTTGTAGATGGTGAACAACATAAAGATGAAGTCCTATATGATGAAGACAGAGAAAAGATAGAAGTAGTACATCTTGAAAAAGGTGAGACTTTGGATTTAAAAAAAGAAACACATGTGACTTTCGTAGATGTTGAAGATGAAGACCCGCATGATGAAGGCACAGCACAAATAGAAAAACCTTTTGAAGAAGATGAGGCTTTAAGTTCAAAAAAAGCAGCACGTGTATCTTTTGTAGATGCTGAACAACGTGAAGATGAAGGCCCACATGAGGAAGGCAGAGCAAAGATAGAAGAAGTAGTACCTCTTGAAAAAGATGAGACATCAGGTTCAAAAAAAGAAACACGTGTTACTTTCAAAGATGTTGAAGATGAAGATCTGCATGATGAAAGCACAGCACAAACAGAAAAATCTTTTGAAGAAGATGAGGCTTCAGATTCAAAAAAAGCAGCACGTGTATCTTTTGTAGATGCTGAACAACATAAAGATGAAGGCCTCGATGATGATGATGATCAAGAAAAATGATCAAGTATCACCACCAGTAATTAAATCAGTAGTATGAAAACGATGAATCTTAAATTTAGATAAAGCTATTTCACCATCAGTTACAATTTATTCTGTTATACTATATCCTAGTTTGATGGAGAATTGACTAATATTTGTTAGATCATTCTTGCTTTAATTATACTGCTGTTTCATACTTCATATCTAAAATCAGTTTGTTGAATATTGTATGTAAAATTTAAGCATTTTAAAATATGAACTGTAGTGGGATTAGAACATTTTAATATATTGCATGGTTTTAAAGAAACACTAAATATATTTAATTTTGTTAGCAAATTACTTATTACTACTGATTATCTCCTTTGGTGGTAATGGAGAGGGATGAATGGACTGGTTAGCTATTCTTTGAAGAGAATAATATTTTGCCCTACAACAAAATAAATACCACAAAGCTACATCCAGCCACCAGAGTGTATGAGGGAGCACCAGTTCTGTTCGGCTCCACAAGTGTTCCATGGAAGTATGTGAAGCTAAAGGTCCATTTATACCAGCTAGGGATCTATCATTTAATCCAGGGATCTGAAAACACTCTGTTAACTATAATGTGATTATATTTGCTTTACAGATAGATATCTTCTCTATACTTCTGTTTGTGACTAGACTACAATACTATGAGACCATATTAGGAATGGAACTTAAATTTAGGAGTCCTGTCTCTGAGGGTACTTCTACACTTCGAATGACTCTGAGCTCAAAACTTACATCTCATGGTCTCTACTCTATTATCTAAATAATGCTGTTGTCTCTGTTGCTGATGAAAACTAATGGGGAAAAGTCATGGCATGTAAATCCCACACAGGCACCAAACTATATCCGAGAGTGCTAGGAAACTCACTGATTGCATGGGGGGTTTGTGATAAAATGCAGGGAAAGGATTTAACAGAAAGGATTTTACCAAAGGTAAAGAACTGTGCCAGGCCTAGCTTGTGGGCTGGAGTGAAACACAAGAGTGTGAGGATATTGCATTATAGCTGAGACTTGCTTATGAGGAAGAGGGGTAGCAGCTACTCCCTATTGGGGCTGAAGATTTAGTTGTCTTTATATTTTTGTTGGATGTGTTAAAGGACTCTGTGACTGGACGGATTCAGATTCTTGAATGTGTCTGGAGGACCAGGTTATTTCTATGGCCTCTTGGGAAACTGAGGCATGGCTGCCAAAAAGCCACATCCAGCCACCAGAGTGTATGAGGGAGCACCAGTTCTGTTCAGGAAGCAGCTGCAGGAGATAGGAGCCAGACTGGGATTCCTACATATACAGGAGTTCCGTGAATGAAATAAACAAAGCCATATGAGTGTTTCAGGTAGGAGTTCACAAAACATATTCAAGATAAAAAGAGGATAACCATGCAGATTGTCTCTGATCTAAATATTTTCTGCAGTTGCTTGGGGGAGGTGGGTAGCCAGTGTACTTTTCTGAATATCACTGCTACTTCAAAGGGAAAAGACAGCTGCTAACACTCTCATCAACTAGATATATGGATGTTGACAGTGTAAGAACCATCCGATAAGCCAAAGGCAAGGTCTAGCAATGGGCCAAAAACTCAAAGTTTGGAGATCAGGTATGAAGGGAATAACAGGAAAAATGCAGCATGTGTATAAAATTAAAGTTTAATAAAAGCAATAGGGTATGTTCAACAGAATCTTTATTATTTGTAAATGATCCTGGCCCAGATCCACAAAGGCATTGCAATGCTCGGTGTCATGACACCTATCTTTTAGGTACCAAGAAAATAATAGGAATGGCAATGTGATCCACAAAACCTAGATCCTTCTATCCATTATTGCATATGTCTTTTCCATGTAGACGTGTGCATGCCTTGTACATCATCAAAGAATGCTTTTGACTTCTGGCAAACATAGCAACATTTGTGCTGGAATGTGCCAGAATCCACCTCAGGAAACTTCAGGAATGGCTAGTATCAGTGTATGATCCCCGTTGACATAGTCTAGACTAGTATTTCTCAATTTGTGGGTCACAAGATGAGTTTAGAGGGGTTGCAAGTGCAAAGCTGATATTATAGGGTGGCAAGCAGAACAGTTGTCAGGAGCCCCACACCACAGAAGGGCCTATAAAGTTAAATTATATGCTTCAGTCCCAGGCAGTGGCGCTCAGGCATCAGCTCCCCCTGCCATGGTGGAGCTCAGGCTTCTGCTTGAAATACCTTACTTGAAAAATGTTCAGGCATTGCTTATGAATAACAGAAGGCTTTCAACTAGGCATACATACCTAGCCAAATGAAAACACTTTTATATCCAATCTCAACAGAGAAGTCTCTCTCCAAGGCAGACTTCCATTAACTACATTTTGGATTATTTGTTGCACCTAAAACATCAAGGCGTGACTGTCATGACTTGGACATAGGCGATCAGATCTAGTGGTCAGAGCTGGAGTCGGGAGTCAGACTGAGCCAGGCACCAAGAGAGTCCAAGACAGGCCAGCAGACAGACTCAGAATCAGGAGGCAGACAAGGTTAGGTTACCAGGAGATTGGGGTCAGGCACCAAGTTCCAGACAACAATGAAAAAGTGAAGTTGAGAACAAAATAGGGTCTTTCACAAGCAGGATCCAGAGCAGAGACAGGCAGGCAATCTGTGTTGTTGCTTGGATAGTTTCCCTTCATATTTTCCTGGTTTAAGTACTGATACTAGCCAATCATTGGGCTGGGACTACCACTCAAATCCTGCTGGGCTGTTCTTCTGTCTGAGCCCTGCCTCATAGAATCCTCCAATGGGAGCACAGCCTAAGTCTCTTGGAATTATGTGGCGATGTGAGTAATTCAGTGGTCCCCAGTTTTCACCCCTTCCGGTTCTAATAGTTCTATTAAAGTACAGATGGCACTGGGTGTAATATTGTTTTTTCCACCCGCCCCCCCCCCCATCAGATTTCTAAAAGGGATGCATTATCTAAAAGATAATAGGAACTCTATTTGAACCTCTTGTGACTCGCCCCTATTCCATCTCTTTATGAAAGTGGCATTTCTGGTTACAATAAACTTAGCAAGGAGAGTAAGCAAACCGAGAGACTTCTTAGTCTCAGAACCTCTTTACATGGTTTTCCATAAGGTTAAAGTTTACTTATGCCTTCACCCAAAATTCTTAACAAATGTAGTTTCCAGTTTCCATGTAACCCAGGCAATTTATTTGCCAATGTTCTTTCAAAAGCGTCATATATACAGATGAGCAAAGACTTCAAGTGTTGTATGTGAGGAGGACATTGGCACTGGAGGTGGGAGCAAGGGAAGTTGAAGAGCTGCTGACATATTGCTGTGGTTCTTTGGCAATATACATTGGTAAATTCTGACTCCTCAGTCTAAGGATGGCCACCTCTAATACCAGAAATGAATTTGACCCTATTGTTACAGAATAGAACATCTTTCTGCCCACCTACTGGTCTCATTCATTTTTCTCTTGGGAATACTTTGATTTTCCTATACTGACACATATAATAGCATCATCAGATTTGAGATGGGTATTATATTACACTCACCTCCATTTTCTATCCTAAGTGCCTGTGAAAATATAGCTGTAAACAAACAACTGTCTCACTCCCACAGTGAATTCCCCATTGCACACATTGAATTCCAGAGATTTGTGCACTCTGTGTGTGTTTTAGTATAAGGCTTTGTATATACTTCTAAGTTTAAAATACAATCATGGCCATGTTGCCATGGCAGCACTTGAACATGGCAGTGTGATTCCACACCAACTCTTGAAGAGAGCTCTTCCAGCACTGTAGGTAAACCATCTCCATAAGAGGAGTAGCTAACAGCACAGGGAACCTGTATACATTGATCTGAGGAAGTGGGTCTGGCCCACGAAAGCTCATCACCTAATAAACCATCTTGTTAGTCTTTAAAGTGCTCCATAGTCCTGTCTTTTGTTTCAGCTAGACCAGACTAACACGGCTGCATCTCTATCCCTGTTTACATTGGCATTATACAGCCCTGTAACTTGCTGCACTCAGGAGAGAGGGTGAAGGGATGTTTATTCACGCCCTTGAGAGTGAAAGTTACTCAGCAGTAAGGTGGCAGTGAAGACAAGCCCTAAGTGCAGAGGTGACATGTAGCTGTTGATAGTATGGGGGGGAAGGGGGAGAGACGATACAATTTAAAGTTTCTGATGGCATGTGGTGGGACTCAGGGCATGTGCTTAAGAGTCAAAGGAACTCTGATTTCTAAAGCTACTGTTGACTACATGTTTTACTATATTATGTAATAACAGATGAAGGCTGTTCTAGAAGACAGCTGCTCCTGAGGTTTACAGACTGGGACTGCAAGTTTGGAAACTCTCTCCTTGGCAGCAGGAGACTTCTCAGCTTTAGGACACTAGAGAAAGGCTGCTGCCAGAGCTATCCTGTTCATAGGATGGTTTGGGGTAGTGGCCCCAGGTGCACACTTTAGGGGCCTCTACGTCAGCCTCCTCAATAGTCCAATGGACAGGACCCATGGTGCCCAGGCCAGTCTGGGATATTACCTGAGGGGCTGGAGCAGCAGCAGGGGTCAGACCTCCCTGAGTTCACTGTGGGAGCCAGAGCAACCCAGCAGCCTGCTCCACCACCTCCTAGCTGGGTCATTCTGCTTCACCATGGTGGCACCAAGTGAAGCAACCCAGCCCCAGCCTGCTCTCTCACACCCTGAATTGCTTGTGGGAGCAGAGGGGAGCAGGATGGGACTGAGTCACTCTGCTTGCCACTGCCAAGGTGATGCAGAATACAGCCGGCTGTGTCGCTCTGGCTCCCACAGTGTGGGGGGCCCAACCCCTGCTACTGCCCTGCCCCATGCCCCCCAGGTAATTCCCTGTGTTGTGTAGTTTGGGGGAGGAGATTTCAAAGAAAGAGTGCAATAGAGGTTGGAGGGGGCAAATCAGGGATGGTGTGCAGCAGGGGGGAGATTTGAGGGAAGGGGTGAAGTGGGCAGGGACTGGGAGAAGCAGGGTGAGGCCTGGGACAGGAGGGGGGTTGCCCTGAGTCCCCCTAAGGATGGCACTGGCAGCTGCAGCCAGGGTGCAAGAGAGCTCAGGGCAGGTAAGGAAGCCAATGCCTTGGGGAGACAAGGGAAGGGAAAGAGCTGCTGCTCTCTCTTCCAGCAACAGCTGTAATTATGGTGGCAGCTGCATGCAGGAGGGTTGTGAGTCGTTATGAGAGTACCAGACTAAGCCTGCAGACAGCTGGAGCAAGGTCCAGCTGTGTGCAAGAGCAACATGTGATCTGAGTACCCAATGCCAGATCTGTACTGAGGGGGAGGGGAGCCAGCTGTTCAATGGAGAGTGCAGAGCAGTTTCTGGATGCTGATTATGCAGGCTGTTCTAGAAGACAGCTAGCTGCTCCTGAGATTCACAGCCTGGGACTGCAAGTTTGGAGGGCTAGAACCTAGCTGTGTACTGAGGGAGGGGCAGGATCCATTGTGTGCTCAGGAAGTGAGCCGAGGACAGATGCAGACTGTGCTGTGGATGCTGCCCAGAGCTGGTGTAAGTGCTGGCCTCTCTGCAGCATGGTGAAGAAGCCCAGTGCCCCACTACCAAGTGCCCTGTCTGCCAGAAGATCTGTGGAGGTTTTAGCAAGTCCAGGCTTATGCGAGCACAAAAAATTGGCATTGTCTCAAACAAGAGTAAGCCCCCAGCCTCTGCTCTGTGCAGGGGTCAGGTCTTTCCAGCAGATATAAACTCTAGCAAAAAGTTGGGTGGGGGGGGATATATGAATCAGAATGCCCTCCCATACATTGCCTCTGTAAGTGAAGTACAATTTATAAAGCACCGCAGGATGAAAGACCATGTATAACCATCACTTTCAGAAATCTTGTAGCATCAGTAGCCTTAAGATTTTGTCATGGTTACAAAAATTCACAGGAGCCCATGACCTCTTTGTGACTTTACTGGAAATAACAGGGGAGCAAAGAGGAATGACAACTGGAAGTCCAAGAGAGAATGATGCACAGCTCTGGTTCTGGCTCTGGCTGAAGCTGTAAGGCAGGGACACGTAGCCCCAGCCTTGGCTGAATCCATGGTGTGAAGGGGGCGGCACAGCCCTTGCTCCAATTGTGACTAGGATGGGAAGGGGAGAGATTGATCCTGGCAAAACCCCAGGGGGGTGTACATGGTGATGATGGCACAGGAAGCTGTTGGGCAGCATGCAATCCTCCTGGCTCCAACCCCTGCCAGGGACACGGGCACCCAGCCCTGGCTCCAGTTGCTGACAGCTGAAGCTGAAAACATCACCGAGGTCCAGTGAAGTCCCGGAATCCGTGCCCCCGTGACTAAATGGCATCCTTAATCACCAGGAGCTCTGGTTCAAAGTGGTTCATAAAGCTCGCAGGGCCCTAGGAGAACATAAGAACATAAGAACATAAGAATGGCCGTACCGGGTCAGACCAA
>CM057847.1:73764249-73784395 GCA_030068395.1 Apalone spinifera | reverse complement strand
CTGTTAAAAGCATTTTCGGAAAATCATGCCAGTCTAGACGTAGCCTTAATGTTTGTATTCCAGACATCTTCTGAAACTGGAAGCCTGCATTTCAAACAAGGAAGAAGGTATTAGGCTTTGATTTATTTATTTCTTAGTTTAATTTTTTTTCAAATTGTCTATTATTCTCCCTCCCCCCTCTTATTTCCCAAGACATTTTGTCTTCTCCATGTCTTCTTCTTCAGCCCTGCAAACTCTTGGACTTAAGTTTACACAAATCAGGTGTAGGGATGTTAAAATTCGATTAATTTACTAATCGAATAGTTGATAGAATTTTTATCAACTACTCAATTAGTTGATAGGGGAAAGAGCCTGGCTTAAGCCAGGTCCAGGACCAAACCTCATTGTAGCTCTGCAATTTAAAATGCTGGGGGGGGAGGGACAGGTTGCCTGGCTCCTACTGCCTTTTAAATTGCAGAGCCACAGCAGGGTTTGGTCCCGGACTTGGCGCAAGCTGGGACTGGAGCAGCCTCTTGCTGCGGCGAGCCTGGGCCCACCGAGGGAAGAAGCTGCTCTGGCAGTCTCCCCTGATCTCCCTGGTACTGCTGCCTCTAATAAGGGTAGCAGTGCCGAGGGGCAGAACAGGTGGCTCTGCGGAATTGGCTTTTAAGCTGACTCCCACGCAGCACCGGCCCCTGCTTTTTCCCCCCCTCCACCCCCACTTGCTGCCTCTGATACAGAGACAAGCAAAGGGGAGGGGCAATGTGAGTAGTTGTCTCAACTAAGCGATAAGCCTAGACTTATCAGATAGTCAACTAGTCGACCACTCGCTTACATCCTAATCAGGTGTCCCACTGAATTCAATGGAGCTACTAACATGAACAGAATTACACATCTAATGGATACAGCACAGCAGGGTACCAGTTAGAAACTGTTAGAAGCGGAGACTGTATTTTGGGAATTGTACCAGTATCTTTAGTGTTTAACTAATGATAATAAGTGATCAAGATAAAATGGGTCTGTTCATCATATTCAAACCACTTAATTTAAACCGGGGAGAAAAATCATTAATTGTCTTGTTGATTAGTGTACTGAAATATTTATATTGCATTGCATATAGGGCATGGGAACTGCTTATGAATCAAATTCAAATACATCTGGAAGACCCCACTAAGTTCACCTGATGAGATTTTTTTTAAAATCACCTATGTAGAAAGCTTTCTTCTGCATTACCCTGTCAGCTAGTTTTTCAGAGGTGAATTTTCTGCATAATCATCTTCTGTTCCCCATGTTTCTTCTGTTGTGTCTGGCCACTTAGCAGATTTATCTGGTCTTAAAGGCACCAGGTGAAGCTAAAGCACAAGTCATCTCACTTCTGAAGGATGGTTTTGATGCAGAAAAGTATATGTTTGCAACATACCTTTATATCTGCTTCCTGCTTGTGTGACACTTTAGAATGTAGTAGAGAGCAGGAGGCAGGCAGGAATGACCAAGTCATTTCAACTGGTAGAAATGTGGGATTAAATTGCTTGTTTTATTGCATGTTTCCTGACTGCAAAATATTATTTTTTACAGTTATTATGGATAGATCCTTTGCCATCAGCCTGAAGAAAACTCTGGGATTTAAAAAAAATGGAGGCAGTTGGTGGGCTCCACTCGGGCCATCACTTTAGTACAGCATCTTTTTTTCCAGTGGCATTCATTGTATGTCCTTAAGATGGAGTGCAGAAAGTGGGATATGGAAACACATACTCTCAAAGATGAGGACCATATGTCTGAATGGACTGCCAATGATCCAGCAAGACTGGTGCCATCTCCTAGCAAAATCACTGAGAAGAATGTGTCCTTTTTGCCCAGGGGCGAGATAAACAGCACAAACGGCTCATCTAACAAGCAGTTTACACCCTTCTGCTACTCTGCAAATAGCAGTGTGATGGACAGTAATAGCTGCTCATCAGGTAACTGGTTCCATGGCCAGCCTTTTCAGGATGCAAAGCAACTAAACTATTTGGCCAACTCTGCTCTTTTTCCTCATTTGTTGGCATCCAGTGTGACTCAGACTGGAATTGTCCAGGTCAGTAAAAGTAGTGACTTGGATAGACTCAGTCCTGCAGCCATTCCTGTTCCTCAGATAAGCCAGGAAAACATATGCTACAACAAAAACATGGAACAGGTATGTTTGCTTGAAGCATTCATTGCTTTTCACTGGAGTATTAGCATGCATGAATTTTGAAGACTGCACAATTAACATCTAATGCATTGCCCTAAAAAGAAACAAGTCTGCTAACTTTTGTGTCTGCAGCGGAGAGGCATTAGTGAGCAGGATATGGAATGTGACTATGTGTGTGGTTATGCTGTTTTAAAGACTGCGAGGCAGTAAAATGCTGCTGTGTTGACGATTTGTAGTAACAAATTCCTTTTTCCAAGAACAAAGCAAATTGTTCATCCCCTTGTTCCTGTAGTTTTGATGTTTATTCCTCTCTGCTTCCCTCCTTTAGGAAGAATTCCATACTTTGATAGCACAACATCGTGTGTGATAATAATGACAAGGGAAACTGAAGGTTGGGATAGTTTTTACAGTGATTACTATTATCTGTCTTCTAACTATGTCTTTTTCCTTTCCTTTTCTCCACTTTTGCATCTTTTTCTTTCTCCCTTTTCTCTTTTTTTTCTTCTTTTAGGTGCAGACAGCAGGACAAAAGTAGCTCTGCACCATCTCCTGCACCAAAGCAGCCTGATGCACTGAGTTTCTAAATACCCATGAAAAATGCACTATGGACACCACCTTTATTAGGCAATTTGAAATGTAGGGTGTGTCTGCTGGAAATTCAGTGTTTTCCCTACCATTGCACAGTACCCCCTGGAGATCACAATGGGAGAAGCAGTAGTGTTGATGAGGCACAGACTTAATTTTACTGCTGCCATTGGCAAAAAGTGCTAGTGTAGACAAGGCCCTAGTTGAAGACTATGTCTAGCAGGTGAATGGAGTTTGCTTGGGCTTTGTATAGTTATTTGAGATTAGGCTGCAGTGTGGAGAGTATGAAACACTTTCTGTGAGGAGTAAACTTCTGTTTATTGTCAGGCAGTTAAAATTTGGCATAGGTCCCAGGAGATCCTAGATTTTCCTGTAGCTCCTAAGTTGCTCCTGTCTTTTTGAAGCTCTAGAGACTCCTAGAGAGAAAGAATGAATTTGGGTGGCTTCTGTGTAAGGTGCCTTCCACAGTGAGGCCTGACGGGGCAGCAGAAAAATGAAAGTGATGCTCTCACCAGACTGCTAGAGAAATACCAGAGGCAGAAACAGTCATTGTTTTTACTGTTTGTTTAGATCCAGAAATGAGTTAGCACTACACCTAATGTAAAGAAGACAGGGGCCCCTACCCCAAAGAATTTGCTGACTAAGCAAGGAGGACAAATTGAAGGGGCAGAGTAGTGGAGGGAGGATAGGGATTATGTACAAAGAATAGATCATTGCTTACTAGATTATGAACTATTCCCCCTCCACTCCACAAGGCTTAACTCATTCTTCTATTGCTAGTGGCTGAAAGTTTTGTTCAACTGAGAGGACAGAAGAAGGAGGACAGTGGGGGAAGGAGGAGAGAGAGCCAAAAGTAGAAGAGGAGAGCTGAGAAGGAGACAAACTAGGTGAATGTGGAATGCATGAATGAAGGAGAGATTCACAGATGAAGAGGAGATAGGAGGACTTGGAAGGAGTGGTGGGACATTTAGTAGCAGCATTTTCATTTGGGACAGATTTTGGCCCTTCTTTATCTGGGCCAGGAGTTCTATGAAAGTAAGGAGCTAATCTCTACTTCTGCTGGGGTTAGATGAATAGTGCCTGACACGTTCTAGTCAATAACAATGTAATGCTTGAAGTGCCTCTGACCATAGTATTAGCAGCTGTTGAGCAGCTGAAAGCCCTGAAATATTAGGGATGTTCTTAAATCTCGTCTTTCAACCAATTCTCTTTTTTCATCTATGACCCTCACTCAGCCCATATTCACAGAGTGCAAAGCAGGTAAGGCATTCTCAGCATGGGGAAGGAGTAGGGCATAGCTATTATAATATTATTATTTCAGTGGCACTTAGAGGCTCTAAGTGAATCAGTCTTTTTGTGCTGGGCATTATCCACACATATAGTAAGAGCAAATCCCTACCCTGACCAGCTGAGTGTAAATAGAATGGCAAATGGGAGAGAGAAGTGAAGTGATTTGGTGAACATCACTCAGCAGGTCAGCAATAGAGTCAAGAAGGGAATCCAGGTTTAGAGACACCTGCAAATCCCATTGGCTTTTGTAAGAGTTGTATGTGCTCAGGACCTCTGGAAATCGGGTCCTGAATTATTACCATAGTACAGTACATTTCCGATAATCCGGCACCTTTAGGACCCAGGGGGTGCCGGATTATCAAATATGCCAGCATACCGGAAGGGGGGCTATAAGGAGTCGGGGGGGGGGGAAGTCGGTGGGGAACTGCGCAGCATGGGAGAGGGCGGCGCTGCAGGACCAATCCAGCAGCACCCCAGCTGCTCTGCTCCCGGCTTCCCCAAATCCGCCGCTGGTCAGTTTCAGCAGCGGCAGACTTGGGGACCAACTACCACCAAACCTGTTTCTCTGTGGTGCAGCTTATTCTAATTGATCTGGGTATAATGTTTAAAACACTTGACAATTGTTTTGTAGAAATGTTTTACTTCTTTTTGACTGGATTATAGAATGGGCTAAATTTTTCAAAGAAAAATGTTCAGGATTTTTTTTTTCAAAAATATGTCTGGATTTTCCCACCAGCAATAATACTGAAAAACACTATGGCTATGTCTACCCTGGCAGATTCTTGCACAAGAATACGTCCACACTGCCATGTGCTTTTGCGCAAGAGCATACATGGCAGTGTGGACGCTGTCTTGCGCAAGAAAGCACTGATGTGCAAGAAAGCCCTATGGCTAAAATGGCCAAGAGACCCCTGCTGCGTTTCCACATTGCCCTCTTGTGCAAGAGCTTTGCGCAAGAGAGTTTACACTTGTTAGAAAAGAGCATAGCTCTTGCGCAAGAAGCCCTCTCTTCCCACACTTTACTGTAAATATTCTTGCGCAAAGGTGGGCGGGCAGCGTGGACCCTCTACAGAAGAATGGCCGTTCTTGCGCAAGAACCCGTCAGCATAGACATAGCCTATGAAATAATTCACCCTTGAATATGTTTTTATGTATCATGGCAAGGTTCTCACTCAGGTCCCTTGCCCTGAAACCCCTTCTTCAGCCACAAATCAATCAGAGACCCTCTCTTGTGCAATCACCCGTGTCTTTTATTGTCCATGCCAGTTGCCCACCACCTTCTATTTACAGAGCTTTGTTTCTACAGTAATCTTGACCAGCTTCTCCATTTGGGTGGGGCAGTCCACTCACCCACTCTCTTCCACTTCCCCTCAACAGGCTCTCTGGCAGCCTTGTCTAGCCATCTGGTTAATGAGGTCCACAGCTGTTTCCCATTAGCCTCTTGGGCATGGGCTTGCTCAGCTGATTTCAGTTGCCCTTTTGAGCCAGGCTGTAGTGGCAGAGCTCTGGCTTAGCCTGCAGCCTGTCACAGTATGTATAGTTTGACTGTAAAGCCATAGGACATCAAAGACTGGGAAAGTTCGACAGTGAGAAAATAGTCATTTTCACTTCCTGATTCCAGTGGTGTAGTGTAGAGCTTTGTGCGGGACTACTTTTTAAATCTTAATCCCATCCCACCCTGCAATACCAACTCCAAACAGGTCCCTCATTGTTTTTTTTACATTTTTAACCTACTCCCTTCTGCAAAACCTTAGATTCCTACAAATTCTGTAAGAAAGACAGATTATTTCCATGCTACTAAAAAACAAACAAAAATGTTTGGTATGTGTATATAATATAAAAATCCAGACACATTTTTACCATTAAAAGAATAGAATACATCGTTCTTAAATCATGTAAAATACTTTAACTTCTATTATAATGTACGTGAATTCTCTTTCTATCACTTGTTTAAATGTAAGTATTAAAACTTTTATTAAAAAAAGAAAAAATTCTTTATATTGTTGAAATTCTAGTTATCTCTGCAAAGAAATGCTTAAATACAAATACATTCTTCTTTTTTATTTGAATAAAACAATGGAATTGCCTTTTTAAAACAAACCTCAAAGCTAGACTCTGAAAGGAAAGATTCCTTCCTGCTAAAAGGAGGAGATTAGTATATTTTCATTCATTTTGTTGGTGCTGTTTACAGAGCCCAGGACAGCAGGAACAGGTGATGATGGAACAGATGGAGCAGCTGCAAAGGCTGGTAACTGAACAACAGAAAATCATCACATACTATAACCCAGGTACTATGTGGATTTCCTCCTAAGAACTCAGTACTGTGCGTGGCAGCTGTTCACATTCCAACAATGAAATGTTGTCATTCCCAGAATAAAATCAAGCTACTATGTGAGGTTGATTGGAGTAAGTAGAAAGATCTTCATCACAGATTGTATTAAAATATTTTATTCACACCACAAAATGGTAACTTACCAAAAATGATAAAGTTTCTTTGACTCTAAATATTTCTTACAGACATTTCATGTGTAAAAGTACATTTCTGGTAAAAAATAACAGACATTCATGTACATGTGTCTACTAAAGTCTAGATTAAAAATCATTAGTGTTGTAATATATTTTAGTGTAGTTGCAGGCACTGCTAAATTCTAAAATATTTTCTTTCTTTCTTTCTTTCTTGAAAAGGAAGGAAGTCAGCAGACAGGGCTTCTAGAAAGAGACTTTCAATGCTGGTAATTCAGTCTCTTTCCCACAGTGCAATATAAACAACTAGAACAACTGCCTTCTTTAATGGTACCACTGCCAGAAAATGCCATCAGCATAGTAAGAAAAGGAGTATCCATCCTCTGCAGGGATTCCTTTCCCAACTTTGGAATGGGGGTGATTCCACAATCTAATTGGGACTGACTATATGAGGGATCAGTCAGTATCTTCACCCACTGCACAGATTCTGGTTTTGTCTGGGCTCTCTGCATGACTGTGAGCAAGGGGGAATAGAGAACAAAGCATGGAAAAGCCAAAGGATCTTGGCTGCCCTCCTGGAGGTGTTCCTCCAAGGGGAAACAGTTTTCCTTTTTTGACAGGGCTCTATAGTGCCCTGCTTCCTTCAATATTGTAATCATGGATCACCTGCATCCCCTGAGAAAAGGTCTTCTGTCACAATTCTCTACAATTTCAGTTTAGCATCCTCCAGGCCTGACAGGCTCAATGATAATAGGAAGTCTTTGGAAGCAGTAGAGTTATTCTGTTGCAAATGAGATTGAAATTTGGTCCAGTGCTTTTCCATGAACAAAATATGACTAATTTTGGCAAAATGCTTAGGATGGTAGAGTTCACATGTAGTTTTAAACAGTTCAACTAGCCCTGGCAATTAAAATTTCACTGATTTTGGTAGTAAGACAGGATCATATTTTATGTGGTTAAACCATTATTAAATGATTTCTCCAAGGCATTTCCAATATAAGCCCACCAAGGATGCATTTCCTTCCATCTTCCTTCACTTCCTTCCCTTCATAAAATGTATAAGCAGTGCAGTCATTGTAATGAAAATCATGGTCCAGTCATGTCCCTCTTACACAGCATAGTATGAAGCAGTACAGAATTCTTTGTGCGCCTTTGGGTTAATATGGTGTGTTTTTTAATAGGGGTACCCATTTGTTAAATTATGGAACTACTTTCAAATTGCAGTGTGGTACAGGAGAGTGGTTTTGGCAATGGGGAAGTGCTGGAACAAACAGGTTTTGACTGTTTAAATCCTGAACTCTGGTTTTCTGTCCAGGGTAATGTTATAGATATACTAGTCCATACTTGTGATAGAGTTTGATTGTAAAATGATTTTGTAAAACTCTTTGTGCATGGAGAGGAAAATATTAGTCAACATTTGATACTTTTTAAAATTCTTGTATAGATCAGAACTAGTTTTTCACACTACTGAAGGAGCAGGGGGAGAGAGAGAGCGATGGAAGGGGAACCTGGATTCCAATCGACAGTGTGCATGCCCTGATTCAGACTGGCAGGTCTTGGCTAGAATGGGGTAATATCTTTCATTGAATCAACTTCTGTTGGTGATAGACAAGCTTTTGAACTCCTCTTCAATTCTGGGAAAGATATTGCAAGTGTTACAGCCTAATGCAAGGTGGAATAGATAGCTCCTATTTTAATGGACCATTCAAGGTAGAGCAACCTTTTGACACCTCTCATCAGAGGACAAAAAGAAGTTCATAGATTAAACAGATCATAGATTGTTGTAATAAGCCATAAATCCAGGGTCATAACTCTGTAAGTTACTAAAAATCATGGACTCAATGCAGCCCTTGACTGGTCCAATAAAATATATTACTGTACCTCACCCACCGCATATCTCTAATATCCTGGGACTGAAACAGATACAACTAAGCATAGGCTTTGTTCAGGGCATTCAGCAGCGATCTTGTGGATGTCTCTTGCATGAGCCATCATCTGTGAGTGTAGGAAACTGGATGTCAAATCATCCTTCATTCTGCTTTATTGTTATGTCTATAATGCAGAAATAATCATTAATAAATAAAAGTTTGATTTAAAAATTATCAAATTATTAGACAATCAGGAAATAATATATGCAATTAATTCTTGGCATAACATGGTCCAAACCTCCATATAATGATTCTTGGCATAATATGGTCCACACCTCTGCATTTCTCACTAGACCCAAGATATTGTACCATCAGATGTCAGAATAAGTGAATTGCAAATCTTGGGCTCACAGAAGTAGCATTTTGCAATAAAAAGTCTAAATCTATTGCAGTTTCACTTCCCTCACTCCTGCTATACCATGAATAGGAAACATTATTGACAAAAAAACAATTAAATCCCTCTATTCCTATAAAATAAAATAATAGTGCCTCACATGTACATTAAGGAACAAAACATGGCTAGTTCGGACAGAATTATTTATAATAATCTAAATTCAAGTTTCAGTCTACATTTAAGCAGCAACTGCTTGTAAAGCTTCATTTTTAAATTGTTACATTATACATTAGAAACAGCTAAGCGTAAGAAAATAATGTTCTTGAGAATCTATTTGGTATTTGTATAGATCACAGTTTTAAACTGATTTAAAATGGCTTCCTACTCCTACTGGAGTCAATGGTAGTTTTACTGTTGACTTTAGTGGAAGAAAGATTGGGGCCCTTAGACTGTACATTTTATTAAAAAAAATTGAGTCAGAGTCTCTGCTGGCATAAATTGACACAATTCAATTTAAGTCAGTGGAGCTAGACTGATATATACAGCCCAATGGAATGAAAGGGTTAGAATGGCTGCAGACTCTTCACTGCAGCTTACCTACCAGGGTAAGATGTGGTAATGGGAGTGGAAAGAAAATTTCCTTTCTAACCTGGCATATATAGTAGAGATTATCAGAATCTGTCCAAAGACTTCATGTTTCAGAATCTTTGGAAATGTCAAAGCTCTGGGGTTCCTCTTCATTTCTTCTCAGCCTTAGAGAATTAAAGATCTTTCTGTAGGACCGTCGAAAAGTTGGGCTTGAGAAGCAGTACACGATGGGGTCCATAGCACTGTTGAGATAGGTCCAGCAGATACTAACATCAAACACATTCTCAGCAAAATGAAAAGATGCACAACTTTCAAAGCTTTGGAGAATATACACAAGCATTCCGCTCAACACACTGGGCAGGAAGCAAACTCCAAACACCACCACCACTGCAATCACTAACAGCATGGCTTTCTGCAGCTTAGGTTGCTTTCTCAAGTCCCCAGGGCTTTTCTTTAGCTTCTTGATGATGCCAACTGTGCAAAACAAAATGAGGCCAAAGGGAACAAGAAACTTCAGAAAGAAAAAAGTGACATGCCAGATGCTGTGGAAATCGGCCTTTCCTTGCAGGTGGAAACTGTGGCATTCAGTACAGTTTTTGGATTGAGGAACAAATAAGATCTCAACAGTCAATCCGAGTGCTAAAAGCCAAACCATGCAAGCAATAACTCTAGCATTTCTGTTTGTTAGAGAGCTGGTTCTATTGGTAGGGTGCACCACCCGGAAATAGCGATCCAGTGCCACGGTGGTGAGGAATGCGACGGAGACAGCTTGGGAAAGAGACAGTGCAAAGAGAATTACTGAACAAAGTTTGTTTCTATAATCCCAAGTGTCTAAAATTGTATGCCTGAAAGCAAGGACCAGTCGAAATAGCAGGCAAATATTCAGCAAGATATCTGCGATGACCATATTGAGCAAGTATACAACATGTGGCTTCCAAACTTTCAAACGGAAGTAGAAAATCCACAGAGCAACAGCATTGCTTGTGAGTCCCAGCCCAAATTCCAAAATTAGCAGGATCTTCACAGCTATTTCCACAGACTCATTGGAAAGAGAGCAGCTAGAATTTGCCATTTTCTGCTGGCTCCCGACAAGAACTGAAAAATTGAAAGCCCTCCAGATCGTTTTGCAGTTCAAAGCAAAAAAAAAAGTTTCTTTTCCTCCCAATACTGTAATTACTTCTTCATTTCTCAAAGAAGGAAGCATATACCACTAGCATCAGGCGCTCAAAAGGAAACCACTCTTAAGTATCAGTAAATAAAATGTAAAGTATATTACGTGTACATATATATTTATACATACATATATGTGGGCATGTACACAAAACCAGGCACAGAATGGTTTCCTAAACATGAAATCTTGGCCTGAACCTGCCACTCTTGTGAAGCACAGAGCACTCTTAACTCCCAGTAAAACAATGTGAGTTGAGCGTGCTCAGCACCTTTTATGTGACTAAGGGTGCATCTACACAGCAGGGCTTAACTCGAAATAAGGTATGCAAATTGAGCTATGTCAACTGCGTAGCTTATTTCAAAATTGGGAGCATCTACCCAGCACTTATTTTGAAATAGAGCACTCTTCCTCCAACTTCCCTTACTTCGCGTACAATGAGGATTACAGGAGTTGGAGTAAGAAATCCTCCAGCTTGACAGTATTTCAACACTATTCCTAAATAACTGCCTGCTGTGTAGACGCGAACTAAGTTATTCTGAAATAACACTAGCTATTGTGAAATAATGTTTCTGTGTAGACGTACCCTTAGTGAGAAAATCAGCATCCCACCAGAGAGAGAATTCCATTTTCCAAAGTCTACCACTATGGGTATGTCTATACGACAGAGTTTTGTCGGGAAAATGGACGTGTTTCCAACAAAACTGGAGGAACGTCCACACTGCAATTGAGTTCTTCCTCAAGAAAATCAAAAGAACAGAAGAGTTTTTCCAGCATTGGTAATTCTCTTTCTACAAGGAAGAAGTCTTCTTCCGAAAGAGCTCTTTTGGAAAAAGGTATGTGTGGACTGCGAAGAGGGAGTTCTTTCAGAAGAAGAGGAAAAAGCACCAGTGCCCTGATGGCCATTCTGTCCATAGTAATCACAGCTTACATGCGAGAGAGCATCCATTCAGTCTGGATGCTCTCTTTCGAAAAAGCAGATCGCTTTTTTGATGCACTTTTGCAGTGTGGACGCTCTCATTCGGAGGAAGTTTTTTTGGAAGATCTCTTCCAAAAAAAACTTCTTCTGAAAGAAGCCTGCAGTCTAGATGTAGCCTTTGATGGCATGTTTCTGTGAGTATGAGCAATGGTACTTCATGTCTTGTTACTAATTAGTTGTTAGCACTGGATTAAGTGACATTAATTACTTTGCCTTTCCCAGAGAATATACTGGAAATGCAGTAGCATAGCGTGACATACTTTTTTTCTCCCCTACGGTGCTTAAAGTGACTCCTGTTTCTGGAAGTGAAAGTGATTTAACATATTTTTTTTAGAACCCAAATGACATCCCTTCTCTCTCTCTGGCCATTTATTCTCTGTGTACACACACCGCGTTTGTTTTGTTTTTTCTCAGTATTCTTCTCATAGGTACCGACTGGAGCATGCATGAAAAAAAATTAGCAGGTGCCAAAGACTCCTACTCCACAGTACCTCCCAGAAGCCCCATTGATCAGCTCTTCTCCTTTCCTCCCAGTGCTTTCTGTCCTTCAGGGACTGGTGTTCCACAGCATGCAGGAGGCACTGGGGAAAAAGGGGTGGAGCAGGAACAGAGCTTGCTTAGGAGAAGGGCTGGGACTGAGCAGGAAGAGGCAGGGCAGGGGCAAAGCAGGGGTGGGAAGAGGTGAGGTGGGGGTTCTGGAGAAGAGTTGGGGGTGGGATCTTGGGGAAATGGTGGGACTGGAGACAGGCCCTGAGGCTCAGTGGGGTCTGAGCAACCTCCAGGCAAAGTTGGAAGCTGACACCTGTGTTTCTTCTAGTTTTGCTCTGCTTTCTTCACAGTACTGACTGCTTTCTCCAAACTCTTCCAGGGTAGCGTTGGGTATCACACTTGGTTGGTGCTTTGGAAGGAGAGAATCTGCCAATTGCCCTCTTTCCTGGCTGTGTGCATGAGGAGTGTGATTGGAGGGCTGCTAGTATATAGGAATTGAGGCGCTACCAAAAAATCCAAGGGAAAAGCTGTGAATTGCTAGAAAATATAGACGAGCGGGTGGGGAGATGCAGAGGTGTCTTCTCTAATTCTGGGCTGCTCCAGGGGATGGTGCACCACTAGGTTAGAGCATCTACAAGGTTGCCTCGGCTGTGGGCTTTGCTGCAGTAACCTAGAGTAACCAGAGCAGGTGCTCCTACACCAGGCACTGTGTGTGAAAGTGGTGGAGGGCTCTTTGGCCCTCTACTGACATAATTCTCAGAAGGGCCTTGCAGACCTTTCATGCTGTGACAGTTTGCATAAAAAGGCTGTGTCAAGGTCAGAATATGTCCCCAGGCCTCACAGTGAGGTACTGTAGGAGAACAATGTCCCTCTTCTGAGAGTCTGCTCCAAGTGTAGAAGAAGGTGGCACCACACTGGGAATTAAGTGGAGCGGTCAGGAACAGTTTGAGAGGGGCACAACAGCATAGAAGAGATACATGGGTCAGGAGAGGAAGGAGTTACGGTGGCTGAAGTAAGCAGCAGGCTGAGATTGTGGTGGTGGCAGAGAAGAGAGAACGAATTTGAGAAGTGACAGTTATGTTAAGAACATTTTTTGTATGGAAATGAGTGCATGTGAGCATGGGTAGTGGGCGAAACTTCTGCTTGGGGAGATTAGTTCCCCCACCTGCCTCTGCTGCCGATGCTTCCTCCATCCCCACTCCACCTCTGCTCTGCCCCCAGGTTCGCTCCCACTCCACCCAGACCTGCCCCTTCCTACCTTCCTTCCCTCCCCCTCCCTGTTCACCACCTCCCTTCTGGTCAGTTGCTCCAGCATCACACAGTGGAAGGAGAAGTCATCCCATAAAGTCCCAGTCCCCAGGCTGTGGTCCAGGCGGAGTGCCGCCTACTGCACGAATGAAGCCTAAAGGTTTTGGAATTGTAAAAAACCACTTCCTTTCCATCTGGTGATCTCAAAGCACCTAAGCAAAACCCCAAACTCCTATGAGGCAGGCAATTATTATTATTATCCCTGTTTTTTGACTGGAGAAACTGAGGCACCGGCAAATTAAGTCCCCATCTGTGGTCTTTTTAAATCAATGGAAAGACTCGACTTGAGATCAAGCTTTCAGTGATGGGTCCAGTATCACACCAGAAGTCTAACATGGGGGTCATTATTAAACCTTCCAGATTTTCACATTTCTAGCTCTGCTTTTAACAGTAAGCCTTGCTTCTTCCCTTAAATTGTACTTTCCATTTCTCTTATCTGGAAAGGAAATGATTCTCTTTACAGGGATTCTTAGAGTATATCTACAATACAGAGCTGCGGCTGTCGATTTTCCAGAGTTTGAATTTGCGGGGCTAGTGAAGACATGCTAATTTGGACTGAGGGGGGCACCCCGGTCGATGCGAAGAGTCCTGCTTCCACCAGCAGTAAGGGAAGTAGAAGGGAGAGCACCAAAAGTCGAGTTAAGGTACTTCGACTTCAGCTACACAATTAACATAGCTGAAGTTGTATATCTTAACTTGACCCTATCCTGTAGTGTAGACATACTCTTAATTATTGATTACTGAACAGACTGTGCACACATGTAGTTGTATTTGGGGTACAGTAGAGTCCCCAAAGGAATATAGTGCAGTCTTTACATTTATTCTCAGCATATGTCTGATTTCTACAGTTTTTTTCAGAAATGGGCTTCGTAGAGTCTTCTCCAAAAATGTTTAGAATATCCATGTTTTGGAATCGAATCACGGAGACTGATGCTTAAAGAACTCAGCTAAGGGGTGCTGGAACACAAGGGGAATCAGGGACCCCTGTGAAATGTGTTTCTATTTTTCACTGGCTGGCAGTAGCCCTGCTGAATAGGACGCCTCATGCTGGCTGCTGCTGGAGCTGAGAAACAAAGCAGGATAGTGGAAAACATGGGGGCTTCAGTGGCCAAGCCACTGCAAAATGTGTTTGTCTTTTCACTGGCTACCCGGCCCAGCTATGGGACTCCCCTCCTGCTGCTAGGCCTGCCAGTTCTGAAGCTGGAGCAACTCAGGTGCAACAAGAGAGGGAGGGAGAAGCTAGGTGGAACTGGAGAGCATTGGGGGCTTCGGGAAGAGCACACACAGAAGGAGGAGAAGGGGAGATGGAGGATCAAATAGGAAGTGAGAAGGAAATCCATGTTAGGGGCTGGGGCTGAGTGAATGGAGAGAGAGGGTCTGCAGTGGGTGGCAACAGGAGGGCCAAACACCAGTGAGAAGAGGAAAGGAGGAATCTGGGGAGCAGTTGAGTGGGGGAGGGACAATGGAAGGAGTGGAGAGGAAGACTGAGCAGCGAGCAGTGTCGGGGGGCATAAGCAGAGGCTGGGGGAGGGAGGCAGGATGACACCCACCACACAGCAAGAGCAAGAGAAAAATCTCAGGGTGGTTGGAATGTAGCTTTATATTGTAAGTGAAATGCAATTTACTCTTGGGGAATTCATGTTCTGAATTAGATGGGACCAGACTTTGAGGCCGGGTAACAGTCAGTTCTAGCCCTTGTCAGTAAACATGAAGCTCCTTAACCTTTCCCTAGTGAACATAATGTTCATGATCAGTTATTAATCTTCTGAATGAATCCATTGGTGCTTTAGCATGAAATGACACCGCTGGGACAGCGTGACTGGATTTTATCCTATAGACCAGATACATTCTACAGAGCTCGAGCCATAAACTGAATTTTATTCTCATAGAAACAGCTGTAATAACAGCACCGACAACTGAAATGCCTCTGTTAACTCACAATACAGGAGCACAGCTGGTGGCACTATTACCCCACCACTCTGCCTCAAGCCAGACTACTGGGGCCAGCCTCTAAAGGAAGAGGGGGTATTTCAGTTCCTGGTTTCATTCATTCCATTTTTGCTTCAGCTGAAAGTGTTAACAAAGATACCAACTGATGGTCTGTGCAGTGCCCTCTAGGAAATGGTCTGAGTGAGATCCCACCTTTTCCACAATTGACAAAACCTGGTGATACTGTAAAAATATTTGGTCTGTGTGTACCTAGCTTTATTCAAACCAGGCTATAAGTGCCATCCTGCAGATGAGCCTCTGTTCTGAGTCTTCTGGTTCCTCTTACTGACAGATGTTAGGCTTGCATGGGCTGTCAGTTGCCTAAATTCCATCATAGTGAGTGGGAATCACATGGCCTAAACCCTGTAGCTCTGCAAGTACATCTTGTTATATTATGCCCTTGATGCACACTAGTCAAGAATTCAACATGATTGAGTGGAAAACCTCTAGCAACCTAGCCAGATGTTACAGCTAATTATTTGTAGTGTGGAAAGGCACACACTGCATGGCTAAAATTGTAAAATTTGTTTCAGGAGGTAGTTCATTCAAAAAGACACTAATTATTTGTTAAGATTTAACTGTGTGCCATGCAAATAGCATTGAAATAAATCATTTTAGCTAACTGGTGCTATTGAAATTCTATTACATTTTATATTAATAGGTTTTAATTCTCATGAAACTGAAAGCCAGGTTTTCAAAGTAAAGTGCATCATGCTGCATGGCTTAAGTTATGCATACAAAATGCATCCTATTTGTCTGTTGCACTCACCTGTGTGGTACTTAAACAGTCAGGGGTCTGTCTGGCCAAGTGCACATGAAATTGCCTAATTTATATGCACACATCAGGTATTTGCACTCAGATAAATTAGGCATGTGCTAGAGTGTGTGTGTGCAGTTCTGTGGGTCTAGCTTTGGAAATCAGGCCCCAAGTTATTTCTGTTTTGGAAAAAAAAAGTGTTGCTGTGGTGGGTGTATTTGTTATTATTTAGCAAAGCAAACGTGGTTATTTTACACTTCCTTTTTACAGTAAATTGAAAACATTCTCCTTGCTTGTGGTTGCACGGCATAAAAGAGCATAAGAGTTTAAGGCTAGTATTTTCAAAGGAGCCCCAAGGTAACATTCAGTAGCGGGGGGAGGGGCTGAGTGCCAAACTTCTTTAGGTTCATTTGAAAATTCCAACTTAAATGTATAGTGCTTTTTAAAACTAACAGTAACAGACATCAAAAACATTACAGGCATAGATGGCATGTTGTAGCATAGTATCTGGGCACTGAGTGTTGAGTGCCCCACATTCAGGTTAGAAGTTTGCCACTTCATGGGGCCAGAATGTTAAAGACAGTGAAGGTACGTCTCCACAGCAGGGCTAAAGCTGAAAGAAGCTACGCAACTTGAGCTATGTCAATTGCGTCGCTTAAGTTGATATAGCTTATTTTGGCTTTTGGCACTGTCTACGCAGTCTGAGGTAGAGCACTATTCCTCCGACTTCCCTTACTCCTCGTAAAATGAGGGTTACAGGAGTCAGAGTAAGAAGTACTCTAGCTTGACTGATGTTATTCCGAAATAACACTGCTGTGTACATGTACCCTAGATGTGCTCATATTGACTGTCCCTATTTTGTATTTCTAGTGGCTGGTTACTCTTTGGGAAGGCCCCCTCACTTCCACTGAGAATGTCTTCAATCCCTTTTGGGACCCATTGCAAGGTCTTTCTGATTAGTCCCATTTTTATATGATGAGCTGGCCTAGAAGGCATTGAGGTCAACTCATTTTCTTTGCTTGGGAGTACTTTGTGAGTACCCTTTAAGTGACAGTGAGTTATACTTTGATGTATGTGGTGTTTAATAATTATGGGTATCTAACTGGTGGTTGTGGTAGGCTTGGTTTAAACATTAAAATAAATATTATAACAACACTCAGTATTTTACCATTTTGGCTGAACATCAAAACGCCAGTAAACACGAAAAAAAATCAATATTTTAGTATAACACCTAGTTAGCAAGAGTTTTCTGGTTCAGTACTGAATTACTATACCAGACTCATTTTTCTCCTTTGTTTGTTATCACAGGTTTTTCAGTCTATCCTGGCATACCTTCTCATCTAGTTGCCATGATGCCAACACTTTCAAGGTTTCCTGCCGCTTTATTTCCTGTCCAGCTCCCTTCGGAGAATTCTCCACAAGCCCAGAACCATGGACACGTACAAACCAGTCCATCTGTAACACAGACTACCATTCAGAGAGGTCCCACAGCATCCTCACCCAGTAATAGCTGCTCAGAAGCCTTAGGGGAGCACCCACAACCTCCAGTTCCAGGTGGGGAATTAATCAAGGCACTGGAAATCTGCTCCCAATTTTGACATTGTGCAAATCATGAAAGCTAAAACCCATATGATTTTGATGGGTTTTGGATTTAAAAGCTTTTAAAAAAAGTTTTAAACTAATTTTCCCACTGGGTTGAGATGATGGCATTGCCGTTTCCAGTGCTGAACTGAGAGGCTTGTTGATGTGGAAGTAATATGGGTGGAACAGAAAATAAACATTAGATTAAAATAAAAAAGTTGTCACAGAATGTAGGGAACATGGTGGTTTTCAGGGAAGAGAGGCTAAGAAGGAACAGACTGGCATGGCTTCCAAAGGTGATAGATGTGTCTGCTTAGCTAAGGAGGAAGGCTCTGTGTTGGCAATCTGTGTTTTCACAGAGGCAGATGGCCTTGCCTTAAACGAGTAGGGATGGAAGCTCCTGCTTGGCTCTTTTCTGTGTCACATTCTGTGCACTCATTTTCTATAATAGTATTTCTCAAACTTTTTTGATACCAGGGACTGGGTTGCTGTTAGGGAGATGTCAGGGACAGGCACTGGTCTGGACACTGGTTGTTGAGAAACACTGCTTTATAAGAAATGTTGAGTATAAGAAAGAAGTAAAAGCCAAAGCAAAAGAATGTGAGAGTAAGAACAAGAAATGGGAAGCCAGGGAAAAGATGAGAGAATTTATTATGTAGGGATGGAAGGGATGCAAAGAACCTTTGTGCTAGCTTCCTTTAAGTGTACTGCAGAGCAAGTCCTGCTACAACACATGGATATGGTTTCCTCTTACATTGGGAGATAGGGATGTTAAGTTTAGATGAATTGGCTAATAGAATAGTCAATGCAGTTTGCATCAACTTTTCAATTAGTCGATAAGGGCACCTCCACCTTTGAAGTGGAGCAACAGCCTCAAGGGCTATTGCTGCTCTTCAAAAGCAAGAGTGCTGCCACTTTGAAACACCTAGGGGAGCCCGGCAACAAGCTCCCCATGGTGTTTCAAAGCAGCGGCACCGCATGGTACCCGGGGTCAGCTGGGGACTACATGGAGTAATGCAGCTGGGGAAATGCTGCGTGCAGCCCGGGTTTCAAAGCAGTAGTGCCATGTGGAACCCAGGGGTCTGACCTCAGGCTCCATGTGGAGCTGCTGCTTTAAAGCACCTCCTCTTCTTCCCCCCAACCCCTTGCTGCCTCTTTCTGATACAAGCAGCGGGAGGAAGGGGGAGCAACTAGTCTTTCACATCCCTAGTGGGAGACACTAAGGGATACAAGCAGGAGGACGTTTAAGCCTGTGCTTGACTTTAAACATGACTGGTTAGGCATATTTATATACTTTGCTGAACTGGGGATTAATGGAAATTATGATGAGTGTGTTTTGTTAGACCCTCAAGTTGAAAACTGACAGGTAGTGGCATTATAATGTATATAAACTAAAAATAAAAAGGTGTTTCTCTGACTATAGGGAAAGAGATCGAGGCATTATCTCAAAGTGCCAGAAGCCCCACAAAAAAACTTTCCAGACGAGATGCTCGAGAAGAGGAAATCACAGCAAGGAAAGGTGAATTACAGGAACAGATCTGAGCAGTGTATACTTTTGTCCTACTCTGAAAAACTAAATTGAAGTGCCATAAGAGAGAAAAGCAACATGCTAAGCAGTTTTGGGATGGGGTTATAAAGAGTATTTCCTAATAGACTGCATATTGTTTATATTGTTTTTTCCTCTTAGTTTGAAAATTGTAGAGCTAAAGTAACTACTATCTGAGTGTTTATTTTGGCACTGTTTGTAAAGCCAGGCAGGTACTGTGAGGCAAGGGAGGTAATATGGCCCAGTGCATAGGGTACAGGCATGTGAGCCAGGAGAGCACGGATCTAGTTCCAGTTCTGCTATTTAACTTGCTGTGTAACCCTGATCATGTCATTTAAACTCTTTAAACTTCATCTTCATCTGGCATAAATTAGCATTGCTCTAGTCACTGCCTCTGGGCCTCTAGTCATAAAGTAAAGCTGATCATAAGGCGGAGTAATCATAACCCTGTTCCTCCCAGTGGTTCTTTTATCTGTCTGTCCATCATGGGAGAATCTGTCCCTCCCACATGGATGCTCCAAGTCATTGATCATGGGGGGGGGAGGTGAGGTCTGTCCTGTTCCATGGTGACTCGCAGGCCACATCTGTGACTTGTGATTTACAAGAAGCTGTGAATCTCTGTTGTATTTTGTTGCGCACCAGTTTGGTAAATCTGATTCTTGGTAAATAACTTACATTAAAAGCAATGAGTAGTCCTGTGGCACCTTAGAGACTAACAAATATATATATATATATGTATATATATATATATATATAGTGAAACCTGACTATATATACAGTAAAACCTGAGCCAGAAGAACACAGATCAAGTTCCAGTTCTGCTATTTAACTTGCTGTGTAACCCTGATCATGTCATTTAAACTCTTTGGGCTTCATCTTCATCTGGCATAAATTAGCCTTGCTCTAGTCACTGCCAGGTACTGTGAGGCAAGGGAGGTTATTTGTTAGTCTCTAAGGTGCCACAGGACTACTCATTGCTTTTAATGTAAGTT
>CM057847.1:73715359-73754188 GCA_030068395.1 Apalone spinifera | reverse complement strand
GCACAGATAGACTGACATGAAGAAATTGGAGCATGATGATAATCTGATTCTGCAAACTTCCTGTCACATACAACCACCATGCAGAATGACAGCTTGGCCTTACTTTCAATGTTTAGCTCCACCTATATGTGTGAGCAGTCTTTCTCTCATTTGAATCACATCAAAAGTTATTTGCAGACAGAAGACAGCCTGAATGTGTGCATGAAGCTGATTTTGACCAGTTATGATGTACACTTAAAGAAATGTGAGAAAACATGCAGCAGCAGAAATCCCATTAAATAAAGTTATTGAGTACAATGTTTCATTTATACTATTATTAATTATCATGTCAATTATCAATAATATTAAGTTGTATATTTTCAGTCATGTAAATGAACATTTTTATAGTGGCTCTTTGCTGACCACGTGTTCTGAATTTTGATGTAGTTTGGCTTTTTGGTTTGAAAAGGTTGCTGACTCCTGAACTAACATAACACTGTTTGAACATTATCTTGGTACAGTATTCCTTCCTATGGGAATTTATTTGATTCTGTGTGACTTCGACAATATAAATGCTGGAAAATTAGCACTGTGTGTGTTTAAAAAGTTTTGATATGAAGGAAATTAGAAAAATGTGGCATACAACAAAGAAACTGTTTTCATTATTATGGCTTCTGCCTAAAGGGATTTGATTTTTCTTTCCATTTTTGAGCAATGTCTCATATTTTAAATATAGTTTTTGTTGTTTGCAGAACTTCTGTGAGGCTACAGTGACTCCTCGGAAATCTTTCCTGAAACGTGGAGAAGGCATTGCAAGACTTGAAAAAAATAAAGAGAACCTTGTGAAAGAACAAACCAAACATCCCAGAAGAATTAGTTTTGATTGCCAGAATCTCTTCTCTTGGCCCCGCCAGCAGGATGCAGGAAAATCACAGCTGGGGAAACATTTAAATCGTTTAAATAGGCGGGCCAGCAGCCCCACAGTTCTGGTCTCTAGTGAAAAGAATACAAATTGCATCATCTCCATGAGTGAAATAAAGGCTCAGGTTGACAGTAAGGCAAGAGATCCTGAGCAATGCCCATCAGAAAGAGGAGAAGGAGGTGGCAGAGTAGAGGGTGCAAAAGAGGACCCTGCTGTATCACTGAAGATGAATTGGGATGAACTCCTGCAGCAGTGTCAGCAACAGATGACTGAAATGAAGCTACAAGTAGGTGAGAAAAATACAGCTCAATGTCCTGATTCTCTAGGACAAACAGACAGAGCAGACAAAAGTTCTATGGAATCTACAGTTCAAAAGGACCTAGATATTGTGGAGCAGCCTCTGAAGGGCAATCTAACTCAGACAGCAGAAAAGCCCTTGGAAATCCTTCAAGAGGGCTCTAAGCTTCAGAATTTAGAAGGAAGCCAAACCAAGCAGATGGACTGGAGCACAGGCCTCAACTTCACATCAGGCATGGAAGGAATTAGCAGTTATCCCGGTGAAGATTACACTGTGAGCAAAAGCCCAGAGAGCCTAGAAGGAACCACCACTGGATTTAAGATGGTCAATGACAGAATAATGAAAGTTACCCACAAATCAACTCAAGGCCTGGACAAAAAAAAGGGCATCACTTCTTCCTGCCACCAGCAAGAGTGGCAAAGCAGTAGAAGTAATGCCAACTGGTGGAATGCTCAACCTTTGTCCAGAGAGTCAGGTTGCACATCCACGGACAGTGAGGATGACCCCAAATCTCACTGCACTAAGTATCCCACAGTGCACATGCCTCAAGGAGTAGGTCGCACAGACAAAAATTTGGATCTCTCTGATGCTGATTATGCTAGCGATGAGCCCAGTGAAGCAGAAGATCTGGCCCCGAGAAAGCACACCAAGCCACTTCCAAAGAACCTGGGGGCACCAGAGATAAAAGGCAAGCAGGATCTCTTCCTCAGCACAAGCAGCAGTGAGTCTGGCAATGGAGTCGCCAAGCTGAAAGTAACTAAGGCTTGCTCTTCTCTTCGAAAGGCTCCCTTTCGGCACCCAAGATCTGTGAAAGATGAAAGAGAGCTCAAGACAAAGAGTGAGAAGAGTAATGTTGGGGATGTTAAAAATATAGATCTGCAGTCATTACCCTCATTCCCTGCATTCAAAATTAAAGAAACCCTTGCAGAAGAGCAGGCACAAGGAAAACTGGTTGTGGGTACTCTAGGTAAGGGCTAAGCAAAACTTAAAGAAGTTGTATGTCAATACGAGTTGATTTTTTTTCTTGATTTATAATGATTCTACACATGCTCCGCAAGTGTATGCACCATCCCGTGCCATGCTCACCACTGTGCCAACATTCCTTAGTCCTTACCTAGAAAAACCAGGATCCTGCTAGGGCTGTGGGAATAGTTCAGTCTATATGCCCATTCCAGTCATGGCGTCTTTGCAGAGACTGCCAACAAAGGTGTCAGTCAAGGCTACTTTTAACAGGTTTCATGGCGAGGGCAACTGCACTAGGAGCTGGACTGAGCCCACTCACTGCTCATTGTATATAATTGAATACTGTTTCTGTGTGGATGTGTAGGTGTGGTTGCTTAGTCCTTTGCATTTTCACAGCACTTTACAAATTGTTAATTCATCCTCTCACCACCCAGAGTTAGTACCGCAGTGGAGTTACTGCCATTTTAGGGATGGAGAAACACCGAGTTTAAATAATGTGTGCGAGGCCAGAATAGAAGATGATTTTAGATGTGGGATTATAAAAATGAGGGGGTCAAATTCATCTTTGGTGAATTGTAAGTGAAATTACAGTCTGCTATATCCAGGTTCCTGGTCGTGCTCAGATGCCAATCTCTCATTTTGTAATTAAATAGTGTTGATATTAGGCACAGGCAAAGTGTGTGGCATTGTTTGAGACACAAACATGGAGATGGCCTCTGCCCTGAAGAGTTTACAGTATAAAGACATTCATCCCATCAGAAAAAGGGGAGTTACCTTACAAACCTGATTTAATCTTATATTTTATTTGATCCTCTTACTTTTCTTCTTATTGTGGAGAGAATCTTGCAGAAGTGAGTTTTGAGGGGGGATTTTTCTGTTTCCCTTTATAGCAACAAGGAACTCCAGTGGCCAAAAAAAACCCCCTGGCATGTGGTTTCTGGTTCATTGAAAGGCCAGGGCTGCAATTCCTAAAATTATAAAAATACTACATGCCCATGCAGTTTAGTTATGTATTTGCTGGGGTTAAGTGAATGTTACTATTACAACTAACATGACTATGTTTCTGCCAGGTTCAGCCACCTTTCCCCTTTGGGTTGGTTTGTTGTCAAAGTGAAAGTTCTAAGAAGCTCCTCTGTTCTGAAGTAGACATTTTGTGGTGCAGCACATTGCACTTAATGGGAGTGAGATCCAATTGGATTTACAGTGACCAAGAGTCTGCTCCTGAAAACCCTTCCTGTGACAATCTGGTCTGGTCCCACTCTCTGGATGGCATCTATTCTGTTGTGATTGTATCCACATACTGGGATCTGGATATGAGTAGTGTCTGGTCACTGTTCCTAAACTAGGCATGTTCCCAGTTGCAGATCTCATGTTTGACTCTCTTCTTGGACAGTGGGACCCCACACAGTCTGATTGCTTAGACCCACAAACTAGTGCCTCAGCCCTTCTGAGCCCATTGCTGCTTGACTGTGGGGGCTCTGGTTTTTCTAGTTACACATTTTGAGGACAACATGGCAGGAAAGCAAGGAAACACAGGCTTAGTGAAGGAATTTCTTATACAAGGAATGCCTGGGCAGTCAGTCGTTCAATGTCAGCGATCCTGCTGGTAGAGAAGCTGCAAACATTATTGTTACTGTTATTATTTGTTGTTAATAAATTGTTCCATTGGAGTAGAGTCATTCAGTGTTGATGGCCCTTGATTACTCTGTTACACCTCCTCAGACACAGACTCTTCACTGTCAAGTTCCTGCTACAAAATGGTTACTCAAAGCCACTTCAAAAGTTTCATTCCAAATAGAGGTTAATTGTCAGCATGGCATTTACAAAAACCAAAATGGAATTTGTGTCTTGATCCAGACATAAATAGCCCCCAGTTTATTAGAAGTACTATCAGTTATAGTGCTTGATTTGCACTAGTAAGCATTATGTTGCAGTGAATAGTTGCAGGATTGATCCACAAGATGTTAATGTCTGTTGATGGATATAGCAGATAAACTTACGTTTTCCTTGTCTGTGCAATTCTACTATAGTTAAATATGTAGACTATTTCCATGAATACCCAGTAAGTTATATGTAATAATGTGGTTGCCTTCATAGAAACAGTTCAGAGAAGGCTTACTGACCAGTTAGAGGAAATGGAAAAGGAGGTTGGCATGTATCATCATGAAGCGCCTCTGCTTACAAGAATGAAAGAAGAACAAGAAAAAGCAAGACATTTTCTCAGGTAAGTAAACCGTTCCAGGGTACGCAAAACGTAACTAGTTCACCACATACTAGGGTCAATATTTTCAGGGTACATCTAAACTATGCTTTATTTTCAAAAGCGGATATGCAGATTCCCATGGATATCTTCTTCCAATCTCACTTTCGAAAGAGTGTCTTTCAAAAGTGAAAGTAGTCTGGATGCTGTTCTTTCAGAACCCCCCCCCCCTTTTTCGAAAAACTGCGTAAACCTCATTTTTTGAGGAAGAGCGGTTTTTCGAAAAAGGGTTGTTTTTTTTTAAAAACATGTTTAGACTACTTTCACTTTCGAAAATAACACATAGTCTGGACATAGCCTCAGCCTTGGATTCCTAAAGCTAGGTTTTTAAATCCTACATAAGTGGCCTCCTTTCCACGGCTGCTCTGAAAATGTCAGGCCATTTATGTAGAAGTCCAAATATGGGTGTAGGCGACTAACCTGAGACATACGAATTTGAAAACTGTGGCCAGATGACCAGTTTTAGGGCCTGACCTTGTGAAATGCTGAATGCTTTGTACAAATTGCTGACCATTCTCATCTCATAGCTGGGAGCTGTAAATACTCCATCTCAGAAGACCAGGCCATCCTGGATGTTTATGTAGTGGTATTTTTCCAAACCAGGCAAAGGATATATTTGGGACTATGTATAGGCCAAGTTTGAAGTTTTATAACAGCTGATTTGTAAATAATCAAAGTTCAATAAAGCAGCTGAAAAAGTGCTTAGCATTAAAGTGTTTTGTTTGTATAATTCAAACAGCCTCCCTAGAATTGTCTTGTTGGGCGAGATCAAGCAGAAAAAATTTCAATCCAAAATGTAATATTTTGGAGAAAATTACCAAAGATTGAAAACAGGGATTTGGAATAGAGAACACCATCTCAAGTGTAAACACCCTAGCCATTGGAATGTCTGTAGTAAAACTGTAGCATGGTTAAATTCAAACCCATTGTTAATTTTTTTTTAAAGTATGTTTGAAATCTGTTAAAACCTACATATACAATATATATCTGGAAAATGTAATACAAACTCCTGTTTTGGTATTATTATGGTCTCTCTATTTTTTTTTACTTGGTATGGGAATTTTTTTCTTATGTAAAATAAGAGTAATTTCTTGATTTAAATGTTTTTGCATTCCTTGAAAAGAAAATTGAATATATATTGCAAACTGAACATACCTCACGCAAATCTTATGTTTACAATTTTGTGTTCACTTCCATTAATTTCGAAGCACTTTGGATCAGGTCCTTTCTAAGGACATTAAATTATGTTTAATCAGGTAATTGAGTAGTCAATGGAATTTCCATCCATCAACTAATTGATTAGTCAATAAAGGGGAAACTGCAGAGCCTCAGCGGGCTTATCTCCTGGCCCCAGGAGCTAATCCCACCGTGGCTCTGCCTTTTAAACTTAATAAGAGCCTGGAGGCTCTTACTGCATTTAAAAAGCAGAGGCTCAGTGTCTGGGACTGGGCACCCAGCTCGAGCCCAGTCCTCCGCTGTGCCTCTGTCTCTCCTGCCTCCCATGTCCCTCCACCTCATGGAAAGAGGCAGCAAGTGGGGAGGGTGGGGAGAAGTGACTGGAAATTAGGAAGCAGTTTTCCTGAGTGGTACTTACTGGTATTACCTTCAGCTGCTAAGTGCTGTTTCTCATGCAGTGTTAATGGCAGTACTTTTCCTGACAGAACTGTACTCTGCTCCTGTAGATAGATACTGTAATGCCCTCTAGTGGGTCTCTCTTATTGAGCATTGTGCTTTGGCGTCTAACAAAAAGAGTGCTGTTTACAGTCTTTTGGTGGAGTTGGTGTTGTCTCTAGCATTTTCTCACAAGTGTGTATCCACAAATCCATAGATGGGGTGCATTGTAGACCTTTTCATTTCCTCTTTGCACTTTGTGGCCTAGATTCTCTGGTGGGATAAATTCCCTTAGCTCCACTGACATCAATGACCTCACACTGATTTACCCCAGCACAGGATCTAGCTCTGCATTTTTAAACTAATGAGCACATCAGGAGCCCTGGGTGGTAACCACAGTGACATAGCTCTTCAGTTATGCCTTGATGCCTTTTTTAGCTGGTGGAAGCAGTAAGAGCCTGGTTGGCATGCCTGGACCTGCCCAGGCTCCTCTCCATTCTCTGGTTTACAAACATATTTTTGTTAGGCCTCTTCAAGCATGAGAAGTGCAGACTGTAGGATGAAAATGCTAGAATTTTGCATATACCCAGTGCCTAGCAGAGACTGGGGTGGGGATGAGAGCTAATAGGCCGAGACTCCTCCCAGACTGGACTGAAGAAATTGCTGTTGGATGGAAGAAGCTGTCAGGAGATTTGTGAAGATTATTTCTGGGGAATTTGACTGCCATTTGTGACATATAACCTGCCATTCTTATTGGAGCAGCTTCTGGATGTCCAGGTAGCAATAGCAATCATGGGTACTTCCCCACTCCAGTTAGCTAGAAGAATTTCTCTTGACTGTGTACTTTACCTCCATCACCAGGGTCTTTATCAGCTCATAATTGGATCTTTGCAATGTGCTTTAAATATGATGACAGCTGAAGACCTTATGAGAATTTCAGTGTGCATGAAACATGGAGGCCTGCTTTGTAGGCAGTGTTTTCTGCAGGGAGTACTTTACACCTGTGATGTTCACTGTCTGCCATTTCACTTAGGCTATGTCTAGACTGCAGGCTTCTTTCGGAAGAAGCTTTCCCAGAAGAGAGCTTCCAAAAAATTTGCTTCTGAAAGAGCATGTCCACACTGCCAAAGCGCATTGAAAAAGCGATCTGCTTTTTTGAAAGATAGCATCCACACTGAATGGACACTATCTCACATTTAATCTGTGATTACTATGGACAGAGTGGGCACCAGGACACCTGTGCTTTTTTCTCTTTCCTCTTCTTTCAAAAGAACTCCCTCTTCCTTGTCCACACACGCCTTTTTGTGAAAGAGCTCTTTCGGAAAAAGGCTTCTTCCTTGTAGAAAGATGTTTACAAATGTCGGAAAGCCCCCTTTGTTCTTTCAGTTTTGTTCGAAATTATGCGATTGTAGTGTGGACATAACCGTAAGTTTTTTCAGAAAAACGGCCGTTTTAAAAAAAAAAAACCTCTGTAGTGTAGACATACCCTCTCGTGTGCAATTCAAGGGCTTTGGTTTTTATCTATTGTATAAGGCTCCTAACAGGTTCGGTTCAACCCTAACTGAGACACCTCTGGTCTCTTTGGGTGGTTCTGCAACAGATGAGGTCAGCTGAGTTGCCGCAACCCATAGCTTTTTGGTCTAGCCGTGAAAGTAGAGCATTTGCTGGGAAAGACACTCTGCTTTAGAAATTGTTTCCTGCTATGGTCCAAGTTTGTCAACTTTCTGGGTAACATGTCTGTTCTCTTAATGGGCAGGAATAGGATGGGCATTAGCAGGGCTGTTGTGTTTATTATTCCCAGTAAATGTTGGATGAGGAGTTAATTGGCTATTGGGGATGTTTCTGGCTTTCAATGTTCATGGTCCCAGAATACTGGAAGGGCTCATTTTTTAAAAAAGCCAATAAATTATCCAAAAATTCATCCAAATGAATAAACTGTAAAGGTCTCTCCTGCAGTGGCACCTTCCTTAAGGCAGCAAGAGGAAGAGGCCTATGAGTCTCTTAAGGTCAGTGTCAGTTTTGTACATTAGATAACACTCTGCATTGACAGGGCCATTTAGTGGGGCGAATGCTTTTGACCACCTCACTGCTGCCTCATCGTGTGCCTGTCTAGGAGGCTAATGAATGATGTAATATATTCCAAAATGGGGTAATTTTTTGAGCCAAACACTTATTTCAGTTCATACAAAAATGCTGCATTCTGGGTTTTGTTATGGACTTAAAGCCTTGAGCGCCAGTGGGGGAAAACACATGCTGCCTGTACGCTGGCTTCTAGAGGCCTTAAGATTGGAAGACAAAATGTCTCCTAGGAGCCAAGATTGTACATTGAGCACTTGGATTAGAAGTATTGCCATGAGCTCCACAGCCGCTAACTGGTGTGTAAGGTCTATGGCCAGTCTCACTTTGGGGCAGCTAGGGCTTCTGAAAGTGCAGTCTCCGACACTGCCCCCTGCATGGGTGTGTTGTGGGGAAGGAGCTCCCTGTGCCCTCTCTCTCCTCAAGCACAACTGATCTGGGTTGCATCAGTAGGTGTGCCATTTATTTATGTAACACATACATTGCGTGTTCTAGAATTAAAGAGAAAAAAAAACTAGATTCAACTCGTGGCCACAGATTTGGCCTGTAGGATGATTCTATTTGGTGTGCTCTGATGTTAGAATTTATTTGTGTCATGAGATCATTTGCAGGTAGGATTCCATTTTGTGCAACATCACTCAAAAGTTTGGACTCCTTAAGGCATTCAAATTTTGAATGGAACTATTGCATGTCTTACTAAAAATGCCATGGCTCACCACTGACTGCCATAATTTATCCCTTAATGTGTTCAGAAAATGTGTTTGAAACCTTTAAAACACAATGGGAGTTGTCTTCCATCTTCTCAAGGGAAAAAATTCTGCCTTCAAACATACACTTGAGACTCTCAATGATTTTTTTCTGAGCTGTTTAATACTTATAGCTCCCCTTGACTTTAGTGCCTGCCATGAATGCCTGAGACCTCTGAAAATCAGGCCCTGTGTTTGGGAATCCTGCATACACGTCCAAAGACAGGATTCAACTTACATTTTTAAAATCAGCTTCATAATCCCCAATTTAACTTTTCAACAGAACACGAATGGATCAGCTTGAAACCAACAAGGCTCAAGACCTTACTCACTTGGAAGAATATAGGAGAGCCCACATTCACACACCGCAGAAAGAAAACGTTGAATTTAAGAAGCACGCAACAGCAGCTAGAATCAGTAGGGAGGAAGTGAAATCAGAAGAAATACAAGTAAGCAGTGTACCAAGAAGGAGAAAGAGAAAATGTGATTTTGCAGATCAGTTTGTAGTCCATCCCAGAATAGATATAATTATTGCTCAAATACTAGAAATCCTCCATGCTTTTATAAATTGTTCCTACAGCTAATTACTCTCCCTGTTAAAAATCTACAACTTATTTCTAGTCTGAATTGGTCTAGCTTCTGTTTCCAGCCACTGGATAACATTATGCCTTTCTCTGATAGATTTAGAATTTACTTGCATATATAAGTACTTGTAGACTGTAATCAATTAACCTCTTAAATTCCTCTTGGATGTACTAAATAAACTGAGCACATAACACATGATTTCCAGATCTCCAATCATTTTTGTGGATGTTTTCTGAATCCTTTTCAAATTTTTGATATCCTTTTTGAAATGTGGAGTCCAAAACTGGACACAGCATTTCAGTGATGCTCTTACCAGTCCATATGCAGAGATTAATACCAGCTGCCTATTCTTACTTAATAGCCCCCTTTTTATACACCCAAGAATCAGGCTTGCCCTTTTAGCTACAGCACTGCACTGGATTTGGATGTTCAACTGGTTATCTACCGAGTCCTTTTCTTTGCCAGTGCATTCCAGGATACAGTCCATTATCTTGGAAGTATGGCTTTGACTTTGCAGTTAAAATGCATGTGATTCAAATGAGCTCAGTATGTTAAGATCATTCGTTATAACTGACCCGTTCCCATCATTCTTTGGTGTCATTTTGGTGTCATCTGTACATTTTACCAGCAATGCTTTTATAAAAATATTGGCTAGCACTGGGCCAAGTGCCAGTTGGAAGCCACTACAAACACTTCACTGGTTGATGGACCTCATTTACAATTACTTTTTGAGATCTGTCAATGAATCCGTTTTGAATCTACTTAATAGAGGCTATATTTTATATTACATAGTCCTAATTTTTTAATTGCAAAGCTGTGCAGCATTAAGAGACACGAGGTGAGTGAGGTAATATCTTTTATTGGACCAACTTCTCAAGATTGTCCAACATCTCTATAATAGATTTTACCTCCCCCATCTTGTCTCTCTAATATCCTTGGATCAAAATGGGCACAACCCCAAAGCATGCAAGATTAAGTCACGTTGCATTGTAATGTAGTGAGCATTAGTAATGTAGTGAGTGCACAGTGTCACTCATTCTTGCAAGATCAGACTCCCCTGCTGCCTGCTTATCAATTTTCACCTTCTGCTTTTATACAAGCAACAATACATCACTGCCCTTGTGCAGGATCAAGCTTGTCAATGTACATCAACTGCCCCGGTGCCATAATGATGGTAGCATTAGTATCATATAAATAAATAGCTTTCTTGTGTCAATCTCAGTTTGGGGGCATGTCCCACATGTGGCAGATCAATAGACAAATCACAGTTAGTGGGTGTGTCTAAACTACACCCCTCTGCCGACAAAGGGATGTGGATTAGGCACATCGGTATTGCAAATGAAGCGGGGATGTAAATATCCTGCACTTCATTTGAATAGAAATGGCCGCCGCTTTTTGCTGACGCGGCACTTTGCCGGCAAAAAGCGGCAGTCTAGACGGGGATCAGTCGACAAGGAAAGCCTTTTACGACTGATCCTGTAAACCTCATTGCAAGTATTGAAGGTTGGGGTTTGCAGGGTTTTGTTCGCAAAGGACAAGGATTAGTAATGTACAGTTCAATTTGTTTCGAAATACACTTATCAAAGAATGAATGCAAAGCCACTTAATGCAAGCAAAAATGACAGATTACGGTTCAGCATTGTGTATAGTTCTCCCTGAGCAGACAAAAGGCTCAAGACCTCTGCACATCCTCTTCTTTCTATTGAAAGGTGCAGTGTAGAATTAATAAAGGGGCAAGGCATGTTTAAGGAGACATGAGTTTAAATGTATTTCCAAGGTGGCTTGGCCATGTGGCCAGAGTTGTGAGTTTTTATTTTAAGACCAGAAGGGACTGTTATGATCATTTAAGCCAGAGGTTCTCAAACAGGGGGTTGAGACTCCACAGGTCATGAGGTTACTACATGGGGGATTGCAAGCTGTCAGCCTGCACTCCAAACCCTGCTTTGCCTCCAGCATTTTAAATGGTGTTAAATATATTAAAAAGTGTTTTTAATTTATAACAGGGGCACTGTACTCAGGGGCTTGCTCTGTGAAAGGGATCACCAGTACAAAAGTTTGAGAACTACTGATTTAGGCTGACCTGCACACCAGAGGCCATAGCACCTCACCTAGTAATCTCTGTATGAAACCCAAACTTGGGCTTCATACAGAGATTACTAGGTGATGTTCTATGGCCTTTTGTATGCAGGAGGTCAACCTGAGCTACAGCATGCATTTTAGACAGACATACAGGCTTGATTTGTCATCACTGCTGTCATTGAGATTGGTAGGTGTTCTGGGCTTATTGGGAACCTGAATCAGTCAGATTGTTCCATCTGACCAAGCCATTTTAAAAAATCTCTCTCTTTCTCTTTTTTTTTTTAATGCAAACACAGTAAGATGCTCCTTCATGATTGGAATGTTTGGGGCATCATTTTGAAAGGTATTGATCACCTGCAACCATTGAATTCATTAGTACTGGATGTTCAGCAATTCTGAAAATCAGCCCTTTGTGGCTGAATATCTTACTACTGCAGATGCTTTCAGTAAACCTTAAATATTGTAGCTACTCCTTTTTCTTAGCCCCTTTCTTTTGGCTCTTCTCCAGCATGGGTTTTTGTTTTGCTCTGTTTATTGCTATGTATTTTGGTAGATCTTGTGTGATTTTTTTTTTTTTTTTTGGTGTGTGTTTATGTCACAATGAAAAGTTTCAGTAACGCTTTAGGCAAAACAACAGATTTCAGGTGTCTTTCTGCTTGCATGAGATGTGCTTTCCTCATCTGGAATGGTGCACTGATGTTATATGCCTTTCTCTAATAACAGATGTTAAAACAGCAGATTGCAAGGCTCCAGGAGGACTTGAGGAGAAATGAGTCCCACTGGCACGCTGCCCATGGCAAGCTAAAAAGTCAAATTGAGATTCTGACCAAACAGAACCTAGAGCTTCAAGAGGAGCTCAGAGTTTCAGAGCACCAGAGGCTGGAAGCAGAAAAAAACCCTGGAGCTGTGGATTTCATAAGCAGAAAATCAGAAACTCCGGTACTGAAGGATGTATTTTCTGTGTGATTAATCAATAGAAATGTCTGGTGTACTAATGACAGAGCAATTCAAAGTTTTAAGATTTCTTCAGAATCAGGAATGCAAGTGCATACTCTCTCTCCCTCTTAGACAATTGTTCTCAGGAAAATAAGCAGTCCTAGACTAGTACCCTAACCAGTGGGCCATCCTTCCCTTTGTAAATGACAGCAACTAAGTCCTTCTTTACAAGACTCCTGGAGTCATTGGCAGAAAACTGTGCAACAGTCACAATCAAAGCAAGAGTTAGGGAAGGCCAAATAGACCAGACATTTTGATCTAGATTCTGGCCTCCACTCACCTGATTTGGCCTTCTCTGGTGGTGCAAAAGAACCCTAAAGCCTGGGGCTCCAGTGTTTAAGGCCACATCTGTATTTACCTGCGGATTGATACTTCAGCGATCAATCTTCTGGCATTTGAATTAGTGGGTCTAGTAAGGACCCACAGAATCAAATGCTGAAGGTGCTCTGGTTGGCACTGGTACTCCTACTTCTCGCGAGGAGTAAGGGAAGTGGGTGAGAGCGTTTCTCCCATCAACCTCCCGTTGTGGTGATGGTGCCAAAGTTCAGATAAAGGTACATTGACTCCAGCTATGCAATTAACATAGCTGGAGTTGCGTATCTTAATTCAAACTTATCCTCTAGTGTAGACCTGGTCTGAGTATTCCCTGTGGGCTGCCATAAAGGCACAGTATGGAACATGACCCTGAGGCTGCTGTAACTTATGCTGGGGACCATCCTGTTCCTGGCTAGCTCCAGGCTCAGAGGAGCATAATTCAGCCAGACGTGGAATCTAGTTCTTTGTGTATAAACGTAGGATGATTCTGGTTTATCTCACATTCAGAGCCATTAACTCAGTGGTTCTCTACTCATTTCAGTCCACGGACCACCAGGGCAATCAAAACATTTTCGTGGACCACCTCCTTTTTGAGAGATGATAAAAAAGAGTAGACAACGAACATTTTGGTTTGAAATTTATTTCTTACTAACAGATTTTTGGTGCCTGCCCATGCCGTGTGACTTTGGACAATGTTCCTGTGGGCCACCAGTGGTCCATGGACCACCAGTTGAGAACCACAGCATTAAGTTTTCCAGCGCCAGTCACCTAATCATGATGGAGTTCCATTTGGTGTTAATCTCTTTGCTTGTGGGGAAATGGGTGCAACCTGCTCCTCCACATACACCCCGTGTGGCCAAGCTGGCTGAATAGGAGCTACCTGTGTAATTAGCTCATACTTCCTTGTTACCTCAGAAAAGGTGAAGGATTGGTTGGGTTTTTTCACCAGGTACAAGATGAAGTGACTGGTTCTGTTACAAGCGACAGATAAATCATTGGGTTTTTTTATCATAAATTCTCCATTAGGTTTCTGAAGCTATTTTGAGAGGGACATCATCTGTGGCTAACCTGGAAGAAAGGCCATTGCGAGGTAACCCTAAGAATCGCAGTACCACTCCAGTGGGGAGGAAAACGCCAGTGGAGAAACAACCCCCCGGAAGTGTGACTATGAAAGTATGACTAAAACATGGGCCCTTATTGCAGATAGTCACATTTCCACAGTTTAAAAATATGAGACTTGTCTGAGAGAATGATTTCTGGGACCAAAATGTGTTTAGTTATGTAGGGTCACCATTTCTTCGTGGCCACAGGTTGTCATTCTGCACTAAGATCGTGCAGTAAAGTTTTCCTTGCATTCTTCTAGGCCACTGTACTGGTACTGGTGTGAGACAGTCATCTGCTTCCTATTCTAAACCTATCTGAATTGCCTATTTGTACTTACCATAGTGCCCTGTGCGCCCTACCTCAGTGCATGGTTTTGGCCCTGGAATTTGCACAGGATGAGGATCCAGTAGCCTTGCTTCACTCACTCTTCCAGCCTCCTCTTCCCTCAAACTTCTTTGACTCTAAAGAGAGAGATGCTATGGAGAACTACACCATGGTACATGAGAGGGTGTGGAGTTTCCTTATATGATCCCTCTGCAAAGCTGAAATCCAGTATTTTCACTGTTTCAGGCCTTGTGGAAGTGGGTCTGGCCCACGAAAGCTCATCATCTATTAAACCATCTTGTTAGTCTTTAAAGTGCTACATAGTCCTGTACTTTGTTTCAGCTACACCAGACTAACACGGCTACATTTCTATCTCTATTCAACACAGAGAGAGAGAGAGAGAATTTAGCCTTAGATATGAAGCTCCAATTTTGCTTTAGTGCCCATAATATCTACTCCTACTTCCAGTTAAATCAATGGCAAAACTCCCATTTGACCATGAGTGCAGCACTGGGCTCATATTGATAGCCCTTTGGCTGTTTTTCTGTGGCTGGATTACACCATTGTCTGATGCATCTCACTTTAGGAATTTTTTCCTACAGATGTAATTAGAATTTTCCTCTTCCCAGCTTCAAGTTGTAACTTTTTGTTTTGTCTCCATTTGAGCATTCTGAATAATAATCCTTCTCCTGCCTTTCTTTATCTCTAGCCTAAATCTGTGCCTTGTCAGTCAGATGAACTGAGAGTCCTCCTGTCTCTTTGCAGTTAATGATCTCATGACACAAATTAAGTTCTAACATATAGGGATGCACAGAAGCTACTTCTCACAGTAGATGCAGCAATTACCTCATTTGCCTGCCCAGCCAACATGACAAGAAATGGCAGGGTTTGGCCTGAAAATTTTAGGAAAACTCTTAAAATTCTATACTGCATGATTTGTAAAGTAAAATGTGATCATATGAATGAAGACTTTATTGTATAATGTACACGGACATAAAAGGGGGCAGCATTTATAGTGTGTGTGAACTATTAGCTTGTCATTTCCCTACTTTTGAATGTGTTGGCCTAGATTGAATGTTTGTCAGCTAGAAATTATGAGTTTGATACTGGAATTACTAGGTGAAATTGTAATGTTCAATATTATGTACGAGGGCTAAAATTTTCAGAAGTGCCTAGGAGACTTAACCAGCCTAGGTCCCATTTTCAAAAGAGGCTAGCATCAGATCCCGTGCTAGGCATAAGAAGACTAAGCAGTTGTATAGGACTGCAAACAGCTCAAGAGGGCCCCCATTCACTTTTTGTTATATGTTGTCAGATAGGGAGGGAGAAATATTTCTTCTTAGGGGCCCAATGGACTACCACTGCTTCTGAGTCACATTGAAAGTCAGGGGGATTTTAGCTTTTAAATGCCTGTGCCACTTTTGAAAACGGGTCTTTGGCTCCAAAGTCATGTAAGTGCTTTTTGAAAAGTTTTACCCAAGGTGATTGTTGTGGTTCCTTCTGGCCCTAAAAACTGAGAGTTAAATCTCGAACCCAGTGACGTCAATGAGAGTTTTGCCATTAACTTCAGTAGGGCCATATGTCACCCTATGAATTTATAAGTGCTTAATAAGTGAGCATCCTGCTATTGTGATTGCATCCTTTCACTAGGGTTGTTCTATCTTTACAAGGACTGGAAAATGAAACTGCTTAGAAACAAAAGTGAAAATGACTTGTCCATTTCCATTTTCCAAGCAGAGAGATATATGTGAAAAGTAAACAAACCACAAAAATAGTAACAAATTATTTTTTTAATTCTAAAAGTTTTAAAATACGTTTTTGCTGCTTTTACAGAATGATTCCATGTGATGTTTCTTTTTAACACAACACTGTCTGTTTAATGCAAAAATATTGAATGCATTTCAGGCAATAAAAAGTAAAGTGGAAAGGATGGAGTCTTTGAAATCAGTAACAAGGGAAGCCCGAGAAAAGACACCATCTAATCAGTTTCATAGCAGAAGTTCAACACCCACTGGCAGAAGAACACCCCATCATGGAAGATTAACACCATTTGAGCCAGAGAAGGTAACTAGCTAAGAGTTTGTCTACACAGCAGTGTTCTTTTGGAATAATTGACGCTATTCGGAAATAATGTAGTCTACGTCTACACTACAAGCAGTTATTTCGACATGATGTGGAACTAATGTCGAGCTGGAGGACTTCTTATTCTGATTCCTGTAACCCTCATTTTATGAGGCCTAAAGGAAATCGAAGGAAGAGTGCTCAACCTCGAACTTCCTGCTATGTAGACAGCACCAAAAGCCGAGTTAAGCTACTTCAACTTCACTTATGCAATTGATGTAGTTGAAATTGCGTAGTTTATTTCGTCTTTAGCCCTGCTGTGTAGATGTGCCCTAATAGTGCAGACTATTCTGCATGTTATTAATTACTGTTCATATTATGGTATTGCTCAGAGGCCCTGATTGAGATCCTGGATCCATTGATACATGCTGTCCCAAAGAGTTCACAGTCTAAGATGACAAGCTATATGTTTTTGTTAGGAGGAGAGTAGACAGTTATATAGAAATAAATTGTAGATTCTGTATTGGTTATTTATGGCACAAGCTTCATTTCTTCGCAGCCCAGGAGGAGTTCACATTTGACCATTCAGACACTGAGAACTAACAATTCACAAAGATGATAGAACTGTATATTTGTCTAAAACTTATCATTTGGTTTTAGGTTATGCATCAATCTCATGATGAACAAAGAACTTATAGCAGGAAGTCACCTGTCCCTCCTGTCTCACACCTGAGTGTGTCAAAGGAAACCAACTCATCTCATACAAAAGGTGAGAGTCCCTGCATTTCTAAGACTATGATTTGTGGGAATTTCAGCTGCCAACAGTGGTCTGCAGGGGAGCCTACAGCTTCTTCTTTATGCCCTAAGAGAGAAGGCAGCACCTAGTGTTGCTATCAACAAGAATGATATTATGGCCGCAATGAGTAATGTGTTATATGAATCTGAAAGTCAGCATTTTAAAAATGGACTCTGAAACAACCCTGTGGCAGTTTTATGATTGGGCACTTCCGTGGGCCTGCACAGATCTTTTGATTCTGTTGTTTTTCCTTCCCCCACCCCTATCGTGTAGGCAGATATTCATCCACCTCAGGCAGTTCAGAGGACACAGTCCTCTTTCGCAGCCAGAACCATGATGTGTGTAACTCAACATCCTACAGTAACAATGAGGAACCACAGGTATGTTTGTACATATAGAAATATTTCATCATCCAGCAAGATTTATACATCCACTTTCACAGACACGGAGCTAACTCCTAGCCCCATTTCAGCCACTGGCAAAATTACCATTGTCCTCAGTGGTACCAGTATTCAGACTGCTTCATTTTCCCTCCCATCTGTTGCTGCCCATTGTACTTAAAAATATGCTGTAGTGACATCTTACAAAGTATGTTTCTCTGTAAATATAGCCCTTTATAACATTTATCTTAAGCAGATTTATGTTACTACTTAAAATTTTCATCTTGACACAGGAGAAAGAAAATTTGCACCTTACAAGGACTCAAAAGTCACTTAAACTTTGGGATCAAATAGACTTGGTGACACTCTCTAGGAGAAACAGTATGATCTCAGGTTCCAGAAAAACACCAGCAGAAGGTCCTTATGCAGTACTTGATGCTAGAGCAAAGGTTTGAGCTAATTATAGGTACTTGTTCCCGTAATGATCTTCAACACCCATAACTCCAGCCATGCAACTGTTTGCTGACATGTTTCATCAATGCAAGCAAAATAAATACAACTGGGAAAACAGATCCCTCCATTTCATCCTTCTTTCCTAGCCATGAGACCAGAGGTTCTCAAACTGCATCGCAACCCCCTCCTGGAAATAAAAATGACTTCATGATTGTGTTTTCTCTGAGTTGCATGGCTGCACATCTGCCTAACTAGCTCTGTGCAGGAGCTCAGGACTGCCTCCATTGTTCCCGCTAATCTTTTCTATCCGGGTGTGTTTTTTTTCCATCCATGTGTGGAATAAATTTTGTGTGCACCAAGGCATGTATGCATGTGCACCACCCATAGAAACACAGCCCTAGCTGTGGACACTCTTGTAATCAGCTGAGGGCGTTGGAATCTCTCCTGAGTGGTTGCACAAGCACACAACTTACAGGGAACACTGACTGCCACACAAAGAGACCTCTCTCCCAGCACAGAGTGCTGCCTCTGCCTGCCAGCCCCAGCACAGAGCTGCCACAGCTAGGGAAATGACACCGCAGCTGGCAGACAGATGTCCTTCTCTGTCCCGAGCTTTGAGTTGCCATGGCTGGGGTGGGGGTGCACTCCCCTGGCTCATAACGGCTGCAGTGAGAAGGAGCTTGGGGGAACCCTCTCTCCCAGGGGAGCCTCTACATGAACCCCACTCCAGAGCCTGTACCCTTAGCCACAGTCCTCAACCCCCCACACCACAGTCCTCTGAATCAGCCCTGAACCTCTTCCCACACTGCAAACCCCTCTTCCTCAGCCCTCACTCTAAGCCTCTGCCCCAGCTCTGAGCCCCCTCCCTCCAACCCCTCATCCCTGGCCCCACCCTAGAGCCATACCCCCACTCAGAACCCTCAGTCCTGCCCTGCACTGCAAACCTGAGCCCCCCCCCTCCCCCCGCACTCCAAACCTCTCAGCCCCACCCCCACCACAGATCATCCACGTGCAGAATGAATTTTGTTGTGTGCACCATTATGAAGATGATGTCATTGTGCATATGGGCATAAAAAGTTAGAGGGAACACTGCTTCATGACCTCAGGATGGGCACCAAAGCCTAAGCCCAATCAAGCCCCATTGCCCCATGTTTGGGGTAGGGGGGGAAGCTTTAGTCCCCCACTGCTTCCAAAATGGGACCTGCTTCCAAAATGGGACCTCCTGTTGTCTAGGGCTGAAGCCCCTGTGCTTTGGCTTTGGCCCTGGCCCTGGGCAGTGGGGCTTGCGGTTCAATCCCTGGTCCCAGCAATCTAAGCCAGCCCTGGCAACCCCCTTCAAAGGGGGTCATGACCCACTTTGTGGTTCTGACCCACAGCTTGAGAGACAGTGTACTATATCATACTTTTTCATGGCTTAATATTAATTCAGGCTTCTGAAAGGCCTTGCCTCCCATTGCATGATGAAAATGCTTCTGCCCTTGTGTGAGGAGAAAGAGGGATTGTTCTCTCTGCAAGACTTGGGGCTGCTCAGAGCTCCAGTGCGAAGCTTTAGCAAAACTACATTTTTAACTACATTTTAGTTGCCACTGTTGACTTCAGAGCGCTTCATGGTGTGTTTTTTCTGTCATTGCTACTGTGCTGCACGAGGCTTTGCTGCAAGAGCAGCACTCTGATCCTTTGGTGATATCTTGCCAGACCTAGACAGGCAGCAGAGGAACCCCCTGGCTATGTCTACACTTGCGGCTTCTTACACGAGAAATTTGCAAATGAGGCTAAGCATGGAATATCGCCGAGCCTCATTTGCATACCTAATGACCCGCCATTTTGGCAGAAGAGGCTCTTGCACCAGAAGGAGCTGTCTACACTGCCCCTTCTTGTGCAAGAAAAACCCTCTTGCGCAATGCCGTTATTCCTGAAAATAATCGCTGTAGCAGCATTGCGCAAGAGGGCTTTTCTTGTTCAAGAAGGGGCAGTGTAGACAGTTCCTTCTGGCACAAAAGCCTCTTCTGCCAAAATGGCGGCTCATTAGGTATGCAAATGAGGCTCAGCAATATTCCACGCTTAGCCTCATTTGCATATTTTTCATGGAAGAAGCCGCTGAGTGTTTTGGGCCACAGTTAGGAAATCTGCATGAAATGGGGAATGGAAGACAGTTACATTCACAGGGAATCAGGAACCACTGTGGAAGATGCCACTGTGATGAAGCACACATAATGCAAAAGGTAAGGGAGGCCCTTATGTTGTCGGGAGGGCAGTGAGAGAGAGATTGCTTGTGCTTAACTGGGTGTCAGCAGCCTGATACCTCCAGCCTGTTAGACACCTAAGCCCTCTCCTCTGGGCTATACCAGTCCTTCCTTTGCCTTGCCAGTGTACAATAGGAGCACTCCAGACCCTGAGCCTCTATGAAGTGTTTCCCTGTAGCCTTCAGGACCTTCTCCCCAAATGCTCCCAGAATTACCAGGGAAGCAGCATGTACCATCAGCTTGTATGATTCAGCTCACGATCAGCCCTTGTTTAATACCGCAGCACTGAGTTTTATGTGCACTGGGAACAACAGTAAGTTCATTATCAAAGGTTCAAGAGATAGTGAATAAGGGTAATGGAAACAACAGGGAGATCTATAAAACAAAACCATGGCATGCTTTCTAGAGACTAAACTTACCTAGTAGGTTAACCTGCCTAATTTGTCTCACCTGAAACCTTTTGCAATTTTTTCAACCAAGGCTGGTCACGGTCCTGCTTTTGTGACTGTAAACGACCTGTTTACATCCTGAGTGCAGGTTACTGCCTTTTGCCTTCCACCTATATCCACAAAATTCATTGCTTTTACTCTGAGATGGGTACACTCAGCAAGCATCACTTGTTTTTTCTGCATGCTTCTTCCCTGCTGATTTCACATATTCCCGTTGACTTCATGTGTACCTTCATTGTGTTAGCATATGATGCTTAATTTACATACGACAGAGAAGTGGGTGATTAATTTTTTTTTTTCTGACAGGAAAATATTTACTCACCTCTGCTATAATCCAGAATCTGAGAACATATTTTGAGCATAGATACATGACTCCTTACATAGTGTCTGTTCACATACATTTCACAACAATATCAATGAGCAGTGTGATCCCAGCTTTTGTTTGAGACCTCACATGGTATTCTTTGGTGAACCGGCTAATCTTGTTGTAATTCCCTTGCCAGCTGGCACTGAGAGGCCCAAGGTCCCAGATGGGGCTGGTGATTATGGATCCTCGCTCACTCTCACATCTAAAACTGTCTGCAGATGGCTGCTTCCCTCTTGTGTTGGTCACCTGAATGGCTCATTACCCTGCCAGGGGAAAGACTTAAGTGTTCCATTGGATTTCTGCCTCCAGATCAAAACACTGACACTCCATGACTGTAGATAATATTGGGTCAGGATGGGTCTAGACACTGTGGGCCTGATTCTCAGTTAGGCTATGTCTACACAGCAGCATTATTTTGGAATAACTGACGTTATTCCGAAATAACATAGCGCACATCTACACTACAAGTCTTTATTTCAAAATAATGTCGAACTGGAGGACATTACTCCGACTCCTGTAACTCTCATTTCACAAGGAGTAAGGGAACTCGAAGGAAGAGTGTTCTTCCTTCAACTTCCTGCTGTGTCAACAGCACCAAAAGCTGAATTAAGCTATTTTGACTTCAGCTATGCAATTGATGTAGTTGAAGTTGTGTAGCTTAATTCGAGTTTTCTCCTACTGTGTAGATGTATCCTTAGGGGCCTGAGGGCTCTAAGGGACTGGGAGCCCTTTTCAATGTGGGTGTAAATATAACTTAAGACCACTTTATGCTGCCAGAGCAGTCTGAAAGGGTCTCTGTGTAAATGAAAACAGGGCCCTGTCTCACCTTTCTTTGCAGTGCTTGTCTCCCATAGTAGTTTTCTCCTGATTACCATATTTTTGGAAGAGTTGATTAAGACTAGCAAAAATATTAGCAAAACTCCATGTTTGTGTAAGATTATAACAGGGACTGTAATGTTTCCATAGCATTCTCCTCCAAAATCAACATTATGTAGAAGATCTTTGCTCTACAATGAAAACAAAAAACGCAGTGAGGAGGTGCGAGAAAAAATAGAGTATGCAGATGGCAAGGTAAGAGACCTAAGGTAGATGTATAGGGACAAAAGGGAAAACCAATAGGACCCCTGATGTGGCCATGAATTACCATTACAGAGGAGTCTAGATAATGTTTTGTAAGTAAAGCTTCACTTATCCACAGGAAAGTGAAAAGGTAAAGATCACACCATATGTTATGGGAAATTTGATTAACTGATGAGCTCACAATCCAGACATCTGGATTCTATTCCCAGCTTCCCCACTGATTCGCCAAGTGACCTTTGGCAAGTCACTTATTCCATCTGCTTCAGTTACCCCATTTATTAACTGGAGATAATGATACCTGTCACCTACAGATGAACCAGGGCTACCTCAGTGTGGCATTTACCTGCTCACGTGGACTGGGCAGTACTCACCCCAATGCCATGACAGGAAGTGTGGGTGAGATTTGAACCCGGGCTCCACCCATCTCCTGTGTAACATTGCTACAAACAGGCTTGTCCTGTTAAACTTTGTTTTCAGCACTAATGTAGGGGAGACCCATTGTCAGCTCTGGGTCAGTTTCCTGGAACAGACCAGGCCTTAATGTATGAGACCATAGGAGCACAGGCCAATTCCATGGGTGCTCCAGACCCAGAGCATCTATAGTGAAAAACTGGAGGGCGCTGAGTACCACTGGCTATCAGCTCCTCCCCACCCGCCAGCACTTCCCACCAACTGATGGGCCCATTGATTAGTGCCTCCCAGTCCCTCCTCACACCTTCTACTCATTGCAATCAGCTGTCTTATGGCATTCAGGAGGCACCAGGAGGGAGAGGAGAGGAGTACAATGCAGTGCTTTCAGGGGCAGAACTGTGGGGGAAGAGGCAGGGCCTGGGCAAGGGCATGGATGTGGAGGAAGAGGTGGAGAAGGGGTGGGGAAGAACATGGATGGATCCTTGGGGGAAAGGGTGGAGTGGGGGCAGAGCTGGGGGGTTGAGTGCCCCCCGGCACTTTGGAAAATCAGCTCTTCTGCATGAGACATTAGCTCATTCCTCATGTCCATTCAGTTGTTGGCCTTTTTGCTAATGCTACCAGTGAGAGTGCAAATGAATGCTGTTTATTTTAATGGGAGTTTCTGTGCTGTAGATACCGCCTGGCCAGTGGATACTGGTCAGAGACCACCAACTCTTTGCAGTTATTATTGAGATGGGCTCTGATAGCTTTTCCTTGTTCCTTCTCAGAGAATGCAGGACCTGTAGTTCTGCATCTGGAAAGGAAAACAGTAATGAAAAGATTAGGCATTTTCATCCCCCTGTTCAACTAATACAATCAAGAGTTGTTCTAGGCTTCTTTGGGGTGGGGGGCTAGAGAGGAGGTAGAAGGAGATGTTATGGCATTAAAGGTGGAGACATTGACACTCACCCTAGTACTCTTGGACCTCTTGATAACAATACTTCTTGTTTCAGTATTCTTCATATTAATTGTCAATTATTATTCCGGAATCTTTGAACACATTTGCGTTACAATAAACTATTGTCCTAAGTATCCTTTGCAGGACCTGTTTTGAGAAGCCCTAGTTCTCAAATGTTTTGTTTTCTTCTTCTCTTCAGTGTGTAACTTTCCTTTCCCATGAGGAATGTTTTATGACACTAGAGCCATATGGCAGAGTTAAGGCACAGCTATTTTGACTGCCTTCTCCACTGGGATTTCACGGAATGGATTCTATTATGTAAATCAATGCAGCCTGCCCAGAAGCAGCTGCCTAGTGACTCCAGCAAAGCCTGCTTGGGTTAACTAGAGGTTCTGCTAGACAGCAGGTCTCATCTGACAAATGCATCAGCTACAGAAGAGTACACTGGTGATGTGTTCGCTGTCAAGAGGTCTTGGGCGATTTCCCAGAGGCTCTCTGCATCCACCAAAATGAGCTGCTGTAGAGCTGTAGTGCTTTTAATGAGATCCCATTATTTGGAAATAAAATTGCCGTCTCCATATGTCACCACCATATGCCATCTTATCAGATCGAATCATTTTGGTCCTCTCCACCCAAATCTTGGTGGGGTGCTCAGTTTGTTCTGACTTGTGTGGAGATATATGCAGGCTAACTAGATTGTCTCAATCAGGAATCTTAGCTCACTTCCACTGAGTAGCTGCAGAATTATGTTGTTCTTCATTGAAATCATAGTGTTTGCCCATGCTCTGAAACTCAGACTGCATGAGAGGAAGTAGCAATCTGGCCAGCTTGCCACAAAACAAAGTCAGCATATTTGGGGGGTGGGGGAGGGAGAAGGGAGAGGTAGAGTTAGACAATTTTTATATCTCTGTTGGCACACAGGTGAGGTAGGAATTACCTACCCATGCTGTAGCAATAAGCTCTAAAGGGCTGCAGCATAGTCAAGGTCCCTGTGTTAATGTATTTAGTGACAAACTCTCATTTTAGTTACACCACCTCACTGTCACTAACCACTGAAGCTGCATTGCTGCTGCTGAGAGGGGTGTTTGTCCCATTTTGTTTCTCTTGTATGGGGTATTTTGTGTCTTTAAAGGTAGAAGAGGTGCTTACTGATGGACATCGAATCATTACTTTCCGCAACGGTACCAAGAAAGAGATCAGTGCTGATAAAAGAATGACGGTGGTTACTTTTTTCAATGGAGACGTAAAGAAGATCATGCCGGATCAGAGAGTGGTGTGTCAACACTTGTCTTTTCTTTTTGTTTAAAAAAAAAAGCATTTCAATATTTTATGCGGATCTATTAGTACTACAAAACCTCACGGCTTGCGGACACAGTTGAAGAAGAGAGTTTTTAGTAGGGGTTTGAAGGAGAAGCAGGGTGGTTTGGTGAATTGGGCTACTGAGTCTACCCTTCAAACAGGTGGAAGAGTGGAAAGAAGCCAAGACAGAGCTAGAGGATGGAATGAACAGAACACTGATGCTAGCATCTTTGGTGCAACCGGAGGAAATGGAAACCATGATACAAATCAAAGTGTGAGACATGGCTCCTTGGGGCAGGGAGTGTCTCTTTATTATACTTTTGTATGGTGCCACCACATTGGGGTCCTCTCCTCCAGGTGCTACCATAATACCAACAGGAAATAATAATGTAATGTGGGCTGGAGTTGAGCAGGTTCTTGAAGATAGGATGAGAATTTTATACTTCATTAGAAGTGCAAAGGGAAGCAAGAGGAAGGATCCAGTGGGCAAGGAAGACAATCAGCAACTCCATTGTATGTTGTAGAGAAGAAAGAAGCAAGATCTTGACACATCCTATATGTGAGGGAAGGAGGAGCAGGAGGAGTTGGAATATAAATGCAGTAACTTATGTGTTTTCCAAATATCCTAAGTTAATTCAAAATCATTTCTCTACAAGAGACTTTTTTAAAACCTATTGTTATCATGATATTCCACTGTTAAAATATCTGAAACAAAATGAAAACTTTTTACTGCCCTTGCAGATTTATTATTATGCAGATGCACAGACAACCCATACCACTTATCCAAATGGCTTGGAGGTGCTGCAGTTCCCTAACAATCAGATAGGTATGTGATAGCTCATAACTTTGAACTACTTTTGCAGGTGTGTCTTATAAAAAACTGCCTGACTCTACCTCAGGGGGACTGAGACTATTCACTTTGCCTCTCTGTCCCTTGGATTCCCCATCTATAAAATTTAGATAATGGATATTTGTTTTGACATCTGCAGATGTAAAAGCACCATTTAGATGCTTATCATTATTTATTCTTTACAAGTTTTACTAAGTTATCATCTAAAAAGTCCTCTCCTCACCCCCATGTCTTGTGAATGAACATGTATTTTCTACAGAAAAACACCACCCTGATGGCACCAAAGAAATTGTGTTCCCAGATCAGACAGTGAAACGTTTCTGTGATGGCGGGCTGGAGAAAACAGTTTTTCCAGATGGTACGATAGTAAAAGTAGAAAAGTAAGTATCCTCTGAGGTGATCTGAAGGGGTCAGTGAGCAGATAGACTGGCTCTCCTGGTGAGAGGGCTGAAGGTTAAAACTCTAACAAATGAGGTGGTTGTTTTGTTTTCAGTACGTACTGATTTGGTCAGAAGTTTCAGACAAATTGAAAGCAGACAGGATTTGGAGTGTGATTGGAGAAAAGTTTTTACCAGAGCAAAGCATTGGGGATGATTCTTCACTATCTTGCATCTTGCATTCAGATACAGTGGGTGGGATTTGAATAGCACTTTACATTCACTTTGTACAGCTGCAATGACTAATATGCAAAGGGCAAGGCACTGTAGGGTCAGGTGCACTAGGTTAATGCATAAAATAGGGGACTGAAGATCTGGACACCTGACCTCTATATTTACCTCTGTCACCGACTCTCACTTCAAGTAACACTTCCCTGGGCCTCAGTGAAAAATGAGCAATAATAATACTGCTTGGTAAGTGCAGATTATGTTGTTAAATTATTATGTTAAATGTACATGCTGACTCATCTCTGTGTTGAAGACCACATTGTGAGAAGTGCTTAGAATTGCAGTCCTTCTGCAAATTGTGTTACATTTGGGTAGCTGGAGAGCAGGGCTCTGCTCAAACATGGCAGGGAAAGCGTCCATCTGGTGTGTTACATTCCACTCCCACTGCTGCAAATCAAATATAGTCATAAGAACATGCTGTCTCAGTAATGCATTCCTGTGCACTCTGCCTATTTCCTGCAGCAGCGTGTGTAATATATGCGCTACTTTCATTCAGTTGGACACAAGGAGATATCAGTCGAATGTCCTTGCACCAGCTTGGGCCCATACATTATATGAAGGATTCAATTCAGGCAGCATAACTGTGGCGTCACCTCTTTAGTAGCCTTCACCTGCCGGAAGTAGTTTCACGTTATGGCTGGGTGGGACTCAGCCGCACCACTGGAAGCAGCTGTTCAGTGTGTTGATTCCACATATTCCTCACTCTTTCTCTGTCCACTGCTAGCTTCTTTGGAGGCAGACCTAGCCCTCAGCATTGGTTTCTGCAGCTATCAACTGTCCTGTAGTAGTTTCACACAGTGTATTTTCCCTGCTGGAGTCTCTCTCAGGATTGGGCCATGGCCCCATCGTTTTTTTACCAGCCATAAGGGCAAGTGATGAGGTGGAGTGGAGTGAGCAGCAGGCGGGGTTTGAGGGCAACAGGTGGAGCAGGAATGGGGCCTCAGCGGAAGGAGCAGTGCAAGGGCAAAGTCTTGGGAGAAGCAGTGATGTGGAGGAGCAGGGACCATAGTTTAAGGCAATGGTGCATCCTCCTCCACTTTTAGGGAGTTTCCACTGCTCCTGGTCAGGATATATTATATCCCCGTAGGGAATTTGGGTCTTTGTGCATGGCAGACTGCTTTTTAAATTGTCATTTATTTTAGGAATGGAGATAAAATGGTGATGTTCAGTAACGGGCAGAGGGAGATTTACACATCACAGTTCAAGAGGAGGGAATACCCCGATGGCACTATAAAGACAGTGTACTCCAGTGGCCAACAGGAAACAAAGTATTCTTCTGGACGGGTTCGAATCAAAGATGGAGAGGGCAATATCATCCTTAATAAGAAGTGATTCATCTCTTTGAGTGGCAGGGTTGTATGTGGGTCATGTAAGCCAGTTTTTGGTTGAGATTTGTTATTATTTACAGTGTAGAGAGCTGTATCCTGTAGAAGTGCACAAGTCTGATATTTGTTTTTCCCTTGTCTCTTTGCCTAGCTTTTGGTTCCTTGAAAGAATTAGGGCCGGACTGTAAGTGGGCCTGAGTACCCACAACTTCTATCAAAGTTAATTAAGGATCAGGCTCACAATGAGTTGTGTTCTCTAAAACTATAAATGAATGTCATGTGTCTCAAGGAAAGCCAGAAACCCTGCCTATCTCCTGCAGCAGTCAGTGTATATAACATTGGAGCTACTTTCACCCATGTGTTCACAAGGAGATGTCTATCGACATTTCACTTCCTCCGCCAGGTGTAAGGAAGAACCAATGGATTAAGAGACTGAGCATGTGATTTGATATGTCTGGATTCCCATGGACCACGTGTTCCCATTCCCAGGAGATATGTAGGATTGAATTCTACTTGCATTCACTGAATTTTGGTTGAACTACAGTTTACTGGGAGGGTGTTTCTTGAACAAGGCTTCTAAAACTGTACTCAAACCTGCCCTGAACAGAAATGAACCAACTAATGGTACTTTCTGTGTATGCTTGCTGACCTTGCCCAAAATTTTCTTTCCCCTTACTTGTATCTCAGTTGGCTCCTCTGTCTATCCCAAAAGTGACTGCATTTCAACGGCATTATATGTGAGCCCCATACTTGTAAGGCACATTGAGATCCTGTGGAATGAAAAACACAATATATATGCAAAAACTATTGTTTTTATTATTCAGCATGGTAGATGCCTCCCAGACATGCTGCATTAAATAAAATAATTAATGCGAATGCAGTTTATTAAGTAAAAATCTAAAGATCATGGTCCAATTCCCCAGACTTTAATAGAGGCATGTTGATTTACACTCCATGAAGTTCTGGACTGATGTCGTTAATTTTAGAAATATTTCTAGTTAATTTGTCTGGCTGTCTGGCTGGCTATGTCTGCAGTGCAGAGCTTTTCTGGGATACCAGAGGCTTTTTCAGAAAAGCCTCTTTTGGAAAAAAAAGCAAAAAAATGCATATCTTTTTCCAACTTTTCTTTGCAGTGTAGACCTAGCTTCAGTCTCTCTCTCTTCAGCATTATTTAATTTTGTTTTTACTCCAGCACAAAAATATATGGGTAAACTCTTGCACTCTCATCTAGCAACCTACCTTTATTCTTTCCTCGCATGCAAGTGTAAAATAATTGCAAAATTCTGCAATTCTTCATTTCTCTGTTTTGTTTCTTGCAGCTTAGGATACAAATTTGCATTCAAATTACTTTGCAGTCTGGAAGACATAGTCTGACTACAGAGAAAGTGTATAAAACAAGTTATTTCCCATTAACATTGATCCCAGACTACAATGTGTAAAAATGTAATTACTCTTTTCTAAATATTTGATGATTAATACATTATGTAATTTGGTTGTGATAACATCTTTTTTTATTCCTTTTACTCCCTATGTGTAAAATAAACTGTTTAGAATTGTATGCCTTTCACTATTGTAATCTTTAATCCATTTCTGTGGATTTGCAAAGAGCAACTTATTAAAGAAATCTAAAAAGATTTATTGAAATAGACTGATCTATTCTATATCCTCTGATACAGGGTAATACTTCCATGCTGCTACATAAAGGTTGAAACAAGACTAAGTGGTTTTTTCCCAAATAACCATCACAGCAAAGCTGTCATTGAAACACTGCATTCAATCAGGTTTACGGGTATTGCATTTTTACCCTTAAATCTTGATTAAGTATATGGAAATCTGCTTGGTCGTGCCATAAATCATAATCCGCAGCAGACTGAGGAATAGTCTTGTTTATATGTGGCTTGTACCTGTTTATTGCTGAGCACTCTCAACTCCTGCTGATCTTACTAGAGGCACTCATCTCTTTGCAAGATCAGATCCATGGTTCCTCACCTATGTAGCACATATGGGATGTACCCAGAGGCTGAAATTTTGAAAGTATGTGGGCCCTGCTTATCCCTGCATAAATCAGGGTTGTGGTTGTGTATAAGAATGGGGCTAATCCAGCTTCCATTGAAATCAATGGCAAAATTCCCCCTGGCTTCTATAGTGTGGGATCAGGCTGTATGTGGGCATGGTAGTTCCTGATTTGAATGGGTATTACATTTTAGCAAGGCAGGTGCACACAGAATCATGGGCAGAACTTTAAAACTTTTGGAACTTTGGCCACTAATCTATTTGCAAACATGCGTTTTTCCACTAAATGTAAGCTTTACACAGATTGAATATATAACTTGTTCATAGCGCTCTGCTCACACTATATCTAGACAAGCCCATGGGTTGTTTAAAATCAGATGTATTCATTTATCACAGCTTTTATTTAATCTCTGAAAGTGTAGAGAGATGTACCATATATGTATATTGTTGTCAATAAAATGCCTTCTAACGGACATGTCTCTGGCTCTACGAATGAACAGTAAAAAAAATTAAACACTTTATGCCATGGTTTCCTCTAAGGAGCTGTGAGGCAGGACAGCCCCCCAGCTGCTTAATGAGCCCCACCCAGTCAGGGGCTCAAGACATACAGGGAGCTGCCTGGCTGAGAGAGGGGCACTTCTCTCTCAGCTACAGCAGCAGCTTCCTGCTGAGGATAAGCAGCCAGTCTCTCCCAGCCAGTAGGGAGGGGAACCTTCCACAGACAAGACATCCATGCTATTATGCCTTTTAGTTGGGGTTACTGTAATGTATTTTGCATCTATGTGAGCCTATACATGAAGACCATGTAGACGTTTGATAGCAGACAATGCAGCTATATAATTATTAGATGTGCATTACTCACAGGTAATATTTTACACGAGTTTTTGATGGCTTAATTGGTCTCACTTTTACTTCTAGGTCCAATTCAAGGTGCTGGACTTTGCACTGTAAAACCCTATAGAGCCTGATTACTTGAGAAGTTGCATCTCTTCGTGTACCACAATGTAAACATCATTATTTCCCTTACAGAGTGCACTGTCACCATAGGCACATTTAAATAAGAACAATCACATAACAATTTTTGGTTAGCTGTGGGAGGGGCCCCAAGTCACAGAGATCACTGGAAGTCATGGATTTTGTGACGTCCATGACATAATCTTAGCCTTATTGAAGACTTTTGAAAACCAGCATTAATGCTTCAGCAAGTTCCTCAGCCAGCTCTTTTGAATTTCTTGAGCACAACTTATCTGGACTTACTGGTTTAAAATATCAATATATTGTATTGTTCTCATCAATATATGATGATGCTATATTATGTGTTTTCTCCTAAACACAAAACAGAAATATTTATTGAACACTTTTCCTTTTTTGGCATTATTATTGATAATTCTACTATTTCCATCTAGTAATTCACCAATTCCATTGTTAGGGGTCTATGGCTATGTCTAGACTACAAACCTCTTTTGAAAGAGGCTTTTTTGAAATAATCTTTTGAAAAAGCCTCTTTCGAAAGAGAGCATCTAGACTGAAACCACTTCTTTCGAAAAAGCAAACCGTCTGGATGCTCTCTTTCGAAAAAGCCCTGTTTGCATTCAAGAACGCCTTTTTTGTTCTTCCTTATAAAATGAGGTTTTCCACAGTCGAGAAAACTGCTGCATTCTTTCAATTTAATTTCTAAAGAAAGTAGCAGCAGTCTAGATGCAGGTGAAGTTTTTTTTTTAAAAAGGCCACTTTTTAAAAAAAAACCCTGTAGTCTAGACACACCCTTTGTGTTCCTAATATATTTTAAAAACTTGTTCTTGTTGTCCTTAACTTGGCTGACTATAGATTTCTTCTTGCGTGCCTTTGTGGCGGGGGCAGATTTCACAGGCTGTGATGCATTTTTCATGGCCATGAATTTGGCAGGGCCCTATTTATAGCAGATGCAGTTATGGGCAGACAGACAGTTGGTGGCAGTAGAGCTGTACCAGGAAATCAAATGGCTTCGAGAGGGAATCAAACAAAAACTTCAATTCAATGTTAATGGTTTTTGGTTTTTTCTTGTTGTTTTTTTCTCTCCACTCAGTTTATTGCACAAAAGTTTTACACCAGCAGTCCGATGTAAGGCAGCAAAATTAGGGCATAACAAAACTGAGTAACTGATTCACATGAGGAAGGCCCCAGCAGGTATATAATGTATTGTATCTGTGTGAGAGAGATGTTATTTGGTGATCCTAGAATGGCACTTGCTGTTCACATCCAAGCTTCAATATTACATTTCTCTGTTGCCTTGGGAGACTGAATTATAGTATTTTCTACTTGACAGAGACAGTTGAGGATTCTTTGTTTAGGGTTTGAGACATAGGTTTGAAAACCAGGCTGGAACAGGATGTAGGCTATTTTTGAAATTGCATTTTGTAAGAATTTCTGCAGAAACCCCTTATTCAGTGAAATTAATGTAATTCTATTTGGATGGTATTTCTTCACACAGCACATAGTCAGTTTGTGGAAGTGAATGCCGAAGAGCTCAGTGTATCAGACGTGTACTGAATTCTTAAAAAGCCCTAATAGTTTTATGACCATAAATAACACTGTAAACTATGGGACATTGATACCTAAGTTGCATGCCTTAGGTGGTAAACTAATCAACAATGTATAGTTCTAAAGCTTCCCTGGCAGGAAAAGAAAAGATCTTGGCTATGAAGGGCAGGGATGAATAAATAGTTCATAAACAAAAGGAAGGATTGACATTTTAAAAACTTTTGAAAGAATATACAACTTCATATTTCCATGTAGGGACTATTTTAGAGGCAGAATGGAAATTAAATATTCAATTCATTCTTTTATTTAAAAAAATATACTAGGGTCATTGTTTAAATTACAAAAGACACTTTCAAATTGCTGTGCTTTTGAAAGATCCCTATTTCTGAGATGACTTCAGCACATCTACTATCTTCAGGCTAACGCACCACATAATGGCCCAGCTTCATTCATCTCTGGTTATCATCATATGCTTTCGTTGTGTTGCAGCTTATATTCTAACATCCACTGAATTATCTAAAAGATAAATAATCTTTTCTCTTCTTTACATTCTGCTGTTCCAGAGGCAACTGTTTGCTCATTAACTTGTGTATTTCATGTATGATGCTTTTTATATCTATTCCATTTCTGGAAGCCTCAAGTGCCGCATCGTTGAAAGGAAATATAAGGACAAAATCACCTATCCGAGGGAAGGGCCTTTTGTCTTTAGCGGAGACAAAATATGGAGGAATAGTTAATTTGTAATTCCACGATTCAGTGGTAGGTAACCAATGGGTGACTTGGACAGACGCATGTGGAGAATGTCTAGCGCCTGGTAGCTGTTTGCTTTTAGATGCAGCTTTTGATTGCGAAGATGGTTTTGGCTTATTCATCCTTTCCCGGAGCTGTGAGGTTAGTGTTTTCCTGGGTTGTGTTCTGGACATTTTCCCCGTTGCTATGGCCCCCTTTTTAAATGAACCTCTTGCAACATCCAAGAGCGACTGTACGGCAGAAGTGGCAGTGCATTCACTCTCTTGCCTAGAAGCAAGAAAATCAGGAGAATCATCAGCTGCATTTTCATTCTGTGTAGTCAAGGGGATGTGTGTTCTACCAGCATAGGAAGATTTAGTGCTGGCCCCTTTGTTTTCTCTCAAGCTGTCAGTTTGCTTATAATTTAGCAATTCAATGATATCATGGAGAAGTCTCTTTTTCACTGTTGTGTCGATGGAACAGTCTAGGTGCAAGGCTGGGTTGTAGTTGACCTCTAAAAGCCATGGTTTGAATTTGTCATCTATCAGAATGTCAAACCCAAACAGCTCAAAGCCATTGGAAGTTAAGGGAACAGAAGGGGTTACAGCAAGCAGGGTCAGCATTACAATGTTGTTTATTCTCCGCCACAGCAGCAGGTCATCCACCTCATGGCTGCGTAGGTAAGATCGGAATTTGCTGAATGTCCATTTGCAGCCACGGCCAATCCCTTCTTTATTTTTTTTGTATGCGGCTCCAAATTTATTGATGCTCGTGTTTGTCAGGTGGGCGTAGACATTGTCCAGAGAGCCAAGGTCATACTTCTCAGTGGCAAACCTCACCAGTCCTTCTTCATAAGTGTAAATGGTAAGGGGGCAAAAACTGGTGACACAGACATAGAGGCGGAGATCCCATTTGTACCCAGAAATAAGCAAAGGATTACTAATGTACTTCTGCACAATGACCATGCAATCATATACAAAGTCTTTAATGTCCTGGAAAATGAGTATGCCCCTTCCACGAGAGAGAGCCACAGGCTTGCAAATCCAGTAGCTTGGCTTTCTGCCCAGTGCCTGTCTCTCCTTGGTATATTCTGCCATAAACTTGACATAGTCGTTAGGCATGATGAATGCTACTGGACTAAACTCATAAAGAGATGGCCCATAAATTCCTTTCATGCGTTTCAGATGCCTTGCCAAATAGTCTTTCCGTGTGATCCTGGATGTTTCTGGATAATGATTCAGCCTCTGCCATGGTTTAATGCTGCGGTGGTCAGTCATACGGAAAGGGGAGTTCTGCCAGTACAGATTCCAGTCTGCTTCATCTTGCTCTTGTTCGTCAAATTCACTCCATCCCCGTTCCAATAAGACCTCACGGACTGCTTTAGGAACGTTTTCATGGAGCCGGAAGACCAGAGGCTTTAGGATGTCTTCTGCATCATGGTCCGATGCCATTGTGTGGCCATTATTTTCTGAAAAAGAATTATCAAGAGGAAAATAAATCAATACATGATTGCCATGGAGCTCATCATGTAAATCTCTCTCTCCCATGGTTCTTTCTGCCTTAAGTGTTCAAATTGCAAATGAAAAATGGAATCAAAAGCTTTATTTACTGCTGAAAGAGCAATTATATGAGCCTCATGTATAAGGATCTTGGTTTCAGAAAACATTAAAACATCATGAAACATTACTGTCTGTATAAAATTAAATGTCCATATTTTTTTGTGCTTTGCTTTTTAATTTTTGTGGGCAACCCTAACAGTATTTGGCTTGTGCTGTAGTCTGATGATTTTGCACTTCATGAATATTATCATTCTATTCACAATGTCATTGTTCAGCACAATAACCATAACTTCCCCTATTAGATCTTGTCTACACTAGTAATTTGGTACTCATAATTCCCAATAATTGCAGTGTAGTTTACCATGTTATCTAACCCATCTCTGAGAAAAACCCTAGTGTAGTCAAGATCTTAGGATTTGAGGCAAAATCCAGTGAAGTCAATTGAAAGACTCCATTAGCCTGAGTACAGAGCTTTGCAACTTTGTCCTCACCCACAACTACTTCCAATTCAGAAACAATTTCTATCTCCAAATCAGCAGCACAGCCCTGGGCACTCACATGGCACCACAATATGCCAATATCTTTATGGCTGACCTTGAACAATGTTTCCTCAACTCTCGCCCCCTAACACCGCTACTTCACTTATGCTACATCGATGACATCTGCATCGTATGGACCCACAGAAAAGAGACTCCTGAAGAATTCCACAAGGATTTCAACAACTTCCACCCTATTATCAACCTCAGCCTAGACCAGTCCACAAGGGAAATCCACTTCCTGGACATTACAGTACAGTTAAATAATGGACAAAATTCAACCACCCTATAGTGGAAACCCACCGACTGCTAGACTTACCTTCATGCTTCCAGCTTCCATCCCAGACACATTTTTCAGTCAATTGTACAGAGCCAAGCCCTACGATACAACCGGCTTTGCTCTGACCTCACAGACTGGGATAATCACCTACAAGATCTTTACAGAGCCTTCATAAAACTGAAATACCCACCTGGGGAAGTAAAAAAACAAATTGACAGAGCCAAAAAAACACCCAGACACAAACTACTTCAAGACAGACCCAAAAGATAAAATAACAGAATTCCTCTTGTTGTTAGCTACAGTCCACAGCTCAGATCCCTCCAACGCATTATACACAATCTACAACTCATCTTGGAAAATGATCCCTCATTCTCAGAGGCCTTAGGAGAAAAACCTATTCTTGCTTACAGACAACCCCCTAACCTGAAACACATTCTTTCTGATAACCATGCCACACAACCACGTCATAAGCCCCCAGGAACTCAGCCCTTCTACCAAAAAAGATGCCAATTCTGCCCACATATCTACACTGACGAATTCATCACTAGAGCAAACAACATAAACCACAAAATCAAAGGGTCATTTGACTGTACATCTAGTAATTTGATCTATGCTATCAAATGCCAACAGTGCCCCTCTGCTATATATATTGGACAAACTGGACGGTCTCTGCGGGAAAGAATCAATGGACACAAATCAGTTATACCTAAAAGGAACACACACAAACCAATTGGAGAACATTTCTGCTTGCCTAACCACACTCTGACAGACCTGCAGGTGGCGGTCTTGACACAAGCCAGTTCTTCAAGCCAAATCCACAGGGAAAGCTTGGAATTACAGTACAGCCACAAATTCAATTCACATGCTAATGGAATCAATCGAGATATAGGCTGGTGGGGACTCTACCACTGAAGGTGCAAACAGCTTTCTGAGCGGTATCCTTCTTGTCTCAGCAATCTATCTATTGACTTTGATCTTTATCTGCTTACATTTAAGTACCCATTCTCCATATACTAAATGATGTCCTTCCCCCCACCGCCACCCTTCCTCTTTCCTTTCTCTTCCCCTCTCCTATTTATTTCCAGTTTTCATATCCCTTACTCATAACTCCGGTCATCTGAAGAAGTAGGCTGTGCCCTCAAAAGCTCATAATACCATCTACATGTTTTGATAGTCTATAAAGTGCTACCAGACCATTTATTGTTTAATACTTCCCTGTTACCAATGAAACTTTTCCATCTTCCTGAAGAGCTCCATACACTCTTGCTTTCCCCATTTTCCTACTGCAAATGAGTTAATACTCTCCTGTGGTATGTAGATCATCTCACAGAGTAATAAATGATGCCCTGTTTCAGAAAACCCATTGCAGATTCATCATATAATATCCACCAACTCCTTTGAATTGGAAATGGATTTGAATTCTTTGTGTTTCCTGGGGAAATTAGCTATTAACAGAACTATTAACTTTTAAATAAGACACCCCATTCCCACCCTCTGACCACGCATGCACATACCAATTCCTTCTAAATGTAAAGAAAGGGGACATAACTTAAAGTCCCTGTTGCCCCTGCTGTCTGTGGGGGGGACAAAATCCCAGGGGATATCTGCCTTAGGGAGTATTGTTGCTTCTGTGGCAATATTCTGCCCTTCCCCAAAACTTGCTGCAAAAGCTACTCTACATTTAGAAAGGGTGCAAGGCTTCAGTTTGGGGAGAGCAGTTCTACAAGGCATCATCTCCGCCATCAAAATCCATGCCCTAAGACCTTACCTATTTTAAGACTCCACGCTCTGAAGTCCCTCAGGATGGGGCCTCTAGGGACAGACATTAAATTTTACCCTTGGGCTGTAACAACATTAGAAAAAAGAAGAAGAAAAAATTCCTAATCCCAACTCTTTTAACATTTCCCAGGCATGCACATCAGTCCACTGCTCAACCAGTTTTTGAACTGATGTCTTAGTATATTTTTTAAGACTGAGAATTTTTCCGCCTGGGGTTTTAAACGCTCATCTTTTTAAACAATCCCCAGCATGTAAATTCCATACATTCCAAATCTCCATAGAAACCTAGGAGGCGTGTCACACCTCACAGCATTCCCTTCTCTCACCCCTCCCTTCCTGTGATGGAATATTTATGGGGAATTTAATCTTGCAGGCTAGGAAAAGCATTTCCTGTCCTACTGCAAATATTCAGTGACAATCTTGTCCAATGTATATGTGTTGGTTACCTGAGCATTATGCTTTTGACAACTGGCACTGTCAGCTCAGCACAATAAGTATCTTTGTCTGAGAGTTTTAACCCTTGTGTATCCTAGGGTGTGTCTAGACTACGTGGCTCTGTCGACGGAACCATGTAGATGAGTTTACTAGACATAGCAAAATAAAGCGGCGATTTAAATAATCGCTGCTTCATTTACATCAAAATGGCCGCCGCGCTGTGCCGATCAGCTGTTTGTTGGCACAGCACGGTAGTCTAGACGGGGATCAGCCCGACCCCAGATCCCTTTGTCGTCAGATCCCTTATGCCTCGTGAAACGGGGACAAGGAGAAACAGTATAGCAGAGACTATTGAGGAACCATGAACTAGGGATGTGTAATCCTTTAGTCACCACTATTTATAGTAAAACAAATTAGTTACTAAATAAATGAATATTTTGTCTCCTGTTTTTCAGCTAACTTATAACTTCTCTTGTCTTTGAGCCACAGATGATATTCAGCCAGGCCTCGGTTTGGACTGAGGACACCCCTCTCTGAGCACAGTCTGGTGATTCAGGAATTTCTCCTCTCCCACACATAAGGCAGAGACCCTAGAGATGGGATTGAGGGGAACAATGTATGGGTATTAAAGCAATAGTGATGTAAGTGGATTTATTTGGATATGGGAAAGCAGCCCGTTAATGACTGTTTTCGGTTCTCTTTACACTGCTGGACAGAACACACATTGGCATCACAGCCCCCAGTAATGTAAATGCATGTTTGTTATTGTCTTTGCCTGCATCTTCTTCCTTAAAATTCCAAAACAAAAGGAAAAACTATGTAGCACTTTAAAGACTAACAAGATGGTTTAATAGGTGATGAGCTTTTGTGGGCCAGACCCACTTCCTCAGATCATATTCTGGAAGAGAATTTGGCATGACCATATATACCAAAAGAATACAATGAAAAAAGTGAACACATTATTAAACTGACAAATCAGATATAGTACAGAAGGTGGGGTGAGGGAGAGGGAAAGAGGGAATAGCTATTTATGAGTCAATGAATGGCTAATCAGTGGTGATAAGTGGGGAAGCTGTCTTTGTAATGGTTAAGGTAATTAGCATCTTTGTTAAGACCCATTCGTAAAGTGTCAAATTTAAGCATGAAAGAAAGTTCTGAAGTTTCCCTCTGTAATCTGGTGTTACATAAGAACATAAGAACGGCCGTACTGGGTCAGACCAAAGGTCCATTTAGCCCAGTAGCCTGTCTGCCAACAGTGGCCAGCACCAGGTGCCCCAGAGAGGGTGGACCGAAGACAATGATCAAGCAATTTGTCTCCTGCCATCCCTCTCCAGCCTCTGACAAACGAAAGCCAAGGACACCATTTCTGTCCCCTGGCTAATAGCCTTTTATGGACCTAACCTC
>CM057847.1:73704969-73715259 GCA_030068395.1 Apalone spinifera | reverse complement strand
TCATTTATGAATAAGTTGAAAAGGATTGGTCCCAGGACTGACCCTTGGGGGATATTCTCTGTGTTAAAGTCTCTTTGAAGTAAGATGCATATAGTAAGGTTGTTAAGATTATGTCCAGGTAGGTGGAAATGAAAAGCAACTGTTTTTTCTTTGTGAAGATGTCTGATTTGTGGCCATTAATTCTTTGGCAAAGTGTCTGAGAAGTCTGTCCAATATACATAGCAGAAGGTCTGTCCCTTACCCCACCTTCTGTACTATATCTGATTTGTCAATTTAATAATGTGTTCACTTTTTTCATTGTATTCCTTTGTTATATATGGTCATGCCAATTCTCTTCCAGAATATGATCTGAGGAAGTGGGTCTGGCCCACGAAAGCTCATCACTTATTAGACCAGCTTGTTAGTCTTTAAAGTGCTACATAGTTTTTCCTTTTGTTTTAGCAAGATCAGACTAACACAGCTATCTCTCTATTACTACTTAAAATTCCACTCTTTCTTGTGCAATCTCCTTCATAGATGCCTATTAATCATCCGTTTAAAAACCCCTGCAAAGAAACAGAGAAACATTCCCACTGTAAGAATTCTAGGCTCTGTCTCTGATCCCTGTCAAGGAATACTAAATTCCAAATAACATTTAACTGAATTCACTATTACTGACATCTGAGTCATCGTAAATATTGCTGTTAGTTGTGCAAGTGTGTTATGCGCTAATCAGTAATGCTGCTAGCAACCTTTCATTGAAGGGCACTGTATTACATGACTTCTCAGCACAGTAAAAGCTGCCACCATGGAGTCTTAGCTAAAACATACATTACTCATTATTGGCTGTTCACAATACCTAAACAATAGAGCTGTTGACAGTGGTTTGCTCAGGTCAGGTTATGTCAATGGAAAACCTTTCTTATCATTTACGCACTTAGGGAGAAGTTGCTTGAGAAGACAAGTTCTTCCCAAGCCTAAACATAGGAAATATCAACACCAAAGTACTTGGAAACGCAGTCCTTACTGTATATGGAGTGCAAAAACAATAAAATGATTTCAGATATAAAGAACACAACTGAAGGGGAACTATGATGAAGCAGTCATCTAAATGTATGAAAACAAATTTGACAACCTTTTTTCTGTATAAATATTTTAATAACTGTACAGAGGTCCTTTCATTTATCTGATATTGCCTGAGTTGCCCATGCAATTTTCTTTTGCAAATTATGCAAACATAACATTTCTAGGTCCACCTACTTGTCAATCATGGTTGCACAGTGGTTTCCATTAAAACTGAACATCTGTCCAGAGATTTCACAAAGTGGTATCTGAAGGTTAATGTATTTTCTTGCATTTTAAATAAAAAAATATTTGTGCTGCAATATCTCAATGCCAGATCACTGTATGCTGATGATACCATTAAAATGGTAATGATAGTACAGGGGTTTAATTTTAAATTTTCATTTTAAAATTGAACATTTCAATTTTTCAGTTTGAAATAATTTTGTTTCAAAATAGTCTTAATTTTATTTTTAAATTTCTAAAACATTTTAAAATGGTCAAAATTTAAATAAAAGGTTTTTATTTAGTTAAAATGTTTCATTTGGGCCCAATTAATTCATTAATTTTCAATTTCCCCAAAATTTATTTGTTTTTAATTTTAGTGTGGCCAAAAATGGATTTTTAAAACTTTTTGAAATTGTTAATGAATCAAAAATCCACTGTTCATCCAGCTCTCCTTTCCCATAGACCATCTGACCATTTAATCTAATACTAGGCTATTGATTTTGACCTGGTTACTCCATATTGGTCCCTATAACGTAGGTCCCTATAACTTGCATTGGACTAAAGCACAGCTTCAAAGAGGCATCTGGGCTAACTCAGATAACTGATTTTCTTCGAACAAGAAAAAGTTCTTGTAGCATCAAATCTAGCAATAGCTGCAATCTGTTGGAATTAATATTGAAAAATCTATTTTATGACAGACAAAAGATATTTCAGACAAGTGCATACTAAATATTTGTTTATTGGCACCTTATTCTTATTTTAAAATGTTATTAAAAAGGTTAATAGAGATAGACATACAACAAGCCTCCCTCTTAATTTTCCTTCAATTGAAATACAGTTGAATTCAGCATCTTACAAATCATTACATCTTTGTGAGTATGGTATGAAACAAAGAAGGCTTCTAACCCTTATGCTTTCACCCCCTGCTATATGTCCTCCAGACCTTCGCCATCAGCAGCTGGGAATGAAAGCATTTTCACAGAGTGTGTTTTCCTGTCTACAGTGCTGCTTTCATAAGAAAGGACACGGACTAGAAAGTGCTTAACACACACACGACTGTACTCATCAATTCAAATGTGCACATACCTCTCCCACTGGTACATCTGCACTCCTGGACAGGTGCATTCTCTGCATGGTAATTGTCCTAATCAATAATGCATGTTGGCTAGAACACTCCACACTAAATATCCACATGCACTTCAAATACGAGCATAAGGAAAGCCCTTTTTTATACTCGCAAATGCCAAAGGGGGATTTGCAGGCTGCCTGATTCAGCAGTTACAGCTGCCTGATTGGTTTTTCTTGCCTGGGTGTCTCCAAGTGCAGGCCATGAGGGTTGAAGTCTTATTGCCTAGCAACACAAAGCAGCAATCCAGTATACAAAGGCAAGGAGTGACCGCATCATGAAAGTAGGGGAAGTGCTTTATTGAGTCCTTTCAACTTCTGTCACCAGCCCCTGGGTTCCTCTTTCTCTCCTTTAAGCTCCATGAGCGAAAGCCAACCAGCCTGAACTCTGTCAAAACTGCCACTAAGACAATGAAAGGCCTGGCTTAGTAATTTCAAACGTTAGCTTATGTTGCTTTAAATTCATTCTCCGTTGTGGATTCATGTGGTGCTGCAATAGGTTTGTGTTTTATATGTGAGGGCCTGTCTACACTGAGGAGTTATTTCAAAATAACTCCCCTTATTTCGAAAGAACAAGGTGAGCGTCCACACTACCCAACCCATTATTTTGAAATAGGGGGCTTGTCATTTCGAAATAATAACACCTGCTTGTGAAGAGGAATAAGCTTATTTCGAAATAGTTATTTTGGGAGTTATTTCGAAATAACCTGGTGGTGTAGACCCAGCCTAAGAGTCTTCCTGCAGTGAGAGTCACTGGATATATGTAAACAAATGCTTCCAATACAGGCCTAAATCACCACTTCTCATATTCAGGTTCACACCTGCTGAGGTAAGGCTGATATCAATAGTTATTTGCCCTCCCTGGATTAAACAGTTAATTCATCTGCTTTAAACAATATACTGATCCATGAGGGTTCATCCTCTTCAGCTTGCCTTGCCAAAGCTTCTATTTCTCCTCGCTCTCTTAACCAGGCAGCAGGTCAATGGTTAGAGTAGGGTGTACCACTTTCTGCCTTCCAGGTCCCTCCCTTCTTTTCCGGTCCCGGTAGCTGCTGCATGGGCCAGGGCTCTTACCAGTGCCCCCAGCTTCCATATCAAGCTTTTATCTCAGCTGGACCCAACTGGGACCTGGATCATAAAGTGTGAGACCAGATCCCAGCGGGAGGAAAATCTGGTAATAGCCTCTGTTCCCATCATCTAGTCTCTGCTTCCCTCCCTCAGCTAATTCAGTTCCTCTCCTTTGCTACCCATTTTAGTGTCTCCTCAGCTTCGGCTTCAAAGTAGCCTGGGAACTGAGCCTCTAGCTGGAGGTGCTGAGCACCTGGCAAAGCCGTGACCCTGTGTAGTATTTGAGTGGGATAAACATCTGTCATGCACAGCAGTTAGTAGTAGTCTGCTTATAGACTGTTTCCTGTCCAGGCGACTAGTTATCTTTCCATTATCTTCAAGACCTGAAGCTTACGTATATTGGGACTGCTCAGCGTGCTGTCAGAATGAGCACTCATTAATCTTGTACAGGTGGAGTGAGAAGCGTAGGGGTGTCAGCATGGTTGTGGTTGGTGGCATTATAATAGATTGGTCATCAGCCAAGCATGAGATGATGGGGAGAGTGGTTCCAACTGAGTCCTGTCTCCCGTTCAGTTCATTCCACACATGATTTGCCTGCTTGCTACCCAGCCAAGCAAAGCAAGGCTTGTGAAATGTTCCACTGGAAGGCCAGAAGCTTCATGCCATGGTGATACCACCCGTAATTTTGTTTCCCCTCTGTAATGCAAAGGCCTCCCCGGCTCAGCTGCCTACCAATATTTTGATGTCTTGAGTTGTTCTACAGCACAGGCTTGGTTCATTAATTTAATACTAAATCACTACAGTTCTAACTCACTTGTTGGGCCTGCACTTCTATAGCCTAATTGAAAAATTCAGGCTTCATAGATCAGGCCTGATTGTTGCCTCTGACAGACAGCTCAGCTGTGTTACTCACATATGCGAATATCATATGCTTCACCTCACTCTGCCCTGACTCAAATAAACTGTCTAGCTTGGTATTTTTATGGCTCCCATTTCCATAGTATCTGAACTTATCCTTACAATATGTCTGTGAGACAAAGGCACTGAGAGATTCTGTGACTTGCTCAAGTCACATTACAAGTCTGTACAGGTATGTCTACACTAGCCCCCTAGTTCGAACTAGGGAGGCTAATGTAGGCATTCGAACTTGCAAATGAAGCCTGGGATTTAAATATCCCGGGCTTTATTTGCATGTTCCCGTCCGGTCGCCATTTTTAAATGCCACTAGTCCGGACTAACTGCCTGCGGCTACACGCGGCAGTTAAAGGGTAATTCGAACTAAGTTCTTAGTTCAAATTACCTGTTACTCTTCCTGGAATGAGACACAATGAATTCTACTTAATTATAAACTAGAAGGCAAAGAAATGTATAATATGAAATGCTAGAAGAAGCCTGGATGAACTTTGGACAGGAATCCTGGTACTAGAAAATACTATTTGAAGAAGGAAAGCGGTGTGAGAAAATAATTTAAAAAGGAATACTTTCTTATAGTAATCTGATTTTTTTTCTATCTTCTTATTACATCCACATTTATTTTTATTTCATTAAGCCTCACTCTCTTGTCATAGTTAATAATTGAGCTGATTAGTCTGAAATGTTAGCTTTCATGGAGAAACACAATTTAATTTACAATGTCATTTGTTTCCAGGTAGGGTGCTAAGCCTGGCAATTGGCAGTCATTATCTTCAACTTTTCTTTTCTTACTTTTGTTTGCTTGACAAAAAGGATTATTACAGTCCTGCTGCTGTTACTGCTAGTCATAATAATCATTGATTTTGGACAGTACCACCTGCCAAGGTGCTGGGGATATAGTTCAGTCATTTCACAATAGCACAGAATAACCCCAATAATGTAATAAAACTTCAAACAAAAATGAAATGGGGTTGGGGAAACCCTGCCTGGTACATAATAGGAGCGACAAGGTAACTATGGCTGTGATTTTTTAGAAATGTCAATAGCCAACATTTTGAATGAAGGTTGTTTTAAAATTGCGAGGGAGGAGATGAAGAAAGGGACAGTAGGAAGGCATGAGTACCAGGATGCATGGATCACAGTGGCAAAGTCATGAGAGTCTGCAGTTCTAAGACATAGTGGAATATCTGAATTGATATTACAGAGTGCAAATAGAATTCTTAATACTGTAGAGCCAGGGCCTGCATTGTAATGGTACCCTCCCCCGCCCAATTTTATGAAAATTGGCTTATAAATCTAAATATGCATTACCTGAAGATGCTTTGGACAAAATACCTCATGTAACTTATCAATTGTAATGTTACAATCTGCTGGATCTGTATATCCTATTTTGGTACATGTATCATTCTTGTATGTGAAGTTAGAAATATGAAGTATGAGACAGTTTATAGTTTTAAATGTGCTATGAGAGTCATTACTGGTAATCCTTCCCTCCCTCCCCACAAGCCTTAACAACTTGGTGATCGACTTAACAACTTCCAAATAACCTTGTTTGTTCTTTAAGTCAGAAGGTGGTTGGTCCTAGGAAAACATGTGACCATGCCATCTGGTACTGGGATCCATTTTTTAACCTGGTAATTTTCCGGGAAAGGGGGGGATATGAAACAAAAGATTACCACCCTGAGGGAGAGTCTATTTAAGCAATGGGAAGCGATCGGCCCTTTGTTTTTGGCTGACCAGGGAAATGGCCTGGCATACACTAAGAGGAGACAAAGAGAGCTGGAAACTCAAGTCAGAGTAAAAATTTGTCTCTGACTTGAAAATTATGCCTGAAAGAAGAACAGCTCTTTCTGTTAAGAATCTGCTTGCAATAAGTCTTTTAGTGAATTAGAACTATTGCATTTTCTTTTCATTTTAGTAACTTACTTTGATCTGTCTGTTTTCACTTGCAACAACTTAGATCCTACTGTTTATACAGAGAAAGATGGAGTTGTTTGGGTAGTTTTGGTTCTATCCGAGGATTTGTTTCCCGGGTGCTCTGTCCTGAAATTGCATCCTCCTAGAGCTGAAGTGGTTCAGTGTCTGCATTGCTCTGCAGGGTGGTAGTAACCACAACTCTGTGCCTTATCTGGGGGAAACCAGAGGATCTGGTGTGGGGAGGGCCAGAGAACAAGAAAGTGGGTGTCAGTGGCATGATCAGCACACTGGGGAATAATCCCATGTGGACTTCTGTGACCACACCCTATCACATACACCATTAAGATTTTAAAGACCAACCAGGCCAACTACAAGTTCTGTGGTTATAGACAGCAAGTGTAAAATAAACAAGCAAGCAAACAAAGGGAGGATGGGAATAATATGACTCAGAAATGCTTACACCTGGCTGTATTTTATACAAGTTACAAGCAATGGCAAAGCCTTGCATTAAAACTAGGTAATAGGGAACTGCAATGATTTAAGTTTGTGTCCATGGGAGCAGATGCTGTTATACGGTAGTTATAAATAAGATGAAATGATGAGTGCCCCCCAAGAAAGGCTGAGCATGCTCTATACCCATTGACTTCAACGGGAATCGAAGGGTGCGGCTTAGATATTTTGCACGACTGCATCAGAACCTTTTGAACCCTCTGTAAAACGTAGATACAAAAATTATTCTATGGGATACAAAGGTCCTTTGTTATGTTTAATAAACATTTCTTCATAAAAACATCCAATACAATTAAAAATATAATTCGTCAGTATTAGTAAGAGTTTGAGTGACATGGCAATATCAGACAATCTTCTTTTTTTAAAACAGAAGTAGGAAAAGAGATGTATTCCTATTTCTTTATATTGGACTGACTCAGAAAGCAGTTACTTCATATTCTTTTAAAATCTGATGGAACACTTTGAAGATCCCTTAAATAAATCAGTTGTGCTGAACTGACCAACATTCTTTGTGTACATCTCTTTGATCCGATCAGGTTACAGGCTTGTTTGCTGGACTGCAGATCCTGTTAGTTCCACCTTCACAGTGGTACGTGTCCTAGGCAAGTCCTTTGCTTCCTGGTATTCAACTACCCCATACATCACCGTGGCCACCACCAGTACAGCCAGCACAATGTACAGTTTGATGTAAACATGTAAGAAGGTGCTATATCCAAAGGCTATGACAAATCCCAATGACTCCCAGAGTCGATAATTAGCAAAGGCTGCCTCTTTGTGCTTCTCAAATAAAACTCCATAGAGTGCTGCAAAGAAAGAGAGATGATCTTTTTGATGGTAAGTCTGAACACATAGCATATTCTATATTTTCTCCAACTGGAGCTATCTTTCCTTCCCTGTAAATGTCAAGTCACAGGAAAATGCAAGCTTGTCATGCAAATTATATCCCATAGTGTCATAAAAATATAACTGTTGAAGTTGATCTCAAAAAGTCAGGGCAAGCTATGAGAGATGTTTACCGGCATAAAGGGGACAGTATCATAATGTGAGCAGTAGAACCTTACTAATTCATACCAATTACAAGGGGACACTTACTGGATTTTACAAATTAGTGAGTAAGCGAACAAGCATGGTGAGAAATCAAGGCTAATGCATCAGTTGTTCAAGAACAAATTAGGATCAACATTACCAAGTGTATAGCTCATTAACCTGGATCAGTGTAGGTTGTTAGTATTAATGATCTAATAGTTCCTCACAGTGTACAAATAAATGCCCTATACTACATTTTGTAAAAGTAATGATGTTTTAGTAACAAGAGACCTTGCTTCAATGCTTTGTAGTTAATTATCAAAAGAGGTTTTACATGGGTGAAAATGATTGATTCCTGGATTAAGGAAGTGAGAATTAGTATAAACAACATTTGCTAATATAATACCATTTCTGAGAGTAAAGAGTTTGGATTTTAGGAGAGTTTTTTTTCTTGTTTGTTCGGGAGGGTTTAATGAGTTTTGTCGCCAGCAGAACTTAGCGCCTACCTCCATCAAAGAGGCAGGATTTAGGACTCAGCCCCCTAATTGGCATCTTCCATTGATTAGTTTAGGTCCTCCTAGAATGCTGGTTTTTGTGGATCTCATTCTCAGGCACCCGTCTCTTCCCATTCATTGTATAGGGAGCCTAAATGCCTAACTCAGAATTTGTGGATTCCAATGATTTTCTAGGCTCTTGAAAGGTAAGCATTGCAACACTCAGCATGGCAGTGCCTAAGGCAGTGGGGCTGACAGCCTTGCTGGGTCCCTGGGCAAGGACCGGGGGTGGGGGGAGGCACTGCTCTGTGTTCCTGGAAAGGATGGGACTTTTGGTAAAAGGGACAGGGCTGGGGCTAGGCAGCCCTCAACACTGCCTGGAGAGCACCACACCTCCCCCAGGCAGCCCTCAGTGCTGCCCAGAGTGGCACTCCAGCAGCAGTTTAAAGGGCCTGAGATTCTGGCCACCACCCCAGTGACTGAGAGCTCCAGGCCCTTTTGTATCATTGGGCCCTGAAGCTGTCACCTCCTTTGCCCTCCGCCCCTCCCCCAACCAGATCCTTAAAGGTAATTAGGCACATAAGTGTGACAGACTGATGGAAGTAAGTGGCCTGGATAGCTCGGAGGATCTGGGACTTTGTGGCCCTATAACTCTAACTTCTGGGTTGTACATATGCTAACATCTAGGTATAAGTCACACAGGAACATGAGTCTGGTGAAGTGAGACTGGAGAAGTGAATACTGTGCTTCCTTGGGGCGCTACTTGATTCCAGCTGCAGAAATAGCCCCTTGCTTTTAAGAGCATAAGCCCTAACCTTATTTTTCAAGTGTTTCCCTTCACTCCTTTCCCCTCTTCATAAGCAGGGGTGGGCACAAACCCGGGCTGTTGAAAATAATGTGAGCTGCAGTTCTATCAGCTTTCCAGACTGATTCATATCCTTTCTGAAGAGGCATGCGAGGCTGGCAAGAATTTTATTTTGCTGCCCTCTACTTGGTTGTCCTGTGCTATACAATTGTTGAAGAACTGCAATTATTAGCAGGAAGCACTGTGGCAGAGTAGATATCACAGCCTGTTCAGTTTAGATATGAGAAGGTATAGTACAGATTCCAGTCAAAATATCTTGGGAACACATAACCACTCAGCCACCCAAAAATATTAGAATACATTTGTATAAGGAAACAGGAGACAGGATTTATTCAGTTCTAATTAATATCCTGTAGGGGGAACCCTTGATCAATATTAGCATGCATATCCATACCAGGGCAAAGTAAATCTTCTCTGACTATCTCATAAGCCCGAACCTGGTGGTTTTATTTTGCTTTTAATCCAAATGGACTTCAGTGGGGGCTTGCCAGAGTAAGAAATGCAAGATTTGTCTTTAAACTATTAATGTAAAAGGCATGCCTCTTGACTTACACTGCTGTAAATCAGGAGCAACTCCAGTGAAGGCCATGGTGTTATACCAGTGTAAAACTGATGCAGGTAAGAAGAGAATCAGGCCCAAACAGGACTCCTGAGCAGACATATATGGCGGTACCATGGTGTAATGCAGCATTATGATGTAATAACATTGCATCTCTCTATGAAGGTGTAATGTTATGGGAACAACACATAACAGTGAGTAACCATGCCACTGCACCACAAGGCTCACTAACCACAAATGCTCACTCTATGCCAGTGGTTCCCAACCTTTTCCAGATGGGGACCCATTTTGACAATTCAGGAAGATTTAGTGACCCAAGGCAATTCAAAAACTGGGGGAGGAGAGAGGGCAGAGCCATCTGGGGAGATACTTGGCGACCCTTTTGAAATGTAATGGCGACCCATATTTGGGTCCTGACCCATAGGTTGGGAAGCACCACTCTATGCCAATATGAAGAACCATCAGTTGTCAGTAGGGTTGCCAGGTGTTCAGTTTTGAACCGGACAGTCCGGTATTTGAGGGTTCTGTCTGGGAAACAAATTGAG